>JANAVB010010800.1:5389074-5708056 GCA_029216955.1 Iris pallida
GATCCGTGCAAAACCAAGTCAAGGTGATATCAAAAAACTGACTCGCCGCAGACGTCACCCAAAGCCCTTTCGGGACCTCTGCTAACTCCAGACTCTGCTGGACATCCTCCAACTAGTCATCTGCATACAGGATACCCTCGGTACCCTTGAACTCCCTCGGGTTCATCTTCCTGAAATCAAAGCATGTGCCAGGCCTCCTCTGACCCTGCTGCTGAACTGGGGCACCCTGAACTGTACCCGGTACAATCCTCTTTACTGCTGCCATCGCCAGCTGGTGGGAGTTCTCCATGCTCTGCCGAACACCTCTGTCTGGCAGTGGGATGCGTCAGCCTGATGCTGCTGTGCCTCTGCCTTGACCCTCTGGGTCTGCAACATCTGCTGTAGAAGGGCCATCATCTGCTGTGCATCAGTCGGTAATGGAGGCGGCGGTGGAAGAGTATCAGGAATGACTATGGACGGTCCCGCTGCTGGAGGTGGAAGACCTCCTAGAACCGTCGCTGCTACTTCCGTCTGAAGGACAGGAAGTGAAGTGGCAACTCCCTCAACTGTGGCTCCCGCAGTCGGAGGTGGAAGTCCTACCGGATCGGGCCTCCCCGGAACAGCACTAAATCCTGCTGCCTGTGAGCGATTCACTGTCATCCTGAAGACGAATTAAACCCAAGAGATCAATATGGCACAAGATAAGATATTATCAAAGGAGGACAATTGAATTCAAATGCAAGAAGAGCTGTCATGGTAATCAAAAGATCAAAAATTTTCTAAAATATTATTGAGTAACTCCTATCATATCCTAGATCCTACGTCCTAATCGCAGGCTCGTAATTAGTACTCTAAGTCGAGCACCATTACGAGATTGCACTAATTGTGACAAAGACCAGCATGGGCCACCACAAAAATGTGTCACAACCCGCACCCTGATTAGGGGCACGAGTACGTGGTTACGTCCAGCCTACACCGCAGAATCGGCGGTAGAACGCTGTATAGGTCGTCTACAAAAACTATACTAAACAGTATAAGGGTACCTGTACAGTATATACACTCCGAATGGAGGTGACATAGCAAATACAGTCTCAATCACAAGATAAAACTAAGGTAGATAGCACGAAAAGGAAATATGATAGATGAAAAATAGGAAATAAGTTCAAGATCCAACACAAGCCCAGAGATATACACAACATCACAGGGTCACTAAATATATAACTATAAGCTACTACAGTCTAAAACAAAAGCTGGATCGCAGTCCAGGCAAGCCTAACTAAACTAACTACTCTGGGAGGGCAAAGTCTAGTGGCTCAACTAACAAGCCACAATCCTGGCCTAAGTCTCCATCTGTCTCGACCCCATAGAAGGTCGAGCAGTCTGCCTCAGAAATATCTGTAATATATCAATGGTATTCTGTCAGAAAAATGAGCAAGTACAAACACTAACAGCAATTCCATATGAATTGACAAATTCTATAAGAGACAGTATAATGAAATACAAGACAAAGATATGGGAAAACTTGGGAGCCATTCGAAAGTCGAGTTACAACCTGTAAACCAAACAAGGACCGGGGTTGTAACCCTTCTCCCGAACAGAACCTAGTCTCAAATCAAGGTATAGCATAAGAGCATATAGAACATGTGAAATATAAGACAAAATCAACAGAAAATATGTAATAGGATGTGAGTACTGAATAGGACGACAATATATAGGATGACGTAGGAACTATTCGTAAGCCGAGTTACAACCCTTAAACCAAACAAGGATCGGGGTTGTAACCCCTCTCTCGAACAGAACATAGCCTCCTATGATAAATAAATATAAAATGTGACTTGAATTATTAGAACGTTATGTGATCGGCTTGGAAAATATTACAGGACAGGCTATCCACTTGGCCCGACAATCACATGAAAATTACTGGAAAGGGTCATGCCGGCCCACCTGTATAACGAGCACATGAATAAGATCTTGCTACACTCTACGTGAGGTGAGAGTGGCGCAAGCACATGAATATAGTGACATGAGGCTTTGATCACATAGCTCCGAATAATTCTCCACCCCGAATAGTATAATGGATCTGGACATGACATGTCATGACACGGAATTCCATAAGAGGGTAGCAAGTCCCCTTAGGAATCGGTGTCTATAAAAGTACAGGTAATAAGACAGAAAATGTACCAATATACCAAGAAAATCTGGGAACAACATCTCATTTCATGATCCAACATATACTAGTCCGTGAACTATCGTGACTGGAAATCGAGTAAGACACTACAACTGAATCAGATATAGTAGATATCAAGACAATAAAAACTATCAGTGAATGTACTCGCCTGTGGAGTCACGACCCGCACCCTAGAGTAAGGGTACGAGAAGTGGGTACGTCCAGCCTACGCCGCAGTATCGACGGTAGAACGCTGTCCTAGGTCAATCATCTAACAATATAAAAATACCTCTATAGTTTATACTCTCCGAATGGAGGTGACATAACAATATACATCTCAATCACATCTAGGGTAGAAGAATGAAAGATAGATAGATAGACAGTAACTCAAAGAGAACAGTAGAATAGATAAAAATGTCCAAGTATCTAGGATAACATAACACCAGAATGTCAACTCATAATACAATAAGTCTAAGAGTCTATATATCTGAATATCTCAAAATACAACTCAGAATGTTGGACAAAATGATAATACAGAAAAGACTGTCTAGCTAAACTAGCCTAGACTACTGGGCAATATCCTCAGCTGCAGGTGGATCCTGCTGAGGGTCCACAACATAAGTATCATCTAGTCCTGCTCCATAATAGGTAGACACCAGGGCCTCATCCTCATCCTCTGTAATATTTTCAACAGGTCCAGTCATGACAGGAACGAGCACAATACATCTCACACAGTTCATAACAGGTTAGGAAATACGATACAGGCAATAGAGTAAGATACAGGAAATGCTGAAAGAAAATGTACGCTGTAAAAGAGATAGCTGTAATGAAATATCTACTGTATATAGAGAACTATAAGTGACTAGTGATGTAGAGTACAAGATAGGCATGTGAATGGCTAGAATTTATACATGATTACACTACTGAGTTTGTACATGATTATACTACTTTGGAATTATTCACATGTCTACTTCTACTCCCCCGTTTCCCCAATCAATACACAAGGATCTAGACAAGTTACGTTATTATACATGATTACTTCACATGAGGCTCATAAATGAGTATACGTGAAGTTATATATGAGGGCTCAGTGAACATGAGAGTACATGATCACATGAGTATACATGCATGATGGAAGCACAGGAGTACATGATGAAAGTAAAACACACGTAACATGAAGTAACCGATGCACCCGAGGGGGATAACATCTCATGTAAAGATCCATATAGTACCAATCCGTGTTACCAACGTGACAGCATCAAGTAAAGTAATCTAGAGCAGAAAGTAAAGCCTGAACAAGTATGAAACGGTCAGAGAATGTACTTGCCTGATAACTGAATGTCTGAAGAGGATATACTGTCTGAGGAGAGGTGTATGGCTCCTAATCAGAGCAATACAAGTCACAATGTATCCACAATGGTAAAAATAAAGTATACAATGCATACTACATGATTCTAGGTCAATCTGGTCAAAAGTCAACTCTTGGTCAACTCAATAGTCAAACTGGGTCACAGGAGATCAAACTGAGTCAAATAAAGTCAAACAAGGTCAAACAGTCAAGGTTAGTCAAATCTAGGTTAAAGTCAACTCTTGGTCAACATTCTAGTCAAACTAATTAAGTTATCTAGGGTTTAGTCAATCAATGGTCAGACTAGTCAAATACTAGTCAACATGGTCAAGCTAGGTCAATCTAGACTATCTAAGGTAGTACACCACAAGGTTAAGGTACAACCAATACCTATACAAGTATACCACATATAAATACATATATATAATACCAACCTTAATCCTACATTCAAGCTAATCCCATATTCCATCCCAAGTCATGACTCAACTCTAAGTATCTCACTTAACCCCATACATATCTTAATTGACAGGTAACTATTCATATAATCCAAGTCACACAAATACCCTTATATACTTAGGGCACTCACATATAGGTCAAACCTAACCAAATTAGTTAATAATCTAGGGTTTAGTCAAACCTTAGTCATTAAGTCCTTCTAAGTCCTTTCTAGGTTAATTAGGTCAAGGTCTGACCTATAGTTGACTTTGGTCAACTATGGTCAACATTTTGGTCAACCTAGGTCTAGTAGTTAAATAATAGTTAATATGGTCAAACTAGTCAACTCTAGTTACTTGGGTCCATATAGGGTCAAGCCTTAGTCTTACTAGGGTTTTGGTCAATCATAGACTAATCAACAAGGTAATTACGTTAATCTTGACCAATGGTCAACATATGGTCAAACACGGGTCAACTAGTTAGTGTTTTAGGCCATTAGGTCCAATAGGGTTAGACCCAAAGCCATAGGCTAGCAACCTAGGCCTTAGGCTAGATAACCTATAGGTTTCCAAATAAACTATATTTATAAGTCATATATATATATATATATATATATATATATATAATATATATATATATATATATATATATATATATATATATATATATATATATTTTTTTTTTTTTTTTTAGGCTAGATAACCTATAGGTTTCCAAATAAACTATATTTATAAGTCATATATATATATATATATATATATATATATTTTTATATATATATATATATATATATATATATATATATATATATATATATATATATATATCTAAAAAAAATATATATATATATCTATATATAGATATACTAGTCTACCTACTACATATATATATATCTATATATGCATAACTATATACAATACCAATCACCCACATATATATAAAACCTTATATATATATACACAACTATATACAATACCAATCACCCATATATATATATATATAATGTCACGACCCGCACCCTGTATAGGGGCACGAGAAGTGGGTACGTCCAGCCTACGCCGCAGTGTCGGCGGGTAGAACGTTGTCCTAGGTTAATCATCTAACAGTATAAAAGTACCTGTACAGTTTATACTCTCCGAATGGATGAGACAAACAGAAACAATCTCAATCACATCTAGGTAGAAAAATGGAAGATAGATAGATAGACAGATGGTAACTCAAAGAGAACAGTACAATAGATGAAATAAGCCCAAATGTCTAGGATAACATAACATCAGAATGTCAACTCATAATACAATAAGTCTAAGAGTCTATACATAACTCAACATCTCAAAATACAACTCAGATGTGAGACAAAATGATAATATAGAAAGACTGCCTAGACTAACTGGTCTAGACTACTGGAACAACATCCTCAGCTGCAGGTGGATCCTGCTGAGGGTCCACAACATAAGTGTCATCTAGTCCTGCTCCATAATAGGTAGACACCAGGGCCTCCTCCTCATCCTCTGTAATATTTTCAACAGGTCCAATCAGGACGGGAATGAGCACAATACATCTCACGCAGTGCATAGTATGATAGGAGATATAAAGCATACAATAGAGTAAAATACAGGAACTGCTGAAGGAAGATATATGTAGCAAAAGAGATAACTGTAATGAAATATCTACTGTATATAGAGAACTAGCAGTGTCTAGTGAGTCAGAGTAAAATATAGACATGTGAAATGGCATAGGAGATTCATGGCTACAGCTAAGAGTGATTCATGGCTATAGCTACTGGGGTAATATCCACATGACTATTTCCACTCCCCCATCCCCAATCAATACACAAGGATCCATTCAGGTTATGTTAAGATTCGTGGTAAGCCCATAAATGGGAGATTCATGAGAGGCTCTGTGAATCATGAGAGTACATAAGTCACAAGCGATTCGTGAATCTATGAAAGCATAGAGATACATGATGATAGTGAAAAGCACAACATGCTGTATCTGATGCTCCCAAAGGGGATAACATCTCATGAAAAGATCCATATAGTACCAATCCGTGATAACAATCGTGTCAGCATCAAGTAAAGTAATCTAGAGTAAGAATATAAATCCTGGCAAATATGAAACGGTCAGAGAATGTACTCGCCTGATAACTGAATGTCTGAAGAAGATATACTGTCTGAGGAGAGGTGTATGGCTCCTAATCAGAGCAATACAAGTCACAATGTATCCACAATGGTAAAATAAAGTATACAATGCATACTACATGATTCTAGGTCAATCTGGTCAAAAGTCAACTCTGGGTCAACTCTAATAGTCAAACTAGGTCACAGAAAGTCATACTAAGTCAAATAGAGTCAAACAAGGTCAAACAAGTCAAGGTTAGTCAAATCTAGGTTAAAGTCAACTCTTGGTCAACATTCTAATCAAACTAGCCAAATACTAGTCAACATGATCAATCTGGGTCAAGTCTAGGTCAACACTAGTTAAACTAGTTAGGGTTTAGTCAAACCAGTCATTCTAGGTTAGTTCAAGTCAAACTAGGTTGATTAGGTCAAGTTTGGCATAAGGTTGACCTTGGTCAACACTTGGTCAAACAGGGGGTAAACTAGTTAAGTCATGGGTATTTGGTTAATTAGGGTTAGCCCTAATGGCCATAGGCTAATAGCTATAGCCCATAGGCTAATAGCTTAGGTCAACTAGTTCTAGGTTTACCTATATATATATATATATATACATACACTATATAATGTAAAACCTATATATATAGCCACTATATATAAATACCCATATACCCCACATATATATATAAACATATATATACACTAATATATATATCTATAACATATATATATACATACAAAATGTATATGTATAATATACCTAATATATATTATATACAATATATATATATATAGAGAGAGAAGAGAGACACAAAGAGAGAGAGAATGAGAGAGAGAGAGAGAAAGTGAGAGAGGGAGACATAACACAAATGGGGGGGGGGCTGTTCTCAGATTCCTGAGAACAGGAATCACAGCCCCCAACATAACAAAATACACACATACACCCTACACAAATACATACATGTATATACACATGTATATACATGTATACTACCCAAAAACTCACCCACACACTCACATACATATATACTTCCTATACATACACTGAAATACACATATACATATATAATTCACATCAAAATTAGGTTTGAAACTCGAATTTTAAAAACTGGGAAAATAACCCAAAATCTGGAAATATTTGCACTGTGCAGGAAAATGGGGTAATCCCAAAAACTCACACAAAACCGAGCTATGGCTCGAATCCCTAGGTTGGTAATTAAAGCTCCACACATCCTCTAGTGTCTAGTGTGTCTAGGAGTCCACCACGACACGACACAAGATGTCCAACCGCCCAAAACATGGCTCGGGTAAATTCTTGATACACCCACGCGTGCACAGCGTCGTGCACGCGTACAGTTCACTCTAGGACACGACACACTTGTACCCGTGTCTCGTGCTCGCGCGTGTGGGTTCGCCTAGGGTCAGGCTAGGTGTCCCAGTGTCTGTCTCGTGTCCAAGTGTCGCACAGTGTCGACACGAGGGCCGTATCAGTCGTGAAAATACGACTGATACGCGTGTTTTGTACTGCATCGTGCAGTTAGTCACACGCCTCGTGGACACGACACGGGCCACGTGGGGCCTCGTGGTCATGTCCACGTGTAGCCCACGTGTTGGGCTACACAATCGTGTCACCACGAGGTGTCCACGACTCGTGTCCGTGCGACACGAGTCGCGTGTCAGTGTAGAAAATGTGCGCGTGCACTGTCAGCCCGTGTCCAGTGCGAGTGAGTTTTCTCACTCGACATGACACGAGGCGACACCAAATTTTGGGGGCATGTGCGCAGACATTGCCCCCTCGTGTTCACCAATTTTCTCGTGTCCTAGTGTCGTGTGTAGGGAGAACCAAGGGGGTGGTAGCAGGGGATTTTTCAGTGTAAAAACAGTGTCTAAACAGTGTTGTGTCCGAGAGCTTTGTGTCCAGTTTTGGACACGACACAAGCTCAAAACGTGCTCAGTGACACAGGGTTAGGGTTAGGGTTTGCTAGGCTAGGTTTTTGGTTCAAAAAGATTTAGAAAACAGTGAGTAAATTTATACTAAGACAGTGTGTAATTTACACTAAATTTCAATGTGTTGACAATAGGATACGTGTCCGACACGACACCAAACAATTCCTAGATTTTACCAAACCTTACCCACAGCTATATTATAACTATATGCATGCAATAATGAAGAAAAAAAATAGTATATTAACTAGGTTTAGATATATTTACCTCTATGTGTGCAAAGTCTTGAATTTCCACTAAATGAGGGTGTACATCCAATAGCCCCAACTTGTCCTTCCTTGGTGAAACTTGAGTAGCTCACTTCCCTAGGCTCCCTTAGATTGTAGGTGACCTAATGGAGAAAACTAGAGGTGATTTGGATCAAAAATGGCCAAGTTGTGGAGGTTTGAAGGAATGGGATTTCTAGGTTTTTCTTGGTTTTGTTTTGTCATGAAACTTGGAAATAATTCTAAGTGTTAGTTTTATAGGAATGGGGTGGCAAGGGGGTGTCATGGGGGTGTCTTGGCCGCCCACAAGGCATGAGGGGGGGTTCAAAGCTTGCTTCTAGGTTAAGGCAAGGACTTTGGTAAAGGTTTTAAGATATTTTGCATAAATCAAGCAAAATATCAATAAGTAAATATCTAGATATTTGTATAGCTTTGACCCAATGATAATATCTAATCCCTAGTCATTCTAGGTTAGGAACTAACCTCTAGATTAGGGTAACTAGGTTAGGGATTATCAAGTCACCAATCAAAAGTCCATGAATAGTAAAATCTCACTAATCCTACTTAATTCCTAGAAAATTACCAAAATACCCCTTAGGCTAAAAATCACTAAAATGATATTCTAAGCCTATGGTCAAGTTCTCTTGGTCATGGCAACTTCTAGGTTAGAGAAACTAGGGTTTACACTAAGGTTTACTAACAAAGTCACAAAGTCATAAGTCATGACTTAGCATGACTTTAGAATTGGTTTAACTTAACTAAAATCACCAGAAAATCATACCATGACTAAAATACCACTAATAAATAATAAAAATAATAATTTTTCAAAATCCCCAATTTTCAGAAACAGGGTGTTACAAGTCTATCCACCTTAAAATAATTTCGTCCTCGAAATTTAGATGGTCGTACTCCTTCTAGGTCAAACCTCCAATAATCAAGGACGAAGCCACTACCTAGGCAACATACAAGGTCAACAAGCAAAATATGGGTAGTAGACCTATACTGGGTCATGTCCAAAAATTGGCTGGCAGTTTCAGGTCATAAGGTGTCCTGAATTCAAATCGAAGCCAAAAGTAACTCCATGGGGTAAATCAGGATGGAGTCTCGGGTCAGGAAAATCGTACTAAGCAAATGAAGCATATGATGGTATGCCTAAGTGGGACACTAAGGTCATGGGTGTAGTATGTCATGTCTAGGTCATGTATGTGAAGTCAGTTTTGAGAAAACAACTAGTCTGGTGCTCCAAATTTAAAAGTCACGGTAATGTGTCTACGGTGATCATAATTTAGAGTGGGAAGGTCTATGGCCTAAATAGAACCAAAAATCGTGATAAAATAGTAGTGTAAAGGGCAGGTTAAATGGGACAGTCCTGGTCATAGGTATAGATTAGGAAGATAAGGAAACAATAAATCACAGGGCTAAAAGGGTTACCATTCTATGGTCAGAGCTACTCTATTAAAAGGCATAACATATATACACTAATTTATTTAAGGGAAAAATTCTTGACAAAAGAGTCTAGTCAAGAATTATATTAACAACTAAACTACTCCTACTCCTACTCCTACTCCTAAGTAAGAGATGAAGAAACAACAACAATCGACAAAATCAAAAGAACTAACAGGTCAAAACTGATCACTAATAAAGAACAGGTAGGAGCAGATGGAATTGGATTTTAAGATAGATATAATGAAGCAAGGTGGGAATAGAATTTAGAAGAACAGAACCTGCAAGCACATCGCCAACTGCCTGAGCATCCTCAACTGTCATGGCGTAAGCACGCCCCTGCTGACCTCTTCCAGCCTGCTGCTGAAACTGCATAAATCTCTGCTGCTGTGGCTGTAATGGTCCTCTCTACTGCTGTCCTACCGGAGCCTTGGCTCCTGCTCCTGGTGCTGCTCCCTGTGCTACTCTGCCTGTGTACTGGGAACACTCCCTCAGCTGGTGGTCTGCTGCCCCACATAGTAGGCACCAGCCCAACCTCTTCCTGCACTCTCCCCATCCATGTCCCGATTTCTTACAGTAGGGACAACTGGTAGTCTGCTGTCTCGGGGCCTGCTGCTGCTGCTGCCTCGGCTGCTGATACTACTGTGGCTGCCTCTGCTGCTGCTGATAACGAGGCCTCTTGGCCTGACCTCCACTGCTGCCTGCTCCCTGTGTATCACGGCCCCTCTTGAGCTTCAGCTCAAGATCATCCTCAGCCGCCATCGCTCCTGCTAGAATATCCTCAAAGGTGGCACTCCTCTCACTCTTGGTCAAGGACTTGACTTCCTTGACCAAGCCTTTCCTGAACCTCCACGCCTTCGCTGCCTCGCTAAGGCCCTCCACGAATCTGCTCAACCGGCAAAACTCACCGGCGTACTCCTCTACGGTCTGGTTCCCCTGAACCAGGTTCTCGAACTGTGTCTCCAAGGCGCCGACTGCCTGATCTGGAAAAAACTTCCCCTTGAAGAGCTCCTTGAAAGCTCCCCATGCCTGTCCTGGAGTACCTACTCTCGGATCCGTCTGATACCAGGTACGGGCAAGATCCCGCATCTGGCTAGCTGCTGCCTCCACCTGGAGTCCGGCTGGTATCTCCGCCAATCGGAAGATCTCCTCGATGTGCTCTATCCAGTCATCCGCAAAAAGAATCCCCTCAGTACCCAAGAAGTCCCTGGGGTTCATCTTCTTGAACTCCTGGATGCCAGGAATCCTCTGCTGTCGCGGCGGTCCTGCTCCTCCCTGCGGCTGGGCTGCCAACCTCTCTATCGTCGCTGTAGCTAGCTGATGGACATCATCAATGCCTCTGGTAAATGCCGTCGTCTGACGCTGCTGCAGGGTCTGCTGCGACTCTAGGAACTGCTAGAAATATGTAAACATCTGTACAGCATCCACGAATCCAGATGGCATCTGCTGCTGGTACTGCTGGTGCTGCTGGTGCTGCTGGTGCTGCTGAAACTGAGGCTGACGAAACTGCGGGGGAGGCATGTCTGGGGTAGCTGGGATGGTCCCCCGAATAAGTAGAGGTGCACCCCCAAATGTGGCAGAAGCTCCCACATGAGCTAGAGTAAGGGGAGCTGCAGTCCCCGGGTCCTGGTGAGCTGGACGAGAGGTGGCAGACCTCTCAGTGGTGTCACCTGGACCGAGACGCTGCGATCGTGTCTCCACCATCCTGAAGACAGATCAATAAGGAAGTCAATAACGGTATAAGGATGATAGTATCAAAGGACAATATGAAATAGATAATACAGATTTGAACAGAAGTCAGTAGATTCAAATCCATGGAAATTTTTCTAATTGTGATTGAGCATCCACTCTCTCTAAGCCTATTCCTTAAATCCTATCACAGGCTGTAGTGATACTCTAGTTCGAATACCACTACATAAACTCGAGACCTGCATGGGCCACCACTAAAAACGTGTCACGACCCGCACCCTGTATAGGGGCACGAGAAGTGGGTACGTCCAGCCTACGCCGCAGTGTCGGCGGTAGAACGCTGTCCTAGGTTAATCATCTAACAGTATAAAAGTACATGTACAGTTTATACTCTCCGAATGGAGGTGACAAACAGAAACAATCTCAATCACATCTAGGTAGAGAAATGGAAGATAGATAGATAGACAGATGGTAACTCAAAGAGAACAGTACAATAGATGAAATAAGCCCAAGTGTCTAGGATAACATAACATCAGAATGTCAACTCATAATACAATAAGTCTAAGAGTCTATACATAACTCAACATCTCAAAATACAACTCAGATGTGAGACAAAATGATAATATAGAAAGACTGCCTAGACTAACTGGTCTAGACTACTGGAACAACATCCTCAGCTGCAGGTGGATCCTGCTGAGGGTCCACAACATAAGTGTCATCTAGTCCTGCTCCATAATAGGTAGACACCAGGGCCTCCTCCTCATCCTCTGTAATAGTTTCAACAGGTCCAATCAGGACGGGAACGAGCACAATACATCTCACGCAGTACATAGTATGATAGGAGATATAAAGCATGCAATAGAGTAAAATACAGGAACTGCTGAAGGAAGATATATGTAGCAAAAGAGATAACTGTAATGAAATATCTACTGTATATAGAGAACTAGCAGTGTCTAGTGAGTCAGAGTAAAATATAGACATGTGAAATGGCATAGGAGATTCATGGCTACAGCTAAGAGTGATTCATGGCTATAGCTACTGGGGTAATATCCACATGACTATTTCCACTCCCCCATCCCCAATCAATACACAAGGATCCATTCAGGTTATGTTAAGATTCGTGGTAAGCCCATAAATGGGAGATTCATGAGAGGCTCTGTGAATCATGAGAGTACATAAGTCACAAGCGATTCGTGAATCTATGAAAGCATAGAGATACATGATGATAGTAAAAAGCACAACATGCTGTATCTGATGCTTCCGAAGGGGATAACATCTCATAAAAAGATCCATATAGTACCAATCCATGATAACAATCGTGTCAGCATCAAGTAAAGTAATCTAGAGTAAGAATATAAATCCTGGCAAATATAAAACGGTCAGAGAATGTACTCGCCTGATAACTGAATGTCTGAAGAATATATACTGTCTGAGGAGAGGTATATGGCTCCTAATCAGAGCAATACAAGTCACAATGTATCCACAATGGTAAAAATAAAGTATACAATGCATACTACATGATTCTAGGTCAATCTGGTCAAAAGTCAACTCTGGGTCAACTCTAATAGTCAAACTAGGTCACAGGAAGTCATACTAAGTCAAATAGAGTCAAACAAGGTCAAACAAGTCAAGGTTAGTCAAATCTAGGTTAAAGTCAACTCTTGGTCAACATTCTAATCAAACTAGCCAAATACTAGTCAACATGATCAATCTGGGTCAAGTCTAGGTCAACACTAGTTAAACTAGTTAGGGTTTAGTCAAACCAGTCATTCTAGGTTAGTTCAAGTCAAACTAGGTTGATTAGGTCAAGTTTGGCCTAAGGTTGACCTTGGTCAACACTTGGTCAAACAGGGGGTAAACTAGTTAAGTCATGGGTATTTGGTTAATTAGGGTTAGCCCTAATGGCCATAGGCTAATAGCTATAGCCCATAGGCTAATAGCTTAGGTCAACTAGTTCTAGGTTTACCTATATATATATATATATACATACACTATATAATGTAAAACCTATATATATAGCCACTATATATAAATACCTATATACCCCACATATATATATAAACATATATAAACACTAATATATATCTATAACATATATATATACATACAAAATGTATATGTATAATATACCTAATATATATTATATACAATATATATATAGAGAGAGAGAAGAGAGACACAAAGAGAGAGAGAATGAGAGAGAGAGAGAGAGAAAGTGAGAGAGGGAGACATAACACAAATGGGGGGGGGGGGGGGCTGTTCTCAGATTCCTGAGAACAGGAATCACAGCCCCCAACATAACAAAATACACACACACACCCTACACAAATACATACATGTATATACACATGTATATACATGTATACTACCCAAAAACTCACCCACACACTCACATACATATATACTTCCTATACATACACTGAAATACACATATACATATATAATTCACATCAAAATTAGGTTTGAAACTCGAATTTTAAAAACTGGGAAAATAACCCAAAATCTGGAAATATTTGCACTGTGCAGGAAAATGGGGTAATCCCAAAAACTCACACAAAACCGAGCTGTGGCTCGAATCCCTAGGTTGGTAATTAAAGCCCCACACATCCTCTAGTGTCTAGTGTGTCTAGGAGTCCACCACGACACGACACAACGTGTCCAACCGCCCAAAACATGGCTCGGGTAAATTCCTGATACACCCACGCGTGCACAGCGTCGTGCACGCGTGCAGTTCACTCTAGGACACGACACACTTGCATCCGTGTCTCATGCTCGCTCGTGTGGGTTCGCCTAGGGTCAGGCTAGGTGTCCCAGTATCTGTCTCGTGTCCAAGTGTCGCACAGTGTCGACACGAGGGCCGTATCAGTCGTGAAAATACGACTGATACGCGTGTTTTGTACTGCGTCGTGCAGTTAGTCACACGCCTCGTGGACACGACACGGGCCACGTGGGGCCTCGTGGTCATGTCCACGTGTAGCCCACGTGTTGGGCTACACAATCGTGTTACCACGAGGTGTCCACGACTCGTGTCCGTGCGACACGAGTCGCGTGTCAGTGTAGAAAATGTGCACGTACACTGTCAGCCCGTGTCCAGTGCGAGTGAGTTTTCTCACTCGACACGACACGAGGCGACACCAAATTTTGGGGGCATGTGCGCAGACATTGCCCCCTCGTGTCCACCAATTTTCTCGTTTCCTAGTGTCGTGTGTAGGGAGAACCAAGGGGGTGGTAGCAGGGGATTTTTCAGTGTAAAAATAGTGTCTAAACAGTGTTGTGTCCGAGAGCTTTGTGTCCAGTTTTGGATACGACACAAGCTCAAAACGTGCTCAGTGACACAGGGTTAGGGTTAGGGTTAGCTAGGCTAGGTTTTTGGTTCAAAAAGATTTAGAAAACAGTGAGTAAATTTATACTAAGACAGTGTGTAATTAACACTAAATTTCAATGTGTTGACAATAGGATACGTGTCCGATACGACACCAAACAATTCCTAGATTTTACCAAACCTTACCCACAGCTATATTATAACTATATGCATGCAATAATAAAGAAAAAAAAAGTATATTAACTAGGTTTAGATATATTTACCTCTATGTGTGCAAAGTCTTGAATTTCCACTAAATGAGGGTGTACATCCAATAGCCCCAACTTGTCCTTCCTTGGTGAAACTTGAGTAGCTCACTTCCCTAGGCTCCCTTAGATTGTAGGTGACCTAATGGAGAAAACTAGAGGTGATTTGGATAAAAAATGGCCAAGTTGTGGAGGTTTGAAGGAATGGGATTTCTAGGTTTTTCTTGGTTTTGTTTTGTCATGAAACTTGGAAATAATTCTAAGTGTTAGTTTTATAGGAATGGGGTGGCAAGGGGGTGTCATGGGGGTGTCTTGGCCGGCCACAAGGCATGGGGGGGGGGGGGGGGGGGGGGGTTCAAAGCTTGCTTCTAGGTTAAGGCAAGGACTTTGGTAAAGGTTTTAAGATATTTTGCATAAATCAAGCAAAATATCAATAAGTAAATATCTAGATATTTGTATAGCTTTGACCCAATGATAATATCTAATCCCTAGTCATTCTAGGTTAGGAACTAACCTCTAGATTAGGGTAACTAGGTTAGGGATTATCAAGTCACCAATCAAAAGTCCATGAATAGTAAAATCTCACTAATCCTACTTAATTCCTAGAAAATTACCAAAATACCCCTTAGGCTAAAAATCACTAAAATGATATTCTAAGCCTATGGTCAAGTTCTCATGGTCATGGCAACTTCTAGGTTAGAGAAACTAGGGTTTACACTAAGGTTTACTAACAAAGTCACAAAGTCATAAGTCATGACTTAGCATGACTTTAGAATTGGTTTAACTTAACTAAAATCACCAGAAAATTATACCATGACTAAAATACCACTAATAAATAATAAAAATAATAATTTTTCAAAATCCCCAATTTTCAGAAACAGGGTGTTACATATAATGACACTAAATATCGAATACCAAAATGTATATATATCATATATATATGATATATATATATATCATATATATATATATATACATATATATATACAAAATATATATATATATATTACATATATATAGAGAGAGGGAAGAAGAGAGTGAAAGAGAATGAGATAGAGTGAAAGAGATAGAGGGATAGGCTGGACAGGAATGGGGGGGGAATGGTGTTCTCAGATTCCTGAGAACAGGAATCCAGTCCCCAAACACACACACACAGTACATATATACATATATATGTATATATATACACCACTACAATTATACACAACCATATACCCTCAAATCTCACCTACACTCACACATACATATACACTACATATATATACTAAAAACATACTAATACATGTATAATCATATCAAAATTAGGTTTGAAATTCGTTTTTAGAAAACTGGAAATAAATACAAAATCTGGAATATTGAGACTGTGTACTCGAAACTAGGTAAACCCAATTTCACACACAAAATCGAGCTAAGACTCGAACCTATAGGTTAGTAACTGTTGCCCCACATGCATACGTGTCGTAGGTGTCCCTAGGTGTCCACCACGACACGACACGGCGTGTCTAAGTGTCTAAAAACACAATCGGGTAACACAGTGCACACACACACAAATACAGTATCGTGTACATGTGCAACTAGCTCTAGGACACGACACACACGTCCTCGTGTCTCGTGGTCGTGTCCCTAGGTTTGCCTAGGGTCAGGCTAGGTGCCAGTGTGTCTGTACGGTGTCCACGTGTCGTCGTGTCCAAATGGGAAGCCCGTATCAGAGCCCAATTTCCACGTGTGTGCTGTCAGTGAGTGACCAGTGCAGAGGCGATTTCGTGTTCGATACGACACGATAAGCCACGAAACTTGGGGGGGCATGTTCACAGACATTGCCCCCGTGTCCATGCCAAATTTGGCGTGTCGACGTGGCGTGTCCTGTTCGAAATTAAGGTCGAGTAGTAGGGGAGCGTGCACAGTCTCGTGCAGCGATGCAAGTGTCTCGTGGACACGACACGAGCCACATGGGGCCTCGTGGTCACGTCCACGTGTAGCCCACATGTTGGGCTACACACTCGTGCAAACACGAGGTGTCCACGACTCGTGTCCATGCGACACGAAGGCCGTGTCAGTGAGTGTTTAACACTGTGTGCAGTGTAGTGTGCGGTCAGTGCGTGTCGGATTTCTCGTCTGACACGGCACGAGAGTGTCTCAAATTCGAGAGGGGGCTTGTCAGAGGATGCCCCCTCCTCTGTGCCAAGTGGCACGTGTCCACGTGTCCAATTCCTGGAGAAAACAGTATCGGGTAGCAGGGGAACAAAGTGTGCACAGTGCTGTGTCCAACTCGTGTGTTCGTATCCAATTTGGACACAAAAAGGACCCTAATATCAACTCAGTCCTACCAACATACAATATAAATATAATAAGCTTCACAAATATGTAGTTTGTTTTGAAAACCAAGAACAAAAAGTCCTATGAGGCATTTCACCAAACAAGGGTTTCTAGCTTAGGATACGTGTCCGATACGGACACCAAACCAATCTTATTTTTCACCAAACTTGACCTACAGTTCCCTGGTACCTAGATGCATGCAAATATGAAGAGAAAACACAATATTAACATGGTTTGAGGGTATTTACCTATTTGTGTGAAAACTCAAGAAAAAACCAAGTAGGGGTGGTGTCCTCTTCTCTTGGTGATGCCCAAAGCTCCTCAAATCCTCGATAGCAGGCCCTAACTAGTACCCTCTAGTGTAGGGGAGTCCAATGCAAGAAACTAGAGGTGATTTGGATCAAAAATGGCCAAGTTGTGGAGGTTTGAAGGAATGTGATTTTTCTAGGTTAAAATTCATGTAAAATAATCATGAATTAATGTGAGGGGTTAATATAGGATGTGTGGCTGCTAGGGGGGTGTCTTGGACGGCTATGGCAAGGGGGGGGTGTCTTAGCTTTCTTCAAGGTTAAGGCAAAGACTTTAGTGTAAGGGTTGGGATATTTTGAATGTTTCAAGCAAAATATCCATAAAGGCAAATCTAAGATATTTATACCACTTTACCCATGACCAAATATCTATCCTCTAACTTCTAGGTTAGTAGCTAACCTCTAGATTATGGCTAAACTAGGTTAGAAGCTAACATGACACTTAACAATAATTAAACAATAATAAAAACACATAAATACAAATAATTCTAAATAAATCCTAGAAAATTACCAAAATACCCTTTAGGCTAAAAATCACTAATTTGGTGTTCTAAGCCTATGGCTAGGCTCACATGATCATGGTTAGTCTCCAGGTTATGAAATCTCTAGGGTTTACACTAGGGTTATACTAGTAAATCACAAAGTCATAAGTCAAGACTTAGAAAATGGTTTAACTTAACTAAAATCACCCAAAAATCATATTATGACTAAAATACCACTAATAAATAATAAAAATAATAAATTTTCAAAAATACCCTAATTTCAGAAAACTGGGTGATACAAGTCTACCCGCCTTAAAATAATTTCGTCCTCGAAATTTAGATGGTCGTACACCTCCTAGGTCAGACCTCCAACAATCAGGGTCGAAGCTACTACCTAGCAACATACAAGGTCAACAAGCAAAATATGGGTAGTAGACCTATACTGGATCATGTCCAAAAATTAGCTGGCAGTTTTAGGTCATAAGGTGTCCTTAATCCAAATCGAAATCAAAAGTAACTCCATGGGGTAAATCAGGATGGAGCCTCGGGTCAGGAAAATCGTACTAAGCAAATGAAGCACACGATGGTATGCCTGAGTGGGACACTGAGGTCATAGGTGTAGAGTGTCATGTCTAGGTCATGTATGCGAAGTCAGTTTTGAGAAAACAACTAGTCTTGTGCTCCTAACTTAAAAGTCACGGTAATGTGCCTACGATGATCACAACTTAGAGTGGGAAGGGTCTATGGCCTAAATTGAACCAAAAATCATGATAAAATAGTGGTACCAGGGGGACAGGTTAAATGGGACAGTATGTGGTCTCATCTAGGTGCACTAGTCATTCTAGATCAATACTATCCTATGGTATCAAAACGTACAAACAATCTAAGGTGTCCTAATTGAGAAGGTAAGGGAACAACAATCATCAAGGCTATAGGGCCGTCTACCATCCTATATAAAAATTGGTCATTAACAAGCAAGTAAGAAATCATTAAAAGTTACTATTCCATAAAGTGGTAAAAGAAAATTGAAAATTTAGGCACAAGCAATCACAATTAGATTTCAGTCTTGACACGATCTAAGTTGATCAAGTTCAGGATAAATCGAGATTTGGGCAAGATGGGAAATTAATGAAATCAAGTATGAGCACGAGCATCCAATGATGAATAATCCAGGTCATGATTAAATTTAATTCAACTGGATACGAATACGAGGTTCATGGGCGATAAAATAATTCCAAGGAGAATTGTCAAGGCTGTTGCGGATAAGATTCTAGGGCAAGTTTAACTGTGTCTCCATCTACGTAGATTAATATATGAAAAGCGAACCAAAATGCAATAGGTTGATCAGACCATCATGCGCCGATTCTGATTAGACAATATGTTAGTGGGTGCACACCCAATAAAATATGTCATGACCAAGCTCGAAAAGGATAAGCTTGTAAAACTAAGGATTAATTTATAGCATAAGATATAAGTAAGGGTAGAAATGATGAAGGAAAATACATAGTCCAAGATCCTTAACCAATCGGGTCAAGCATTCAAGATAAGGTACAAGGTTAAGTATTCAAGGATTCAAGTAGAACACCATCACATGCCAGGTCGAAAGAATTGAACCAAGGAGGATTTCTAATTGAAATAAGAATAAATTTAGTATCACGGTAGAGGTTATAGTTTAGCCATTTGATCAGAAAATTATATCAAGAAAATAGAGTACAAGGAGACGGGTTTTAGTAGGACATGGAATACCTACATGAAGGTAGGCTAGTCTAGGTCTTACATGTGAAGTTTGTTGGGAGGTAACAGCTAGTATTATACTCTGAATATCTAAGTCACGGTAAAAGACGTCCAATGATAAAAAAAAATAGAAAGTGGGAGTTCAAGACGTGATAATTGATGCAAAAGTTAAAGAAGATCAAATTAACCCATGGAATAAAATTAATTAGGAATCCAGTAAATAAATTAGGAACACAGTCCTAGGGATAGATAGGCTACTAGATGAATATAGTTAGGGTTCAATCAAATCAAAGGTCAAGGTTAGAAGGTCTCAATAAAGTCTTTATTTGAGAAAATGTCGAGTAAGTCAGGTTTGGGATACAATCACATAGTTTGGTAGAAAGAGTTTAAGCAAGATGCAGAAAATAGAGGGGACAGTTCATTTCAAGGGAAAGCAATTAGCAAGAGAATTAGATGGCAAGAAACAGATGAGAGTTTTCTCATAAATGTGATTGAGTACCTTAAAATAAAATATATTAATCTAACACAAAGAAATTAAAATAAACAACTACAAAAATTTAAAAATCATCTACTAACACCAGGATTCAAAGTTCTTACAGTGAATCCTCCAAAATCAAATTCAATCAAGTGAAAAGGAGTTTAAATCGTAATTCAAATGAGATTCTCAAGGGTCATCCCAGGAATCTCTCAAGATATCCTAACAATGATTGAGTATCCTCTCTCACTAAGCCTATTCCTCAATTTCTATCGCAGGCTGTAGTGATACTCTAGTTCGAATACCACTACATAAACTCGACCTGCATGGGCCACCACTAAAAACGAGTCACGACCCGCACCCTAGAGTAAGGGTACAAGAAGTGGGTATGTCCAGCCAACGCCGCAGTGTCGGCGGTAGAACGCTATCCTAGGTCAATCATCTAACAATATAAAAATACCTGTACAGTTTATACTCTCCGAATGGAGGTGACATAACACTATACATCTCAATCACATATAGGGTAGAAGAATGAAAGATAGATAGATAGACAGTAACTCAAAGAGAACAGTAGAATAGATAAAAATGTCCAAGTGTCTAGGATAACATAACACCAGAATGTCAACTCATAATACAATAAGTCTAAGAGTCTATATATCTCAACATCTCAAAATACAACTCAGAATGTGAGACAAAATGATAATACAGAAAAGACTGTCTAGCTAAACTAGCCTAGACTACTGGGCAACATCCTCAGCTGCAGGTGGATCCTGCTGAGGGTCCACAACATAAGTATCATCTAGTCCTGCTCCATAATAGGTAGACACAAGGGCCTCATCCTCATCCTCTGTAATATTTTTAACAGGTCCAGTCAGGACAGGAACGAGCACAATATATCTCACACAGTTCATAACAGGTTAGGAAATACGATACAAGCAATAGAGTAAGATACAGAAAATGCTGAAAGGAAATGTACGCTGTAAAAGAGATAGTTGTAATAAAATATCTACTGTATATAGAGAACTATAAGTGACTAGTGATGTAGAGTACAAGATAGGCATGTGAATGGCTAGAATTTATACATGATTACACTACTAAGTTTGTACATGATTACACTACTTTGGAATTATTCACATGTCTACTTCTACTCTCCCGTTTCCCTAATCAATACACAAGGATCTCGACAAGTTACGTTATTATACATGATTACTTCATAAATGAGTATACGTGAAGTTATACATGAAAGCTTAGTGAACATGAGAGTACATGATCACATGAGTATACATGCATGATGGAAGCACAGGAGTACATGATAAAAGTGAAACACACGTAACATGAAGTACCCGATACTCCCGAGGGGGATAACATCTCATGTAAAGATCCATATAGTACCAATCCGTGTTACCAACGTGATAGCATCAAGTAAAGTAATCTAGAGCGAGAAGTAAAGCCTGAACAAGTATGAAACGGTCAGAGAATGTACTCGCCTGATAACTGAATGTCTGAAGAGGATATACTGTCTGAAGAGAGGTGTATGGCTCCTAATCAGAGCAATACAAGTCACAATATATCCACAATGGTAAAAATAAAGTATACAATGCATACTATATGATTCTAGGTCAATCTGGTCAAAAGTCAACTCTTGGTCAACTCAATAGTCAAACTGGGTCACAGGAGATCAAACTGAGTCAAATAAAGTCAAACAAGGTCAAACAGTCAAGGTTAGTCAAATCTAGGTTAAAGTCAACTCTTGGTCAACATTCTAGTCAAACTAGCTAAGTTATCTAGGGTTTAGCCAATCAATGGTCAGACTAGTCAAATACTAGTCAACATGGTCAAGCTAGGTCAATCTAGACTATCTAAGGTACTACACCACAAGGTTAAGGTATAACCAATACCTATACAAGTATACCACATATAAATACATATATATAATACCAACCTTAATCCTACATTCAAGCTAATCCCATATTCCATCTCAAGTCATGACTCAACTCTAAGTATCTCACTTAACCCCATACATATCTTAATTGACAGGTAACTATTCATATAACCCAGGTCACACAAATACCCTTATATACTTAGGGCACTCACATATAGGTCAAACCTAACCAAATTAGTTAATAATCTAGGGTTTAGTCAAACCTTAGTCATTAAGTCCTTCTAAGTCCTCTAGGTTAATTAGGTCAAGGTCTGACCTATAGTTGACTTTGGTCAACTATGGTCAACATTTTGGTCAACCTAGGTCTAGTAGTTAAATACTAGTTAATATGGTCAAACTAGTCAACTCTTGTTACTTGGGTCCATATAGGGTCAAGCCTTTGTCTAACTAGGGTTTTAGTCAATCATAGACTAATCAACAAGGTAATTAGGTTAATCTTGACCAATGGTCAACATATGGTCAAACACGGGTCAACTAGTTAGTGTTTTAGGCCATTAGGTCCAATAGGGTTAGCCCCAAAGCCATAGGCTAGCAACCTAGGCCATAGGCTAGATAACCTATAGGTTTCCAAATAAACTATATTTATAAATCATATATATATATATCTATATATATAGATATACTAATCTACCTACTACATATATATACATCTATATATGCATAACTATATACAATACCAATCACCCACATATATATAAAACCTTATATATATATACACAACTATATACAATACCAATCACCTATATATATATATATATAATGACCCATATACAATACCAATCAAAAAAAAAATATACACAACTATATATAATACCAATCACCCATATATATATATATATATAATGACACTAAATATCTAATACCAAAATGTATATATATCATATATATATATACAAATATATATACAAAACCTATATATATATTACATATATAGAGAGAGGGAAGAAGAGAGTGAAAGAGAATGAGATAGAGTGAAAGAGATAGAGGGATAGGCTGGACAGGAATGGGGGGGGAAGGGTGTTCTCAGATTCCTGAGAACAGGAATCCAGTCCCCAAACACACACACACACAGTACATATATGCATATATATGTATATATATACACCGCTACAATTATACACAACCATATACCCTCAAATCTCACCTACACTCACACATACATATACACTACATATATATATACTAAAAACATACTAATACATGTATAATCATATCAAAATTAAGTTTGAAATTCGTTTTTAGAAAACTGGAAATAAATACAAAATCTAGAATATTGAGACTGTGTACTCGAAACTAGGTAAACCTAATTTCACACACAAAATCGAGCTAAGACTCGAACCTATAGGTTGGTAACTGATACCCCACATGCATACGTGTCGTAGGTGTCCCTAGGTGTCCACCACGACACGACACGACGTGTCCAAGTGTCTAAAAACACAATCGGGTAACACAGTGCACACACACAAATACAGTATCGTGCACATGTGCAACTAGCTCTAGGACACGACACACACGTCATCATATCTCGTAGTCGTGTCCCTAGGTTCATCTAGGGTCAGGCTAGGTGTCAGTGTGTCTGTACGGTGTCCACGTGTCGCCGTGTCCAAATGGGAAGCCCGTATCAGAGCCCAATTTCCACGTGTGTGCTGTCAGTGAGTGACCAGTGCAGAGGCAATTTCGTGTCCGATACGACACGATAAGCCACGAAACTTGGGGGGGCATGTTCGCAGATATTGCCCCCGTATCCATGCCAAATTTTGCGTGTCGACATGGCATATCGTGTCCAAAATTAAGGTCGAGTAGCAGGGGAGCGTGCATAGTCTCGTACAGCGATGCAAGTGTCTCGTGGACACGACACGAGCCACGTGGGGCCTCGTGCTCACGTCCACGTATAGCCCACATGTTGGGCTACACACTCGTGCAAACACGAGGTGTCCACGACTCGTGTCCGTGCGATACGAAGGCCGTGCCAGTGAGTGTTTAACACTGTGTGCAGTGTAGTGTACGGTCAGTGCGTGTCGGATTTCTCGTCCGACACGACACGAGAGTGTCTCAAATTCGAGAGGGGGCTTGTCAAAGGATGTCCCCTCCTCTGTGCCAAGTGGCACGTGTCCACGTGTCCAATTTATGGAGAAAACAGTGTCGGGTAGCAGGGGAACAAAGTGTGCACAGTGTTGTGTCCAACTCGTGTGTTCGTGTCCAATTTGGACACGAAAAGGACCCTAATATCAACTCAGTCCTACCAACATACAATATACATATAATAAGCTTCACAAATATGTAGTTTGTTTTGAAAACCCAGAACAAAAAGTCCTATGAGGTATTTCACCAAACAAGGGTTTCTAGCTTAGGATACGTGTCCGATACGGACACCAAACCAATCCTATTTTTCACCAAACTTGACCTACAGTTCCCTGGTACCTAGATGCATGCAAATATGAAGAGAAAACACAATATTAACATGGTTTGAGGGTATTTACCTATTTGTGTGAAAACTCAAGAAAATACCAAGTAGGGGGGTGTCCTCTTCTCTTGGTGATACCCAAAGCTCCTCAAATCCTCGATAGCAGGCCCTAACTAGTACCCTCTAGTGTAGGGGAGTCCAATGCAAGAAACTAGAGGTAATTTGGATCAAAAATGGCCAAGTTGTGGAGGTTTGAAGGAATGTAATTTTTCTAGGTTAAAATTCATGTAAAATGATCATGAACTAATGTGAGGGGTTAATATAGGATGTGTGGCTGCTAGGGGGGTGTCTTGGCCGGCCATGGCAAGGGGGGTGTCTTGGCTTTCTTCTAGGTTAAGGCAAAGACTTTGGTGTAAGGGTTGGGATATTTTGAATGTTTCAAGCAAAATATCCATAAAGGCAAATCTAAGATATTTATACCACTTTACCCATGACCAAATATCTATCCTCTAACTTCTAGGTTAGTAGCTAACCTCTAGATTATGGCTAAACTAGGTTAGAAGCTAACATGACACTTAACAATAATTAAACAATAATAAAAACACATAAATACAAATAATTCTAAATAAATCCTAGAAAATTACCAAAATACCCTTTAGGCTAAAAATCACTAATTTGGTGTTCTAAGCCTATGGCTAGGCTCACATGATCATGGTTAGTCTCTAGGTTATGAAATCTCTAGGGTTTACACTAGGGTTATACTAGTAAATCGCAAAGTCATAAGTCATGACTTAGAAAATGGTTTAACTTAACTAAAATCACCCAAAAATCATATTATGACTAAAATACCACTAATAAATGATAAAAATAATAAATTTTCAAAAATACCCCAATTTTAGAAAACTGGGTGTTACATGTGGTCCTGAGCTGATAAGGTGAACAGACGCTCAAAGTAATCACAGACCTAAAAATGAGTTACTATAAGTCAAACAAGATTTTATAATGAAAGAGAAACTAATTTAAGTCATGATATGCAAGTCTAAGTCAAACTAGATCAAACTAAGTCAAACTAGGACATACTAGATCATATTAGGTCACTGAGAGTCAATCCAAGTCAAACTAGGTCAAACTAGGTCATACTAGATCATACTAGCTCAAATGGGGTCAAAAGTTGACTTGCAGATGACTTTTTGTCAACTGGTCAACTCTGGTCAACTTTGGTCAACTCTAGTCAACCCTAGGTTAAACTAGGCTAATGTTGACCAACTGTTGACTTTTGGTCAACTGGTCAACTCTGGTTTGGATTTGGACCATTTTAGACAAAGGGTTGACTCATTGTTGACTTTTGGGTAAAAGTCAACTCTGGGTCAATCGAGTCGAAATTGGTTCAAACATGACGTTAGTAGGGTGTACCTATCAAGACATCTAAGTTTTAAGTTAAACCGACAACCCGTATCCCGTATCTTGAATTTATCCATTTACCTTTGATATAATATCTACCCTTTTCCACTCTAACATTAAGTCCAAGTAGCTTTTCCTTAGGAGTTTCACTCCCGACTTCCTAGGGTAGTAGGATACTAACCTATACTAACAAACCTATACTAACATTACCTACCATAAAATCCTAGAACCTAGCTCATCTAAACCATCTTATGACACATGTTGGTTACCCTCACATTACCTTAAGTATCATAAGATACTCTATAGTATCTTAGGATACCATTCCACAAAACCCACTTCCATCATCTATCTCCAACTTGGTATTCTAATACCAAGTCAAATTATCACTACCTAACTTCTAACCCATTAGGATACTACAACTATGCTAACCTATCTCAAATTACGACTCACTCACACACACAATACTCACTCACAATATAGCTCACATAGTGCCACACTTAGGCTCACACATAGGCTCACATATAGGCTCACATATAGCTCACATATAGGCTCACATATAGGCTCACATATATGTAGAAGCATGGAAAATATCAGAATAATGGTCCATGCGGCTCCGGGGAAGAAGCCCATGCGGCTCATACAGGAGCTGCCTTATGCGGTTCAAAGAGGACTCTCAGTCTCATGCGGCTCGGGAGTGTATGCGGTTCAGCAGGAATATGCGGCTCGATCGACGCCACATCCCCCTTGGGATCCTCCCCTACAGCTGGCCATTTGAGTGGTGGCCTCATTTAATGCCCTGACACGACTCGACGACTGTGACGGCTCTGACATAAAGCGTCATAATGGTTCTGCCATAATGACAGACTCTTCGAGAAAAGAAGAAAATCTCTGACCCGATCCGACAGAAGTCCTAGATTGCCACATGGCACGTCTCATGCGGCTTAAATGAGAATAGCTTCATGCGGCTCACTAAGAAGTCACCCTATATGGCCAGCAGAAATCAGCCATAAGCGGCCCACCGAGAGCCCAATCCCTGCGGCTCAATACAACGCTAGCTTATGCGGCTCGTAGAGATTATGCATATGCGGCTCATTGAGAGTTCATCCCCTGCGGCTCAATAAGACGTTGTC
The DNA here is from genome assembly GCA_029216955.1 of Iris pallida. Lineage (NCBI taxonomy): Eukaryota > Viridiplantae > Streptophyta > Magnoliopsida > Asparagales > Iridaceae > Iris > Iris pallida. The sequence continues at coordinate 5,416,219 of JANAVB010010800.1, forward strand.
CTATGCAGCTCATGAAGATTACCTGCCTGCGGTTCAAGTCTTGCCTATCCTATGCGGCTCTGGCAGGCCCCATAATTAAAATACGTGGCATCGGATCAATCAAGGATTTAACAGAATCTCAGCAAATATATTTGACGTCATCATCATAATTACCGAGATCAAGGCATATCATTTATCATAAAGCCAATAGGACACGTGGCGAGCAATCGGACATTGGTATAATCCATCATGAAGATTTAAAGCAGTTAACATTAATTGCTCACAAGATTCGGTGCTATCCATATTAATGGCCTAGATTCATTGTAATCAGGATCAAGGGTTCAGATAGATTGAAGGAGCGCCGACATTCCAAACAAATGATCATTAGTAAACCCTAATGATCATACCCCACTCTTATAAATAGCCAGCATCATTTCTCTGCAAAGACCCCCCCGGCAACAAAAGAATAAAAAAAAATACAGAGTCAGAGAGAGAATACACAGAGAGAGAGAGAGAGAGAAGCCAGGAGAGCAACAGAGGAGCAAAAAGAGCACTTCTTCGTCAACGCCAACCATATTTTCACAAGGAGCCAAGGCTGCATATCGATCGTCCAAGGAGTAAGGTAGGGCTGCCGTCGCCTTCCCGAGCCTCTATCGTCACCCTCCAGAATCTAAAATAAACAATTGTACTTAGATTGCTGTACCTAGGTTTTCGTCCCTAGGCTTTCTTTGTACAAGCGAGTTTGTATTGTGAGTCTAAGTTCAGTCCTCCCATAAAACTGTTCTGTACTTTTACAATCAATGGCAAACACGATGACGACTCTGCTGGGGACTAACTTCTCCACGGCTGAGGAGTTGGTGACGCAATCGGATACAGCCAAACTTGGCTCCACACAACAGAAGATGGTCGTCCGCTTCGACCGACATGCGTTCGAAGAGATGCTCTCTGAAGGCAGCACTGGCCCGGTCCAGAAGCGCACCCGCACCGCGAAGGCTCGCAAAGAGTGGAGGCCAAAATCATTTGCTCCTCCTCAAGCCCTCGATGGGATACCCTCTGTTGCTCAAGACGACAAGAAGGACTCTCCTGCGGCCCCACTTCAGACCGTAGACAACTCTGCTGTCCCCAAGTCCGGCAGAAGAAAACACTATAATGCTGGACTTGTAGGGGCAAAGAGGAACTCTGCGCGATCCGAGCCGCAGAAGGGTATTAGCCGCAGGGAGAAAGCCCATGCGGCTACATCCGCCAACTACATGAAGAAAACTCATGCGGCCACATCTGTCAGCCGCATAACCTATGCAGCTACAGTTGCCAACTGCATGGATGAGACTCATGCGGCTATCAAAGTCAATCGTTTGCAGAAAACCCATGCGGCCACAGATGCCAACTGCATACGGCCAGCCTGCACGGTCGTGACTCCTAGCCGCACAAGAACTCATCCGACGGCAGAAGACAACCGCATGTAGACAGCCTGCACGGTTTCCAATCCCAGCCGTGTAGCATCCGCTCCATGCTCCTCTCGATCAGTTTTCGACCGTCGCTCGTACGGTCCGAACCGTGATGATTCTCTGGATGATAAGCCAGACTCTGTGGTATTCAACTTGGACTCTGCTTATTATGCACCCACAAGTGCTAAGAAGAAGAAGTCTAGGGCAGCGCGGGCTCACCAAGCCCAGACAGCTGCCCCAACCTCCGACTATCGGGGCATCCCGTTGATTATCACGCGGGCCTCTGATGGGAAGTTGTATAGGACCGCTCGAGTCCAGTCCCCAGCGACAAACGGACAAAGTGGTTCCTCTGACCTACGTGAGGCTATCCTCCACAAACACAAAGAAAGAGAAGGGGCCTCGGCGTGCAAAGAATCCTCACATGGACGTCACTGCACCCAGATCATCGTCAACTGCTGCTGCAATAACACAGCAGTGACGGAAGACCGGTCGTCCGTCCTCCAAAGATTACAGTATCCGAGTTCGGAAGACGAGGCACCTCCTGTTGTCTCCTGCAATTCCACACAGAAAGTCCCTGCCGAGGGGAGAGGGAAGAAGATAAGCATCTCCAGTCCGAAAATATCAACCACTACAGCTAAGAAATTGTCGGCTAAACGGTTGTCCTCCACCGGAGTATTTCAACACAACCGTTCGAAGACAAAATCTGCTGCAACGGGAGATACATCATCCACGTCGCTGGGGGTCATAGGAACTGGGGGTAGTACTCCTCCGAACGTCCACAATAATCCGATGTTTCAAGGAGACGAGCCCGGAGAAACGACCCTCCCGTCAGGTGCAACAAATGCTGATGTCCCCGAGGACATCCATGACTCTCAAGATGAAGCAAGCTCCGAGGCTGGGGGTACTGTTCCCTCCGAGTCCGAACCCGAAAAGAACATTCCCACCTACCCCGACGATTTCTCAATGCATGGGTACGATTCGGAGGGCACATCCTCCACCGTTTCTCCCGTTGCTCCTCATGTAAGGACGGTATTCATGACGGACAGCAATCAAAGTGGTTCCAGTGATCGCCAACGCATCGACACTTTGGAGGCCATACTGCACGCCTTGGTTAAGTCTGTAGACGAGATCAAAGCGGCTCTTTCTACTCTGCAGGGGGTGACACCAGGCCAAACAAGCGCGGGTCCCACAAATAATATAAATTCAAATTCAGTGGCACCGAATCCGGGCAATAATCCTCCCGAAGTAGCAGCTCCTACTGCGACAGATGAGACCCGAGAAGTAAGGAGAGAAGTTCAAGAGCTCCGAGCCATGTTCTACGCCCGAGAAAACTCTCAAGACTTCAGAATAAGGCAACCATATCCTGCTGAATGGAGGGATGTTCCATTCCCACCAAGATATAAGCCGTTCAATATCAACCCCTATGATGGAAAGACCTCAGCAAGTCGGTACATCACTTACTTCGAGGTCACCACCGACCATCTGCCTTATGATGACGCTATCCTCACGCGGTTATTCATCGGGGCATTGGAAGGAGTCGCCTTCGACTGGTACCACAACCTACCGGACAATTGCATCCACTCCTTCGCTGGCTTCAAACGCTTATTCTTGGAGAGGTTCTACGAGGTAGGCCAGGACGTCACAATGTCTACCCTCATGGACGTCGTCCAAGGAGAGAAAGAGCTGACGAGGAATTACATCGAGCGATTTTGTCAAACCGCAATGAAGTTACCATCCGGCAATCCAGATTCTTCCTTGATTGAAATCTGCCAAAAGAGACTGCTCCCAACAATTAGTCTCTGGATGGGCGAAAGTCAATTCAAGGACTGGAAGGCTTTTATCATCAGTGCTACAAGTGCTGAGGAACGATTAAGGAAGGCTCGCCAACTGGGGTTGCATATCTCGGATGGAGAGAACAAGGGCAAGCGTCCCAGCACCAACATCGACAATGGGGGTAGCCCCTCCAACAATCGGGACAACAGAGGCAAGCAGGCTATGGTGACCGATGCGGCCCAGAAGCTCGAGTCACAACCAGCAGACAAACAATGGCCTCAGATCACTTACTCTTTCGAAGACGGCCACGTCAAGCCTATCTTGGACATGCTCATACAAGAAGATAGAATCCAGCTCCCTCTACCAAGACGGGAGCCTCGGCCGGCTGACTTGGAGAACCCAAAGTTCTGCCATTACCACCGCTATGTCCACCATGCTACACACGACTGCTACCAACTGAAACGGTACATCCAAAACCTCATCGATTCGAACGCTCTAGCCATCGATTTCGAGGAGGTAACCGTAGCAGCCAACATGGTATCCGTACAATTCGGCAGCTTCCATCCAATAGAGACTCAAGACGGTGTTATACCCATCCCTTTGGCAACAATAGAAATTGCTAATCTTCCGTCCGCTCGAGACCAAGCTGCCGGTCTAGTACCTCTCACTACATCGCGAGAAAAAATTATGTAGGTCCATCCGGACCTGGTTCACGAGGTGACCCAGTCCACAATGCCTCCCATTCACAAGAAGAGAAGTAGAAAAGTCAGATCATGCCGTACCGTCTCGGCAGATGAAGAAGAAGTCGCGGCCGTTGTTACTCGATCTGGAGCACAATCTCAGCCCGTGGCTGAGAACTCAATTGATGATCATCCGCCCACTACCACTGATGCTCCGGGACCGGCTCAGCCTTCAACGACCGACAAGCCTAGGCCGAAGGAGACTCGCTTCAACAAATCCCTCCGAAAGGAGACACCTCAGGGGCTGGAGAGGCCCTACAACTTCGACATCTTGGCACAATTGGCCAATACACCGGCCAAATTGTCCTTATATGAACTCCTAAGGCTCTCAAAGGATGTCCGCACGGCCTTGAGCGATGCACTCCAAAATGCCGACGCATACTTAGCTCAGGCCAACCTCACGGAAGACAATCAGCCCGTAAATCTCCAAGACAGCGCGTGTACGGGAGCGATGCCCAATATCGTCTTCACCTCGCAGGATATGCTCATCAAAACCAACCTGCACGATCGCCCGCTATACTATACGGGATACATCAGCGACGTGAAGGTGGATCGGATGCACATTGACCCTAGCTCTTCCATAAGCATCATTCCGAAGGGTCTGCTACATCATCTCCGCATCCCAATGCATCGCCTGACGCCTACAAGCACCACCATCAGCGGTTTCAATTCGGGCAGGAGCTACCCTATTGGGAAGATTCGTCTGAAGTGTCAAATTGGCGACCTCCAATCCGAAGTCACCTGCTACGTCATAGATGCAGACACTTCTTACAACATCCTTTTGGGGCGCCCTTGGATACACGATTATATGATCGTGCCTTCCACGCTACACCAGTGCTTCAAATACGTCAACAAACACGGCTTTGTGAAGATAGAATTTGCTGATATCGATCCCTTCAAAGGGGTCGAATCTTACTACTCGGACTCCTGCTTATACGAAAAGTCGAAGAGGCACCTTGATGAAGGAGACGCACAAACTTATACCGAAATAGCCACAGGATCAGAAGGACCCCTGATGATCCACCTCCAAGCTCGCAAGCCGGGCAAGTCTGTACCCCTTACCGCCACTCTGCGGAAGGACGTAATCAGCCTCTCAGCGCAGGAGGAGCAAATGATAATTCGGCTGCCAAGGTCCGGCCAAGTGCCGAGACCCACAACTGAGCCACTGACAATCAGGCTACCAAGAGTCAGCCAACCACAAGCAGGGAAGCTCAACCCCTCGGATAGGCCCATGATGATACGCCTCCCCAGAAAGGGTCGTCACCCCGATGCGAGGTCTGACACTTCTAGCGAACCAGCCACTCCTCGCCCCACATCAAATACCAAACTGGGGGTCGCTAGTCTGCCAACAACTCCACGCTCTGCTCCATCAACCGAACCACTGACAATCAAGCTTCCCAGGTCATCCTCTCAATCTTCGTTCACACAGGGGGTAGCCGAGGAGGAACCAGAGCTAGCCAAGTATGTGGCTGCCCACACTGATGTCCCCTCCGCTGATGATGTAATCCCCCTAGAAAAGATACCTTACTTCATCAATAAAGGGTTATCTTTGAACTACACCGAACACAATAAGCTATGTACAATGTATGCTATGAAACACGGTATAGGCGCTCACCTACACACACAGGTGACAAATGTGTACACCGCGATCCAGCTTACTCCAGTAGAAGACGCTTACCGAATATTCAAAGGAGGAGACCATCCGATTATCTTCGGCCGAGCGAACAACCCGTATCCCCTCGCCATAGAAGAAGTCGACCTCGGGTCAGATGCTGGAAGGCTGCCTCTGTTTCTCTATAGCCCTCAATCCAAATATCTCATGCAGAAACAGGGGTATGATCTAGAGACAACGCCAGGATTGAACTATGGCACTGGGCGACGATTACCTTTGAAGTTGCCAGCCCCGGCGGGCAAACCACGGAACTACTATAACAAAACTCGATGCGGGCTAGGGTATGTAACGCCTACTACGACCCCTGAAAGTTCAGACGAAGAATGCGACTGGCAGTCACATTCAACCGGATCACCAACTTTTGACTTAGATACCAGCATCGGAGATGTATTCAGACAAGTCATGTCAGTCAACATGGCATTCGCCGACGCTTACGAGGAAGATGAAGACATCCTCGAAATCCTCGAGCTTGAGCCATGGGCCCAACAATTGGACGCACAATGGGAAAAGTGGTTCAAACTGAGAGAACCTCCTACTGAGGATGAGGTCATACAAGTGGATCTCGGCGGCGAATCTTCTTCAAAACCGATTTTCATCAGTAAAAGCCTAACTGAGGAAGAACGGAAGTCGTTGTTAGAACTTGTCAGAGAGTATATTAATATGTTCTCCTGGAGCTATGAAGACATGTCAGGGTTAAGTCCTGACATCGCTCTCCACAAACCCAACATACGGCCGGATGCAAAGCCAGTCAAGCAGCAACAGCGACGCTTCCGCCCGGGCATCATGGACACGATCGAAGCTGAGGTCAACAAACTGATAGCCAGCGGCTTCATTCGCGAAGAGCAACATCCAGACTGGGTCGCCAACATAGTACCCGTCCTCAAGAAGAATGGGAAGATTCGAATCTGCATTGACTTCCGTAACCTGAACGAGGCGTGCCCCAAAGATGAATTCCTTCTTCCTATCACAGACATCATGATCGACAATACTTGCGGCTTCGAACGTATGTCATTCATGGATGGCTTCTCGGGGTACAACCAAATCAAAATGTCTCCTAACGACGAAATGCATACATCATTTCGAACACCGATCGGCACGTACTGCTACACAGTCATGCCTTTCGGCTTAAAGAATGCTGGCGTCACATATCAAAGAGCCATGAGAATCATCTTTAAATACCACTTACGCAAGACGGTGGAGTGCTACGTTGACGATATAGCCGTTAAAAGCCGTAGCAAGGGAGACCATCTGCAGGATCTAAAGACGGTATTCGATCTAATGCGAACGCACAATTTGAAGATGAACCCTACAAAGTCCTTTCTAGGTGTATCCAGCGGGAAGTTCTTAGGCTTCATCATCACTGTAAAGGGTATCCATGTAGACACCGAGAAGACAAAAGCAATCATGGAGATGGGTCTCCCGAGAAATCTTCGCGAACTCAGAGGCCTTCAAGGGAGGTTAGCTTACATCAGAAGGTTCATTTCCAACCTCTCCGGGCGATGTCGACCATTCACGCACCTCATGAAGAAAGGAGTCTCATTCGTATGGGACGAGGAATGCCAGCGTGCTTTCCATAGCATCAAAGAATATCCGTCAAATCCTCCGGTCTTGGTGGCCCCAGTCCCTGGAAAACCATTTCTGCTCTATGTACGAGCAATAGAACACTCCCTCGGTGCTCTGCTGGCACAAAACAATGATGCAGGCCATAAACAAGCTATATACTACCTCAACCGAATGATGATTGGGCCAGAGCACTGATACACCGCTGTGGAGAAGGAATGCCTCGCCCTGGTGTTCGCCATTCAAAAGATACGACACTATATCACAGGACAAACCATACATGTGATCTCACGAGTCAACCCTCTCATGGTCCTCATGACTAAACTAGGGATGCTCAGCTACCGCCTCGCCACATGGGCAATATTGCTGTCTCCTTATTATATAATCTTCGTCCCGTAAAAGGCTGTTAAAGGTCAGGCTCTGGCAGGCTTTTTAGTATCCCATCTAGGCTCGGAGTCATCCAGAGTATATGAAGGAATCCTAGATGACGTCGTCGACTCATATGTGGCCGCCCATGATGATATATGGCTAATGTTCTTTGACGGTGCTTCGAGAACTGGACCGAAGGGCAACATCGTCGTTGGAGTCGGGGTGGTGCTGATTTCTCCCTCCGGACTAGTGATCAGTCGCGCTTATTCCCTTACTGAACCCTGCTCTAACAATGTGGCCGAGTACAACGCTCTGGTCATTGGTCTCCAACTGGCAAGAGAGCTGGGGGTAGAATACCTTGAAGCGTACGACGACTCCTAACTAATCGTCAATCAGATCCGGGGCTCATACGAGGTCCGCCATGAAGACATGATCCCCTACCATCAAATTGCGATCAACATTATCTCATCGTTTGAGGGATTCTTCATCGAGTACATCCCCAGACTCCAAAATATCAAAGCCGATGCTCTAGCAGGCCTTGCCGCTTCTTTAGCAGTGCCAAACCAAGCTCATCATTCGGTTGACGTGATAGGCCATGAACTGGTCTGCCCCAAGAACAATGTTCAATTCGTGGCGAGTTATTTCGCCCAGACGGTCGATGAAGCACCAGACTGGAGACAGCCATTCATCGACTTCGTCGTCTACGACATCCTCCCAGAGAACCCAAAAGAAGCCATTTCTGTCAGACGGCATTCTCTCAGATTCTTCTACGATACAGAGACGAAGATGCTGTATCGCCGCTCCTATGATGGATTTTTACTCTGGTGCCTATCGAACGCAGAAGCCAAAGAAGCCGTGCGAGAAGCTCATGACGGTGTTTGCGGGGCCCATCAGCCCGGCCCAAAACTACAAGATCACCTTCGTCGAATGGGCTACTACTGGCCCACGATGGTGGCAGACGCGATATAATATGCTAGAAAATGCAAAGCTTGCCAAGTCCACGCAGACTTCATTCACCATCCATCAGAGTTTCTACATCCGATAGTGGCATCCTGGCCATTCGAAGCATGGGGAATGGATATCATTGGTCCAATCACCCTACCTTCCTTTCGAGGATATCACTTCATACTTGCGATCACTGATTACTTCTCCAAATGAGCAGAAGCTGTCCCGCTCGCAGAAATTAAGACTTCAAACGTGATCAGCTTCCTTAAGCATCAGGTCATCTACCGTTTTGGATTGCTCCGAAGGATCATCCATGACAATGGTCCGCAGTTTGCAAGCCACGCATTCTATCGGTTTTGCGATCAGCACAATATTCAGAATGTCTCTTCGACACCATACAACCCGGCCGCAAACAGGTTAGCAGAGGCATTCAACAAAACAATCATCAAACTCCTCAAGAAGTTTGTCTCCTCCAACAAACGCGACTGGAACGAGAAGCTCGGCGAATGCTTATGGGCTTATCGCACCACAGTTCGAACAGCCACCGGAAATACACCATTCTCCCTGGTATATGGGAGTGAGGCAGTCCTCCCCTTGGAGACCCAGATCCCCTCACTACGTGTCGCCCTCACACATCAATTAACGACAGACGACAACTACCAACGTCGCCTGCAAGAGTTAGAGGCCTTAGATAAAAAGCGCCTCCTAGCTCAGCAAAGGATCGAGCTGTACCAAGCACGCATCTCAGGAGCCTTCAACAAGAAGGTCAAAATCAGAACATTCCAGGTAGACGATCTCGTCTTGGCAGTCCGGAGGCTAATGGTCATGACTCACAAGACCGCCGGCAAATTCCAGCCAAAGTGGGAGGGCCCATTTATCATTGAGACGGTATTCTCCAACGGTGCTTACCGCCTCGCAAAGCAAAACGGAGACTTGCTCATGCTGCCCGTCAACGGCAAGTTCCTGAAGAAATATTATGTCTAAACGACATTCGCTATAAGATCTTTGAGTCATGTACCCGCTGGTACTACTGAACTCACACCCACAACATCTCAGATTATCGAGTCATGTACCGGCTGGTGGCCCTGAACTCACCCCCACATTCTCTTCAGATTATCGAGTCATGTACCCGCTGGTGCCGCTGGACTCCCACTTTTTCAATATTTTAAATTACCGAGTTATGTACCCGCTGGTGCCTCTGAACTCACATTTCGGTCACTCTTTCAGATAGTAAGTCACGTATGATTATACCTCTGAACTTTCTTCCTGGAAGAGATCCTCCCTCATGATCCAATACCCGCACTTCCAGTGCACAAAAAGGGTAATCGATCCACAAATTTTCGAAAATGGACATGTCCTCATTACCTCTGAGTCATTTTCACTTCCACCAAAAATAAATCGCCCCTCACATAGAACTTCCACGTTCTCCTACCTCTGAGTCATTCTATGTACCCCCTCTTCATTGAGCCCACTCTTGCCATGTCATCATTACCTCTGAGTGGGAAGGCTCCGTCGAAGAAACCTTCATGCTTGCCATGTCCACATTACCTCTGAGCAAGTATGTCGGTCTCCTTTCGACCTATTATCTGTACCCACAACCGGAGTACGACAAGGATAATAGGTCCACAAATGTCCGCTGTTGACCACGAATATCTTCCGTGAAACCTCCCCTGCCATGTCCTCATTACCTTTGCGCAGGAAGATTCTACGGTAAAACCCTCATGTTTGCCATGTCCTCATAACCTCTGAGCAAATATGTTAGTTTTCCTCTCACCCTATTATCTGTATCCCGAACTAGGGTACGCCAAGGATAATAGGTCCACAAATATTCCTTTGCTAAGCTTCTTAGCATAAATCCACCACCCCACCATGCCCCGGGAGCCCAGCTGCTCTACGGCATTCTTTTTTCCAACACCGAGAACGTCCATGACCACTTTGCCACGGCTGTTCCGGACATCCTGTCCAAACTTGTTATCCGTACCTAAAACCAAGGTACGCCTTGGATAACAGGTCCACAAATAAATCCTCCAACAAGTCCAATTCCACAGACGCCACAAGTACAAGAAAGAGATGATGAGTTGAAACATGCTCATTTATTCAAAATTCAACGTACTACTTCATTTGGGATCATATCCCTTACAGAGAAAAAAAAAGAAAGCAAAGAAAACAGACAGCTGATCACTGCTCTGGGGCACATAACGCCCTGAGACGGTCCGTCAGCAAAACAACCGACCGTTCAAACCTCTGGGAGGCTCGACGCTCTGCCTCGTGGGTCAGCACTGCCTCATCCTCCAGATGAGCGTGAGCTTGCCAGTTATCCTCAAATTTCTTAAAGGCCCGCTCCAGGTTATCGGAAGATCGGGAAACCTTCTCGGCCTCCTGAACGGTCGACTCCTGCTCCGCCTGAGCAGCCTCCAGCTCTGACTCTAAGAAGGCCAGTTGCCTCTGGAGCCCAAGAATCCGCTCCTTCGTATCAGCAATTCCACGAGAAGTAGACTCTTCCCGAGCACGGCAAGCCTGACTCCTACGACCCAGCTGGTCATACGAAGCGGAGAACTTGTCAAGGTCCCCCGTACAACTGGCCCAGCAGTATCTCGGGCTAGCTTAATCTGATCCCGAGCAGCAATGAGGAAGCCCTGCTCCCACCCGATCGCAGCAGGCAAGCCCGCCTGTCGTACCGCCAGTAGTTGGGTCACTAGCTGATCAGCTTCCGTCAGCTTAGGTTCCAGCAGTGCAGCCAATCCCACCCCGCCGGGAAGGGACTTCAAGGTTACAATCTGACCCCGAGCGCACTGGAGAAATAGAGAAAATGGGGTCCCCCGTCCTATGGCAGCATCTACGCCCCTTTTTAAATGATAATAGAAACTGTCGACCACGTCCTGTGTCACCTCGTCTAGAGTCTCCGTGGAGGCAGGTGTCAATAGGAGTGTGGCGGGCAGCACCGAAAAAGACGCAACGGAATTTGCCGCTCCTGCTACGAGAGAAACCAGCTCCGCACGAAAGTATGCTTGAACAGCGGCCAACTCCTCTTCGGCAGCCTGGAAAATTTGAATACTCGGCAGGGTCGAGAGGTCGGCCTCCGGAGCCGTATAATCTACAGAGGATGAGGTGGAGACCATCGCCAACCCCATTCCCATCGGCCTAGAGCTGGCAGGAGGCTCCTCGACATGGGACGACAAAGAAGAGGGAACGCTCCTTTCTCCCGTATCACGGCAGGCCGAGCCTTCCCCAAGAACATCCACGGTGGGAAGTAAAGGGTCAGGACCTGTAGGGCCAAGGCAACCATGAATCGATTTGACCCGGAGAATATGCTGATAGAGTAAATAAGCCCCCTCACTAGTCAATATCTTGCTTATCTTACCAGTGGAGGAGTGTGAAGGCTGAGGTTCGCCTGCATCCACTATAGCCCCTTCACCAACGGCCTCCGAGTCAGGTACAATAGACTCTTCTGCCCCTGCATCCTCGGGAGGTGGCACATCGAGATCATTGTCGTATTGCTGAAAATTAGCAGTTTCAGGGACGGGTCCAAGGAAACCTTCGTCACCCCGGGCCGAGGTTTCAGCAACCTGGGAGCTCCCAGCCACCGCTGAGAAAGCACCCGCAGAAAGGATCGCGGCGCACACGCCGCTAATCAAAGCAGCAAGGGCCGGATCAGCTCCAGGGGAAATAGACGGTTCAGGGAAGGACGGTTCACCAGACATCTGCAAAGAAAAGTAATTAAGTCATATCTTCAGAAAAGAAGAAAACTACAACAAAGAGAAGGCTCCGACTTACCTCTGGAATGCCGTCTACAACCTCACCCTTCTCCGTAATAAGCAGTCTACGGGGACCGACCGCCGCTCTCTTTACAGAAAAAGTTACCCCTCCGCCAGTAGACTCACGCCTGCCTCGCTTACGTGAGGGACCAGGCATGACGGTCGGTAGATCTACCCGTACCACCTTCGACACAGATAGTAACTGGTCCACTGCTTTATCAAATACAGCCGACGGTTGATCCGTCATCATGTCACCTGCCATGACGGGAGACTGACCCGCTATTGTCTCGTCATCCGAAGAAAGGGAGTCCTCGTCGTCCCGCTCGTTGTCTTCCCCAATTGTGTCGAAGGACTCGAAATCGGGCGAATGAACTCTATTCGTCCCTTTCTTCTTTGTTCTCGACGTCGTAGCCTTCTCCGCCAGGCGTGTGCCCACAATGAAGCTAGTCCTCGAGTCAAAATCGAGGGGAGAAGGATTTGCCGTAACATGATATAGGGCCGCCATATGTAGGATTTCCCCTATCACGTTTGCGGCAGGGACCAAGAAGCTAGTCCGAGTATGACAGGTGTCATAGTAGCTCCATGCCCTAATACCGTCAAGAATGCTACCTTCAAATCCCAGGTGAGAACTGGGGCGCCCGAGGAATAGCTGACTATACCCAAATTGACGGGCAAACCTACTAGGCAAGTAGGGCTCCAAGTACACAGTGTTGCGATTCCGGTAAACTAGATGCGCCGGGCGAATATTACGCAGCCAGAAACGCATCTTTTCAGGCAAGAAATGAGGTGGTCCAACCCCATCAACATGAACACTCCTCACCTCTTGATCAGTGAAACGAGGAATGGACACGAAGAAATTGTACCCGTCCACCCTCGCCAGCATCCTCCGACACGCCGGCATGGTACTACATTCCCAAGGCTGGTGGTGATACTTGAAAAGGAATGCGTCGTCATCTGTAACGCCATCTCCCGTCCCAGGCCTCATCAAAGACTGATAATGCAGCAATAGCCATCCCAGCAAGTAATGATAAGGTAATTCTACACGTTCAAAATCCATTGCCACGTCACGAGCAATGACCTTGGACAAGAAGGCGCGGAGACCATGCTGAATACTGCACACCATGGCAGGAAGAAGAGCCAGCCTCACCCCAAAGGCCAACTTTACGGCAGGAAGAATGAAGTGGCGACTGATCCTCTCAATAGAACCTGTCCCTCCTGAGACCACGCAGTTGTGCAGCCATACCATTAGAAGCCCGGCCAAGAGTGCCTTTTCTGACAACCGCCGGGTACCATAACAAAAGTAGCTGAAGGAGTCAATCTGGCTCCCGAACCTGTCACTTTTAGACTTCGACCTCCTAGCGGTCGACACCAAGGCCTCTACTTCCCTAGGAGTTAAACGATCTCGAGAAGTAACCTGGCCAGCCGTGCTGAATTTGAAAAGGTATGCGACCCAAGATTTAGTATGGGGAGAGTCCCCTTCCGAGCTGTCATTTTTCTGGATAGTCGTCCGGTGACAGGTGCTATGATGGCATAATAGTTCTTGATACACGGCGACGAAACTGGGGAATCGTCGATCCAAATCTTGGAGCTCCTCATTCGTCGGAGTGTACACTTCGAAGGGTTCATCCCCCCAGGGGAGCTTGGAGACAGCATACATCTCGTGAAGAGCGAGCCCCAATTCTCCAACAGGGGTAAAAAAGGTCCCCGTCCGATGATTGTACATCTCTAGAAGGGCCATGAACAGTGACTTATTAACGGGCAACCCGTGGCTGGTACCCCGGATAGCGTCATAAAGGTTGACTCCCCGCAAAAATTCTTCGTACTTCCATAGAATCCATGAGGTCAGATTAGCCCACGGGGGAATGGGGTGTAACCAGCTCGGCAGTACCAACCTGCCAATAGGATAGGATCCTTTGCGAGCAAGCAGACTCAGGAAGGTATCAGCCTGGGAGAATAAAAAATTAGGACCGGGGGTGTTGATGAAGGTACCCGGAACTAACCCCATCACGGACCGACTGGCCGGACCTTTGACCGTGCGTACTGACCCAGTGGCTCTGTTATAACGGTTGTTACCGACAAACATCCCCGGTCGGGTTGGAGTGAGGGTGTCCGGCATCTGCTTATCCAGAACGATCATATTGAACCACTCAAAAGGGAAATGGCGCTTCATAATAGGGATGTGAATTGGCATCCCGTCCAGGTCAAAATCCCAACTCTCGGAAACATCTAGCACTCGGGAGTTTTCTAAGACCAACGCATCCCCAAAGAGGAAGACCGGTTTCAGATACTTCCCATCAGACTGCCCGGAGCTTATCATGTCACCAAGGAATTGAAAAGATTGAACCCTGATAGCATTTAGTCGCTCCAAAGGTTCGTCAACAAGTAGCTGTTCGGACACTTGACGAACTAAATCATCCCGATGTACACCCGAGGCAAACTGACGGAAGCCTACCATAAGTTCGCCCGCAGGATTCACGGGCAGATTTACTGAAGAAGAGGCAAAAGAAACAAGTCAAAAAGATAGCTGAAACACAAAACTACATGATGCTTATGCGGCTCAGTATAGCCTCATGCGGCTCGGTTTAAAAAGGTTTGTATAGATCAGTCCAAATGAGCTTATGCGGCTCAGTTTGAAAGAGCCCATGCGGTCCAGTACGAATAAGCTTATGCGGTTCCGTTCGAAAGGAACTTATGCGGCTCAGTGCGGAGGAATTTATGCGGTTCGAAGGGAGTGTATGCGAATATGGTCCGATTTGAATAAGCTTATTCGGCTCGAAAAAGCTTATGCGGCCCTGCGAGGATGAGCTTATGCGGTCCAGCGAGGATGAGCTTATGCGGTTCGGTTCGAAATGTGCTTAAACGGCTCAGTTTGAAAGAGCTCATACGGTCCAAATCCTGATGAGCTTATGCGGCCTTGATAAAGAAGTAGTTATGCAACCACTTTCATGCGGCTCAAACCTGGGTCATACCCCATGCGGCCCGAGCATGAGTCGGACACGCAACATGCTTTGGAATATAGGCTCGCGCATAAAATATGCGACGTAGCCATGGCGGTTCATATTAAAGAATCCTACCAGCAATAGGCGGGTGGACGTCGGGGTAAAAAGTAGGCACGCCAGCCGGCGGAGGAGCCGCCATGTTCGCCGCCGTAGTCGATGAAGACGCGACCTTCTTGCCCTTCGCTGCCATAGAAGATGATGTGGCCTTCTTACCCGTAGCAGCAGCGGCCTTCTTGGGAGCCATTGTCGATCGTTGAAGGAAGAAGACGAAGAGCAAAGTCGGCAACAGGGGATTTGAGCAAAGAGAGAAGGTAAAAAAACCCCCAAGAGACTAAAAAACTCTTATTTATAGGCGAAAGAGACCCATGAAACGAACAGACGTCTCGGATTACGCCTCGGATTACGTGCTGCTTCAAAAGATAAAGGCAAAAATGCTTCGGTCAAGGCAAAACCGACCCTTGGGATCCTCCCCCAAAAGACGGCGTTAAATCAAAACGAATCAAGAGCATTTAATGAAGATTTGCACACGTAGTCAGGACACGTGGCAAAGAGCCTATGCGGCTAGATGAGTTTATGCGATTGAGACACTTATGCGGCATGAACGGGGCCATGCTTCTTATTCAAAGTGTTTCAATTTTGCAAATTGAAAACTTTGAAGGGGGTCCTGTAGAAGCATAAAAAATATCAGAATAATGGTCCATGCGACTCCGGGGAAGAAGCCCATACGGCTCATACAGGAGCTGCCTTATGCGGTTCAAAGAGGACTCTCAGTCTCATGCGGCTCGGGAGTGTATGCGGTTCAGCAGGAATATGCGGCTCGATCGACGCCACATCCCCCTTGGGATCCTCCCCTACAGCTGGCCATTTGAGTGGTGGCCTCATTTAATGCCCTGACATGACTCGACGACTGTGACGGCTCTGACATAAAGCGTCATAATGGTTCTGCCATAATGACAGACTCTTCGGGAAAAAAAGAAAATCTCTGACCCAATCCGACAGAAGTCCTAGATTGCCACGTGGCACGTCTCATGCGGCTTAAATGAGAATAGCTTCATGCGGCTCACTAAGAAGTCACCCTATATGGCCAGCAGAAATCAGTCATATGCGGCCCACCGAGAGCCCAATCCCTGCGGCTCAATACAACGCTATCTTATGCGGCTCGTAGAGATTATGCATATGCGGCTCATTGAGAGTTCATCCCCTGCGGCTCAATAAGGCGTTGTCCTATGCGGCTCATGAAGATTACCTCCCTGCGGTTCAAGTCTTGCCTATCCTATGCGGCTCTGGCAGGCCCCACAATTAAAACACGTGGCATCGGATCAATCAAGAATTTAACCGAATCTCAGCAAATATATTTGACGTCATCATCATAATTACCGAGATCAAGGCATATCATTTATCATAAAGCCAATAGGACACGTGGCGAGCAATCGGATATTGGTATAATCCATCATGAAGATTTAAAGCAGTTAACATTAATTGCTCACAAGATTCGATGTTATCCGCATTAATGGCCTAGATTCATTGTAATCATGATCAAGGGTTCAGATAGATTGAAGGAGCGCCGACATTCCAAACAAATGATCATTAGTAAACCCTAATGATCATACCCCACTCTTATAAATAGCCAGCATTATTTCTCTGCAAAGACCCCCCCGGCAACAAAAGAATAAAAAAAATACAGAGTCAGAGAGAGAATATACAGAGAGAGAGAGAGAGAAGCCAGGAGAGCAACAGAAGAGCAAAAAGAGCACTTCTTCGTCAACGCCAACCATCTTTTCACAAGGAGCCAAGGCTGCATACCGATCGTCCAAGGAGTAAGGCAGGGCTGCCGTCGCCTTCCCGAGCCTCTATCGTCACCCTCCAGAATCTAAAATAAACAATTGTACTTAGATTGATGTACCTAGGTTTTCGTTCCTAGGCTTTCTTTGTACAAGCGAGTTTGTATTGTGAGTCTAAGTTCAGTCCTCCCATAAAACTGTTCTGTACTTTTACAATCAATGGCAAACAATATAGGCTCACATATAGCTTATATATAGGCTCACATATAGACTCACATATAGAGGGGTCAACATGGGCTAACTGGGGCTAAAATGGGCTGTCCCCCTTCAAAACCTGCTACTAAGTAGCAGTCTAAACTGCTACTGTTTTTGCTATTAGACAGTCCCCTGTGGGGACTGTCACCTGGGCATACTGCACATGCTCGAATCAGTCCCCTGTGGGGACTGATACTGTTCCTGCTGCTGCTGTTTTCAGCAGTGGTACCCCCTTCTCAAACCTCATCTCCCCACTCTCTCTATCACTCTATATTCCCTAATCCCATTCTCACACTCCACTCTCTCAATCACACTCAATCTCTAATCCCCTCTAACATTCCCTACTCCACACTCCCTATATCACATTCTCAAATCCCTGTCTCATACTCGAAATCCCCACACACAATATATATTTATACAAGACACATAAATATACATATTAGAGAGGCACATATATATATATATATATATATATATATATATATATATATATATATATATATATATATATATATATATATTTTATATATATATATATATATATATATATTTTATATATATATATATATATATATATATATATATATATATATATATATATATATATATATAACAAATGATATATACATGTGTATATAAATAGATTATGATACAATATGATACCATATAATACATTAAGAACAACTCTCTAAGAATATAAAATCTGAGATTAAATATAAATAAATCATTCCTACAATATATCAAAATACAAGTGTGTCCAAAATTGGGGGTTTCCTACTAGGAAACAAACACAACACAAAAGACACTCCTATGACCTCCACATAGACATGAAACGGACACAAATAGAGATACAACCATAGAGGTCATTCTTATAGGCACAAAATAATCCTATATGCTTGTAGGAATGAAATAGAGAAGAGATTATACCTCCCGGTCGATCGAATCTAGGAAAACTCCTTCCGATACGACACCGCCACGTAGAGACCTCCAAATGGACACGAACGAGTTCCGAAGCTCCCCAAATCTAGCTAGCTCCTCCTCTTGATGAAAGTAGAGAAGAAAAGAAAGGGATTGATAGGTGAATGGATTGATTTTATGGAGGAATGAATGGATTATTCTCTCTAATTTTTGGGGAAGAACAAGCGAGAGAAAATAGAGTGGATAATATCAAAGAGGTTCATTCCTATCCCCCTATCTATAGTCGGCCACAAAGTGCATAGGTGTCCCCTATTGCTAATGACTAGAAAGCCCCCACTTGTCTTATTAATTAATATTAGGAATAGGTTTAAGGTTGAGGCTAATTTAGTCATGTTTTAAATCTCTAATCAAACCAACCCTATCCTTGAATAATTAGTCTAACCCACTAACTAAAAAATAATGTCATGTGGGCCATGCCTAACTAATGAGTGGGTCCTACTAGAGTCAAAGCTACCCGGGTCCCCGATACAAGTCGGATTGAGTTGAAATTCGAACCCGACTCAAATAACCCTAAAACAATATCATAAATAATAAAATAAATTTGAAAAATATTCTCAAATGAAAAATGACCAAAATACCCCTGTTCTTGAAAACTGGAGGTGACAATAAGTCACTAATCCATTGTGTTTGAGATACTGTTATTGTCACAAAAATGAGTAGCGAGTAAATATGGCACACCAAACGCTTGGCAAGCGTACGACGGCTATTTTTCTTGTTTAGATGAGTAAATATGGCATATCGCATGCTCGGCCAAGCGGCGATGGCTATCCTTCGTATAATTCGGCACATCGTATGCTCAGCCAAGCGGCGATGGCTATATTTCTTGTAGGATGGTTCTTGTTGAATATGGCACGTCGTACACCGGGCCCAGCGGTGACGGCTATCTTTCTTGTAGTGACGATTCTTGTATGATTTGAACATTTAGTACTTGTAGGTGTTTCGAGTAGATGGTTCTTATGAGTGGTTTGAGTAATAGAGGCTAGACGAGTCCATACATGTGTTGCGAATGAGTGAAACCAGAATACCAATACGTGTTGTGTCAGGAATACCAATACGTGTTGTGACAGAGTGTCACGACCCGCCTCCACTGTGAGGGTACGAGTACGTAACGACGCCCAGCTTACGCCGCAGTGTCGGCGGTAGAGCGCTGTCCTAGATTACTATCTAACCAGCAACTCACGCAATTATAATATAATCATCATGATCAACTCCGACGGAGGACAAGTATAAGATATTGTAACTCAATCACAGTCTAAGCATGATAAGATAATCACAGAAGAATTAACTAACAATAGAAAGACAACTACTAAAATAATAACAACTCTCAACAATCTCAAATACTACACAAGTCTCAAATTAATACAAAAGTTCGACATGAAAAACAGATGCTAGTCTACTAAACTAAATCCTGATCACTCCTGAGTGTCGGGGCCAAAGGTAGTCATTCCGTCTCCGGGTCGATAATATGTAGGGCATGTGTCCTCAGGACAATCATCTGTAAAATTTTCAACAGGTCCAGTCAGGACAGGAACGAGTACAACTCATCAAGAAATCCCAAGTAAATGACAGAGAACTATAAAGTAGTTATAGACAGTTTTATTGATGAACATGGTAGTTTGTATACAGGTGATGGTATAGAGAAAAAGTTAAGATACAAGGAAAGTACGTTAAGTAAAATAAGAGAAGAGTCATAGCAATAAAGACTGTAAATAGAAAGTAGCTGAACTAGAGCAACATGATATAAGTCCAGAATGTAAATGTAAACAAGTGCAAAACCCAAGTAAATCCAGACAACATGAATCTGATACCAGGTGATTCCAGTACAAGATGAGTCCGGTATAAGGTGAGTCCAGTCGGTGATCAAAGGTTCCAGGGTGAGTCCAGCCTATACTCTAACAGTGTGTTTTAAAATATCGGGATCGACATGTAAACGGCTGTAGGTAATACGGCACACCGCACACTCGGCCAAGTGTGGGATGGCTATCGTTTCAGTATAATTCCAAGGGAGTGGTTCCAGTATTTGGGTATGTTCACATGCCTATTCCAATATTTCTCCGCCCAGCAAGTACAAGTGAATCCATAATTCGACACGAAAATAGGTATAAGTCCAGCCAGTACACGAATGGTTCCAGTAAATGATTCCAAGGTGGTTCCAGTAGGTGGTACCAGAAATAGAGGCCAGACATAAATAAGTGAGTGTCGCATGAAATAGATCCAACAATATCAAATTGTGTCTGAAACAGAGAATCAGATAGAACTAGCTACAACTGAAATATAGTAAACGACAAGTAAATGGAAGAACTATCAGAGAATGTACTCGCCTGCTACTCTAAAAAGAGTAGTATAATATCAGATGTCTGCACCGGAGTCACAAAGTCCTAAACAGAGTAATATAGGTTATAATATATTTAAAATAAGATAAGTGAAGTCTACGATGCAAACTACATAATTCTAGGTCAATCTAGGTCCAAGTCAAACTTGGTCAACTGTCTAGGTCAAACTAGGTCAATCCTAGTCCAGTCAAGTCTCACTAGGCCTAACCAAGCCTAGACTAGCATACAACCAAGCAACATCACAAGCCACAAGGCATCACACATTATACATATCATCTATACATATATTCATGCATTCTTTTAGCTCTATGTATCCATGCTTGCATAGATAGGATACTCACATCATATATTGCATACAAGTATTCTTGTTTAGGTACAAAGGCATTTACATGTATATATATATATATATATATATATATATATATATATATATATATATTTACATGTATATATATATATATAATATATATATATATATATATATATATATATATATATATATATATATATATATAAATTAGTACATAGAGGTATATCTATATACTTATATATATAGATACATAGGGAATACTTATATACATACAAAACAGGGAAGGTGATTTGTGTGTGAAATCTGAAAACTAACATATGTGTTTATAACCAATCATGAAGGGTGTGTGTTCATGGCAGTGGTGTCAATAGTATATAAATGAGTGTCCAAGTGGGGTGAAGAGTGTAACCATGTGCAAGTGTGTGAGAGTGTATAGGTGACATAAAAACAAGTTTTGTGTGTGTATTAGGAACCTGTGTGTGGGTTAACAGTGTCCAGATTTTTAAGTTCTCAGAAATTCTAAATCAGTCCATGTGTGTGTCTGTGACACTAACAGAAATATCAATAGGGTAATGTGTGTTTAGTTAGCCATGTGTGGTGTAGTGAAGGGTGTGGGGAAAATCAGTGTGATAGCCTAGGTGTGCAAGTGACCATGTGGGTGTTTGTGTATCCTGTGAAAGTTTTGTGTGTGTATGATATTTAGAAAATCTGTAGGGTGTGTGTAGAGTTCAGGGAAATCAGGAAATAATGTGTTAATGTGATATTGTATGTACAATGGGACAGCCATAGGCATCTCAGATTCTCAGGAACCTGAGAACAGTGATCAATGAGTGAAATCAGTGCACATGTGTGGGAAAACAGGGTATTGGGGTTCCATTGCAAGAGTAGCAAGTGACAGTTGTGACATCCAAGCAATTAACCATTAAATCTAAACTAAATTTGAAAACCCAATATGAAACCAAATGAAATACTAATTTTGAATCAAACATCTATACTCCCAACTCTCTAAGCTTAACTTCAATTTCAGTTTAGATATACCATCTAAACATTCAACCAATTTCAATTCCCACCCATAGGACCCAACATCTCAGCCTGGTATAATTCTCAGGTATTTGTGTTTAACCTTAGGAAATTATGAGAACAATGACAGTTTGCATTTGCTAACAGATCAGTCCCTAAGCTAATTGAATCCTAATTTAACATGTAACTACCTAACAGTGAACTAGCATAAAGTAATTTAATTAAACATGGCAATAACATTCAAATTTAGTTTAAAAACTGGAATGAAAATTCAGAATTCAAAAACAGGAAATAGGTATGAGTTGACAGTTTCAGGAAGAGACAGTTCATTAAATCAAAACCTAATTCGACACCTAAAAACCCAAACAAATCAATAACCAATCCTAGTGGTAATCTAATACACCTGTGGGTGAACTTAAACATGTAAATTAATATCAAGAAATCAGTGCAAAATAGAATTGAAGCTCAGGAATGAAAATAGGGAAGCATATATCAGTCGAGTATGGGAAACCCAAATTTCGAATTCAAAACTTGCTAATACACTAATTAATTGGTTGGTAATACATTTCACACATATGCACGTGTCAAACAATGCATTCGTGTCCAACCAAGTGGACACGAGCGTGTCCAGAACACACAAACACTCACAGACAAGCACACATGCACTGGACTGTACGCATCATCGTGCATGCATGCACGCGTGTCCCGCACGTGACACAGGCCATGTGGTGACACGTGGCCTTGCATACATATACGCCAGGGGTAGGGTTACCCCTAGGACAGCCTGCACCGTGTCCTAGACATGTGTGTCAGCGTGTCCGACCCCATATTAGGGGAGTTCCTGCGCGCGCAACGGCAGACCGCGTGGCCAGTGCGGGGAGGATTTCTCCTCGCACACGCCACCGCAAGCTCCCATCTTTGGAAGGATGCTGGCAGATGATGCCCCAAGCCCCTCGCCAAAAATGGCATGTCTACGTGTCCTATGTCGGGAGTTATTGACCCCGTGATGCAGGACACAGTGCACACCGTGCGGTCAGCATATTCGTGTCCCCGTGTGGACACGACACGAAGCTAAAATTAGGAAAAAAACAAAAAAATCAATAAGCAAACCCTAGATCTAGGATTATATTCAAAAATATTTCAAAAATTAGAACAAAATGTTGGTTGAGGTATTACATCAAACATCTAGCCTATCAAATGGATACGTGTCCAATACGGACACGAAACTGACACAAATTTGGTCCAAACTCCATGGACAGCTAGGGGACTCCTAGATCCAGTCCTGAATGCAAAGAAAAGAGAAATTTAAATCAATTTGAGGAGTTTTAGCTATAGGTAAAAATTGTAAGGAAAAGCTCCAAATGGGGGGTGTTCCTCTTGATGGCCAAATTCTCCAAATAAACCCAAAACTGAGATTTACCTCCAGAAATATTAAATATACAGAAATTAGAACCTAATGCAAAAGACTAGGATTAAAAAAGAATTAAAATATATTTATGGGGATTTTTGGAAGGGGAAAAAAAAACCTTTTCTTTCTCCAAGTGTTGGAATAAAATAAAAAGAGGCAAGCCCTAATGAATAAGTATTTATATAGGGTGGGGATCCCAATGTGGCTGGTCACTTAGGGTTTGGTTAGGGTTAGGGCTTCTAGTTATGGGCCATGGGCCAAGTTATGATCAATAAAATCATTAAGCCATAAGCCATTTCATGAAACCACAAGCCATGACTTAAATTCACTAAACCAAATCCCCTCATTCTAAAACTATTCTCTAATGACTAAAATATGTTAACTCAAGTTAGACTAGGGTTACCATGGCAAGGGTTAGGTTCTAGGCTAGTCCACTAGGTCTCAACAAGTCAAGATCAACTAGAATTCACCAATTCAATAAATCATCAAATAATTCAAATAAGTCAAAATGACCAAATTACTCCTAGGCTAAAAACGATAATTAAATCATCCTAATGACATGGTTAGGCTCTAGGTCATGCAGTCTCTAGGGTTTCACTAGCAGCACATCAAAATCACAAGTCATGACTTAAACCAGATTTTAAATAGTTTAAAAATTATTAAAAATCACCAAAAATCATAATATAAAATAAATATCAATAAATAATAATTATAATTAAAAAATTTTAAAATTACCCTCATCTGGAAAACTGGGTGTTGCAATCCTACCCCCCTTAGAGAAATTTCGTCCTCGAAATTAAAATGATCGCACCCTTCTAGGTCAAATCCAAACAATCAAGGTCAAGAGATAATCATGCAAACATATTCTTACTGGTCGTGATTCCACAGTCTCGAACAGGATAGCTACGCTATCTATTAATCACAAGCAATATCCTGGCAGGTACTAAGGGAATCACATAGGAAAGTGGGGAGGAAGAATGAGAAGGACAGACCTGCTAACCCATCACCTCCAGCGTCGGTCTCCTCGACCGCCATCGCAAAAGCTCTACCCCTCTGGTGCTGAGCTACAGGTAGCCTAGCTCCCTCATAAGGAGGTGCAGCGGGACAATATATCATCTTGCGAGCACCAGACCCACAGAATAGACAAACCTTCAGCCTCCTCCTACAAGACTCTCAAACATGCCCTGCTTTCCTGCAGTAGGCACAAGTCAGCACCGTGCGGTCCTGTCCTCTATGCTGATGCTGTGCCTGCTGCACTGTCACTGGTGCCTGTGCCTGCTGAATCTGCATATGAGGCCTCTTGGCCTGACCTCCGCTGCTGCTACCACCCTGGAAGTCCTGACCCCTCTTCAACTTCAACCCTAGGTCGTCCTCCGCTGCCATAGCCCCAAAAAATATCTCTGCGTAGGTAGCGTTCCTGTCGCTCTTAGTCAGCGACCGAACATCCCTAATCAAGCCTCGGCGGAACTTCCTCGCCTTCATCTTCTCAGTCAAGTCATCTATGAACCGGGCCAATCTACAAAACTCCCCACCATACTCAGCTACCGTCTGGTTCCCCTGAACCAGACCCTCAAACTGTGCCTCGATACCTCCCAAGGCCACATCAGAAAAGAACTGCTCCTTAAACAGCTCCTTGAACTGGGCCCAAGTCTGGCCCTCAACTCCTATCCTGGGTTCTGTCTGATACCACGTACGGGCTAAGTCCTGCATCTGACTGCCCGTCGCTTCGATATGGAGTCGAGCTGGTATCTCCGCCAGTCTAAATATCTTCTCGATATGCTCGATCCAATCGTCCGCATAATGGATGCCCTCAGTTCCCAAGAACTCTCTAAGATGCATCTTCTGAAAGTCATAGATATTATTCTCCTTCCGGTAAGGCTACTGTTGCTCCCCATGAGTAGTCACCATCCCTACTGTAGTACGAACTAGCTGATGTGCCTCGTCAATCCCCTGACAAAAATCGGTAGTCTGCCGCTGCTGCTGCTGCTGGTGAGACGCCAGAATCCTCTCCACAAAAGAGAATAGATGAGCAGCATCTACCATTCCCGCAGGTGGAGGCTGTTGTGGTAGAAGGATCTCAGGAAGCACCGGACTCTGCCTTCCAGCTGGCGGAGGTGCTCCTCCGAAAGCTGCTGAAACACCCACCCCAGCTGGCATGACTGGGGTTGCGGTACCGGGAACTGGCTGCTGAAGACGAGAGGTGGCAGACCCCTCTGCAACGTCCCCCGGTCCTGGGCGATGGGATCTCGTCTCAACCATCCTGGAGACACAGATCAAACAAGAATCAATACTGAGATAGAAGCGATAAATCAAGGGAGGACAGTTAATTTCAAGGAAGACAAATCAGCAAGATGTATAGATGTTATGAATTGAAACAGAATTTTTCCTAACTGTGATTGAGCGCCTCTCCGTTAAAGCCTATCCCTCAATCCTATCGCAGGCTCGCGGCAGTACAACTAAGTCACCGTACTACTACGATATCGCACTAATGCGACTCTCGACCTGCATGGGCTACCACTAAAAATGTGTCATGACCCGCCCCACTGTGAGGGTACGAGTACGTAACAACGCCCAGCCTACGCCGCAGTGTCGGCGGTAGAGCGCTGTCCTAGGTTACTATCTAACCAGCAACTCATGCAATTATAATGTACTCATCATGATCAACTCCGACGGAGGACAAGTATAAGATATTGTAACTCAATCACAGTCTAAGCACGATAAGATAATCACAGAAGAATTAACTAACAATAGAAAGACAACTACTAAAATAATAACAACTCTCAACAATCTCAAATACTACACAAGTCTCAAATTAATACAAAAGTTTGACATGAAAAACAGATGCTAGTCTACTAAACTAAATCCTGATCACTCCTGAGTGTCGGGGCCAAAGGTAGTCATTCCGTCTCCGGGTCGATAATATGTAGGGCATGTGTCCTCAGGACAATCATCTGTAAAATTTTCAACAGGTCCAGTCAGGACAGGAACGAGTACAACTCATCAAGAAATCCCAAGTAAATGACAGAGAACTATAAAGTAGTTATAGACAGTTTTATTGATGAACATGGTAGTTTGTATACAGGTGATGGTATAGAGAAAAGTTAAGATACAAGGAAAGTAAGGTAAGTAAAACAAGAGAAGAGTCATAGCAATAAAGACTGTAAATAGAAACTAGCTGAACTAGAGCAACATGATATAAGTCCAGAATGTAAATGTAAACAAGTGCAAAACCCAAGTAAATCCAGACAACATGAATCTGATACCAGGTGATTCCAGTACAAGATAAGTCCGGTATAAGGTGAGTCCAGTCGATGATCAATGGTTCCAGGGTGAGTCTAGCCTATACTCTAACAGTGTGTTTTAAAATATCGGGATCGACATGTAAACAGCTGTAGGTAATACGGCACACCGCACACTCGGCCAAGTGTGGGATGGCTATCGTTCCAGTATAATTCCAAGGGAGTGGTTCCAGTATTTGGGTATGTTCACATGCCTATTCCAATATTTCCCCGCCCAACAAGTACAAGTGAATCCATAATCCGATACGAAAATAGGTATAAGTCCAGCCAGTACACGAATGGTTCCAGTAAATGATTCCAGGGTGGTTCCAGTAGGTGGTTCCAGAAATAGAGGCCAGAAATAAATAAGTGAGTGTCGCATGAAATGGATCCAGCAATATCAAATCGTATTTGAAACAGAGAATCAGATAGAACTAGCTACAAC
Source organism: Iris pallida (assembly GCA_029216955.1). NCBI lineage: Eukaryota > Viridiplantae > Streptophyta > Magnoliopsida > Asparagales > Iridaceae > Iris > Iris pallida. Next base: position 5,443,264 of record JANAVB010010800.1, read on the forward strand.
TGAAATATAGTAAACGACAAGTAAATGGAAGAACTATCATAGAATGTGCTCGTCTGCTACTCTGAAAAGAGTAGTATAATATCAGATGTCTGCACCGGAGTCACAAAGTCCTAAACAGAGTAATATGGGTTGTAATATATTTTAAATAAGATAAGTGAAGTCCACGATGCAAACTACATGATTCTAGGTCAATCTAGGTCGAAGTCAAACTTGGTCAACTGTCTAGGTCAAACTAGGTCAATCCTAGTCCAGTCAAGTCTCACTAGGCATAACCAAGCCTAGACTAGCATACAACCAAGCAACATCACAAGCCACAAGGCATCACACATTATACATATCATCTATACATATATTCATGCACACTCTCAGTAACTGCAGCTGCTCTCAGGCGACGGGCTCGGGTCATGGGTGCCATACTGGAAGGAAAAAAAATAACAATCATCAAGGCTGTGCGGTAGTCTACCATCCTATCTAAAAATTGGTAATTATCAAAAATAAAATAAAATATAAAGGGGTACTAATCAAAAAAATCAAAATCAAAAGTTTAAGGAACGAAAGTCAATAGCATTGAAATCCAATCACGATATATATATAGAGTGTGTGTTAGAGAGGGAAAGCTAGCATTATGTAAGGGTTATGTGGTTTGAGTGAAATATACATGAAAGTGTATAGGAGAATTTGGGTATCTACTATGGCTATCAAGTTACACTATTCATGGCATATTGGTTATGCAGTCTACAAGGCACAAGCTATTTACTCATAACATGCATGGCTAACCATATATATATGTATATCTATGTGTTTAGAGAGGTAGAGATTTAATTATGCATCTACATACATTATAACATGTATACAGAACTATATATATATATATATATATATATATATATATATATATATATATATATATATATATATATATATATATATATATATATATATATATATATATATATATATGTCTATATAGCTATATGAACATAACATAGAGATGAAGGGTTAGGTTTTCATGGCAGTTGTGAACATTAGTGTAGAGTGTCAAGTGTACATGGGTTAAAACTTGAAATAAAGGGTTCGATCTTTCAGTTTAGTTCAACATTACATATTAGCCCTGAAATTGAACTACACATTTGAAAGCAATGTAAAAATGTTAACATGTATTCAGTTTTCAAAATTTTGGAGAAATTCAAACATTAAAACCAACTCAATGTTTACCACAACCACAACCTAACATGTAAAAGTATGAAATCTAACATAATATACCTACACACAACAATGTATACGGCTCAAACATTACCATTTAAAACTGTAAATTGAACTAAACACTTAGAATCCAGGATTAAAGGTTTAATATGTACACAGTCTCAGATTTGACAAATTCAACACAAAACTCAACCAAACTCAACCAATTTTCTTTAAGACTTGAAACCCTGTATGTAACATACATGTGCAGTAATGGAAACAACAACTAATAACATGAAATTTAAAATTAATTTACGAAATTAATCTGGGAAACGGAGAACTAGTCACTGATACTGTCCTATGTTAGAATTATTAAGATTTTGAGAAATTAATATCAACATATTAATATGCATTTAGATAGGTTGGTAATCAAGTATAGCATGCATACGTATCAGGCAAGCATCTGTGCCACTATATATATATCTTTTAAGGTAATACAAGAAATAATGACAAGAAGAAAATAATGATAAAATCTGTTCTGCTTATATGTTTAAAAGAAGGAACCATTTTGAAACCAGAGTTATAACATCAAATCAAAGTTAAGGTCTAGCAAAATCATCGATTCATTGTATTAGGAAGAATTTTATAGCAAGAAGTTACACAAGGTTTATAATAACAACTAAAGTTACTCTTAATCCTAAGTTATTTGATGATGGGGTACAATTTATAACAACAGAATGGTACGATAGAGATGATATGTTTAAAAACCTTCTCAAGATACAATCTGATAATCATATGCGTCTGTCCAAAATCATGTTACTCAGAGTCCTCGCCATGCCAGTAATCAAGGCTACGATAAACGATAGATTCCATAACTAGAGTATGCACCTCTACAATCATGTCGTTTGGAATCTCGCTATGCCGACTAGTATAGCTGCGAGAAATTCTAAATCTCATAACCAAGATACGTACATCCGAAGTCAGGTGTCTATGTTTCCGCCATGCCAGCCAATATGGCTGCGATAAACTACAAGTTCCATAATCAAGTAGACATTTTACCATCCATGTATTCCCGTCAACATATGTTATCAGAAAAATATTGTAACTCAGGCATTAAAATTCATCTCGATAGGAAAAATCAAAATCAACAACGATCCAACAAAATCAAATTCAGTAATCAAGAAGTGAGAGCAACAAAACACGAGAAATGAGTCAATTTGAAGTTTAAATAAGATTCTCAAGGGTCGTCCTAGGAATCTCTCAAGGAATCCTAACTGTGATTGAGTACCTTCAAAAATATATCCTATTCCTACTGCAGGCTGTAGTGATACTCTAGTTCGTGTACCACTACATAAAATTAACCTGGATAGGCCACCACTAAAAATGTGTCACGACCCGCACCCTAGAGTAAGGGCACGAGAAGTGGGTACATCCAGCCTATGCCGCAGTGTCGACGGTAGAACGCTGTCCTAGGTCACAACATCTAACAATATAATACTAAGCAGTTTATACTCTCCGAATGGGGGTGACATAGCAGAATGTAAACTCAATCACAGCTAAAAAAGAAGAAGCACGATATGATATAGAACTCAAGGTAATACAGATGATCAGAAAGTCTAAGATAACAACTCAGCAATATCTAGAATACAAGGTCTCAGCTACTGATAATAAAAGAATATATACAACTCAGATCTCAAGACAGAATATAAAGTCTAGCTAAACCAGTCTCAAGACAACATAAGTAAGATAAGCCTAACTAAGCTAGTCTAGGCAATAGGGATAATGTCCTCAGCTAGAGCTGGATCCTCCTGAGAGTCCAGCTCACAAGTGTCGTCTAGGGCTGCCCCATAGAAGGTATCCACACAGGCCTACTCCTCGTCCTCTGTAATATTTTTAACAGGTCCAGTCAGGACAGGAGCGAGCATAATACATCTCAACAGTTCATAGCAGGTTAGAAAATATAATCATGTAGTAAAGTAAGATACAGGTACTGAAAGAAATGCAGTATGTAAATAGAGAAAGAACTGTAATAGAAATATCTACTATACATAGAGAACTAACAGTGGCTAGTGAGTCAGAGTACAATATAGACATATAAATGGCATAGGATGATTCTGATGCTACACTATGGAATGATTCTGATGCTACACTACTTGGATATTATTCATATGTCCACTTCTACTCCTCCGTACCCCCAATCAATACACAAGGATCCAACCAGGTTATGTTATGATTCCATACAACGGTCCCCGAAGGGTGGTACATGGTAGTCCCATAAATAGGGATTCTAGAAAGCCCAATAAATGGGAGAATTCAAGGAAGACTCTGTGATCATGAGAGTACATGTCATAAGTAATCAATGAACTAATAAAGCATAGTGATACGCCATATAAGTGAAATGCACAGAACATGTAGTACCCGATGCTCCCTGAAGGGATAATATCTCAAGAAGGGATCCATATAGTACTAATCCGTGTGACCAACGTGACAGTAACAAGTAAAGTAATTTAAAGCAGGAAAATAATTCTAAGTAGGATATGAAATGATCAGAGAATGTACTCGCCTGGAATCTGAGTGTCCGGATGAAATGTACTGTCCAAGGAGAGGTGTCTAGCTCCTAATCAGAACAGCACAAGTCAAAACAAGTCTAAAATGATAACAAGATGCAATTCAATGCATTCTAAATAAATCTAGGTCAATCTAGGCCAAAGTCAACTCTGGGTCAACTCTGGTCAACCCTAGAAGTCAAACTAGGTCAATTATGGTCAAACTAGGTCTAACAAGTCATTCTAGGTCAAAACAAGCCTACACTAGTTAACACACACCATTACAAAGCTATGCAAGCCTGAACCAAGCCTATCCCAACCATATCACAATATCACAATATAGCTATATGCTATATAACTAGCATACATTCAACATGTCTAACTTATTTATTAATATACATACATATTTAGACACATTACAATAGGCATTCAATATTACATATATATACATATGCATATCTTACATATATTACATTATATATATATATATACATATATATGTAGGCTACCTACATTGTATATACATTACTTTTACATATATACATTACATACATATATTGATATTCATATATAATATATACATACATGTGTATATAGAGAGAGGGGAGGCATGTGTGTGTGTGTACAAAGGGTGACAATGTGAGACTTAGCTAATAGGTGTGTGTACATGTGTAAAGAGTGGACTGTGTGTGTGTTTCCTGTGAACAGTGAGAGTGTGTACAAGAGGGTGTGTGTGAGATGTGTGTGTGTGAATGAGAGACAATATGTGGCTGTACAGTACAGAATAGCAAATCAGTGTGTGTGTAATAGGAATAGACAGTGAGAGTGAAAGGAAGGGAAACCATTTATTTCATTCCCAAACAGTTTCAGTTATCAGCCCACATGTTTTCAATCCCATTTTTTAACCCAATTTATAACCAAACCACCCCAAAGTTGAACCATAGCTAGATTATAAGTAGGAGTACTATATTAGGGTATAAAACCAATCATTAACATTAGTAAAATAGGTTTAATTAGCTTCCAAAATTCAAATATCAAAACTGGGAAAATACTAGAAATTCTAAGTTTCAGGATTTTAGGGGAAGTGGAAAAAAAGTAAATTGAAAACAACTTAAAGTACAAAATTAAAGGTTGGTAAATGTTTGTGTATAAGTGTTTGTGTCAGAGAGAGAGATTCGTGTCCACAAAAGTGGACACGAAGTGTCCAAGCACAGAAAAACATACGCATTAGGAAACTGTGAAATAACAGGCCTCGTGCGGCCATGTCGAGCCACATTTGACTTAATGCACAAAACGAGAGACCATGTGCTCGAGTCTAGTGTTAGACTAGGTCTAGATGAGTGTGTCAGTGTCCACGAAGTGTGTCCACGACGTGTCCATGAGAGATACGAACAGCGTATCAGTGCACGAAAACCCGACTGATACAGTCAGTGAAATCCCAGTGCGATGATGATTTCTCCCTCGACACGCCATGTGGTCATCTGAAACATGACACATGGCATGTCAGACACTGCCCTAAGGTTTCCATAAAATATCTCGTGTCCTCGTGCTGTGTCCAAGGCACAATCGCCCCCGAGCAGCAGGACAGTGCAGTTCCGCACGCGCACGGCGTGTCCAAGTATCCAATGCATCACTAAAATGACATGACACCAACTCAGACACTTGGGAACCCCTAAACGACACCAAAACACAAATTCCTATGCAAATACTTTCGCAAAATCAAATCGAAATGCCCTTTGGGGCATTTCATCGAACACCTGCGCCCAACACTGATACGTGTCCAATACGGACACGTACAGGACACAAAATTAGACAAACTCTATTCCTACAGGACCAGGACACCTAGGGCTAGGTATTTATGAAAGAAAATCTAATTTGAATGGGTGGATAGGAATTTACCTATGTGTGTTCTTCAACACAAAAAGCTCCTTCAAAGGGGATCCCCAAAAGCCACCCAACTTCTCCAAATTGCTATAAAACTGAGTATAACATATACCAACAGCAAGAAAACACTAATTAGAACCTATTGCAATTGATTTGAGGGAAAAAAGAAATAAAATAGAATTTCTATGGATTTATGAAGATGGAGACTTACCTCTTTCTAAAACTTGAGAAATTCTAAGGAGGCTAGCCCTAATTTCTAGGAGACTATTTATAGGGTAGGAATCCCTAGGCTAAGTGTGTGGCCGGCCACTAGTGGATTATGGTTAGTTTAGGTAACATGGTATTGGGCTTTGGGCTTAATCACTAATCATGACTTGTGAAGTCACAAGTCATTAATCAATGCTCTATTCTCAATCCTATTTCCAAATTGATTCTATTAACTAGAATATGGTTAACTTAATTTAACCTAGGGTTTCATAATCTAAACAAGTCACTAAAACTAGGTTTAGGTTCTAGGCTAGTCTACCAAGTCAAAGCTAGTCAAAGTCAACCTAGTCAACCATCATTCAAATAATTCTAAAATAAATCCTAAAAATTCCCATAAATTCAAATAAATTATATTAAATTCAAATAACCCTAAAAATGACAAAATATCCTCTAGGCTAAAATGACAAATAAGTATCCCAATAACATGGTTAAGCTCTAGGTCAACCAGTCTCCAAGGTTACACTATCAAAATACCAAAATCATAAGTCGTGATTTAAAATAGTTTTAAAATCATTTAAAAATTACCAAAAAATATATCATGATTTAATTATCATTATTAAAAGACTAAAATTACAAAATTTCAAAATTACCCTTATTTTAGAAAACTAGATGTTACACCTCCATCATGCGCATCATCCTTTCGATGGTATTGTTAGAACTCTGGCCCACGAATTACTAGAGCCGCTAGAGGCGCTCTATTCTTGTTCGGCCGTGGGTTCCGACACTTCTACAATACGAAGGCAAACGCATATGTCCCAATTTATTATGGACTCATTGTATGGAACAACTTATCTCATCGACACGAAGTCAAAGGTTTGAAACTCTAGACATGAGGCCAAAGGATATAAAGCCGTGCTTTGATACCATTGTGTCATGCCCCGATTCCGTAGAATCGATAGTCGTCCCCCGGGCGTGATGCCATGTGAACCTAAGTTGCAATCGCACAAGGTATAGTCATAAGGTTATCCGAAGCACAACATCAAGTTAGAGTACACAGAGAAATTGATTGACACATTTGAAATAGAAGTAGACTTTTTATTTACAATCATTGCCGCACGGGCTACAACATGACTCGATTACAAAACAAACGCTGATGAGATAGTCGTTCCATACATTACATCCCTTTTTACAAGTAAAACATAACACTTTTTACCTGCTATCGAGGAAAGTCGAGTCGTCATCTTTTCTTCTTTTGTACTGAGTGCAGAGTCTTCAAAAGGATTCAAAAACAAGCCTTCAACACACGGACTAGGCTTCAAAAGTGTTCACTTCGCCTTGAGCTTAAAGTGGCATGCCCTTTGTGGTTCGAGGTACCTGTGCGAAGAGCGAGGATCAGTACATTACACTTTATACTGGTACGTGGCTATTTAAGTTCCAAGCTCTCATTTGGTTGAAGAGTTTATATGACTTAAGTGTATCAATGTTTTTAACCATCCTAATGAATTTCAAACAAGCATGTGACAATCATAGTGTAAAATACGTTGGAACTTACCTACGGCGGACCGTGCCGCGCCTTATAAAACATACCATGTTCTTCCCTGTCAGTTGTTATCATTTTCATACCAAGTGCAATATTACGTGTGATTGGTCACTGGCTCCCAGAGCCATCGTGGACTCCTCTAGCTTTTGTTAGACGGGGTCCTTTCAACGCGAGTAGCGAGCCCCGCTGCAAGTCTCTGCCTAACCCGTGCCTAACACAGCTAATTACTTGTTTCCTTATTCGACCGTAATGGTCCCGTGGCCCCGGGTTGTCGTACGAGGAAACACTCACCTTGTCGACAAGTTATCCATGACCGTACAAAGACATATTTTTAGTTATTAAGAAATAGCCTACATTTTCTTCGAAAACATGCTTATTCTATCGTGTTCGTGCCCTTGCATTTATACTTTTATTTGCAAAAAACATTATTGATTGACCTAAGAAGGGGTCGAGAAGAGAAAGTTCAGCCACTCACTTTGAGTTTACTTCAGACGAGAGAACTTGTTGGTCGCGCTAGACGTCGCCTACGCGATTACCTGAAATCGCACAAGCAATCGATTAGAACACTGTATTATTCAAGAAGTTCGATAAGAAATACGAGTTTGAAATGCAAGCCATGAAAACCATCGAAAATATTCACGAAAATGTATTCAAAAAACCAAGCCAAAACCAACGCAAGCGGCATGAAAAATTGAGCAACGGAAGGTCTCTTCTGACTCAGCCGCAGAGTCAATCCTTGAGGCACTACCTGCTGAATATGGGACTTGATTCGGAAGAAGACATTCCATAATGGAGAATGGATCTTAATTCAACCATTCACGTTCGATCGATTCAATTGATCCCGATCTATCGGTCCCGATCGAATTGATAGCGACAGTATTCTTTTCTCACGCAACCCGTGGACGGAGAATGGGGCATGATGTAGGGATGGGGCACTATACCCACCTCCTCTCTACATATCAAAATCCGTCCGCTACAAGTCTCCAAGTCCGACCCCTATAAACCCTCTTCTCTTCGACTTCTAAGACTTCTACCACCACATCCACACCCGTCTTGACTTTTTCTTCCATCCTAGCAACTCTCGGGAGCACCATGTTGCCTTCGAAAAGAGATTCAAGTCCTCGAAGACACTGAAAACTCGTCATTTTGCTTTAAAATTCAGCAGCAGGTTAGCGATTTGTAAAATAGGTTAAAAATAGTTTTTCATCTATTTTTCCTCAAACCAAGTTTAGTGTATAGCCTTTAATGTCTACTTTTATTTCCAGTAGGTAACTTACACTATTCCACTCTGTTTGGCCGTGGCATCCGTTACACAAAACGTGGCCTGAATTGACGAATTTCGGTACGGAAACTTTCTCGATGATTTCGACCCTCGTTTGTGAAGTAACGTATAGGCAAATCTAGAGGGGGTGAATAGATATAATAACCAATTAAAAATCAACTGTATGCTAAGTCCCGAAAGCAACTACCAAAAGAATGAATAATCAGAGTGATAATGCAAAAATTAAAAGAGTTCACAAGAGCACACGCAAACACAACGATATAACCTAGTTTCTTTCGTGGAGGACTAGTCCAGGCCTGAGAACTCTCGCTTAGGATTGAAACCCACTATTTGTGAAATAGGGTACAAACATGCCTTTTACTCAAAAGAGCACGCTAACTTCTTAGAACTTTATAGAGGCGAAACTTAGAATTGTCCAAGTGACTTCTTTTCAACTCTTGCACAGAAACTTCTAGCTGAATCGTACTGAGCACCTTGGGGCTTAGGAAGTTTGTGGCTAGTAGATTGGAAGGTAAGGCTTAGAATGTATAAGGCTTAGAAGATTGAGAGTGAGAGATGATTTGAAATAAGAAAAAGTAAGCCCTATTTATACTAGTCAGGGAGGTAAAATTCGGCCAGAATTCTGTCCCAAATATTCCAAAATTCGAACGTTGGACAGCTCATAGCAAGGTGTTCCTAAAAATTGGTTGCTAATTTTTTGGGGGCAGAATTCGGTCCGAGTTATGCCTTAGGCAGAGTTCGGGCCCAAACTCTGTCTACCTTGGGCCAAAATCTCTATATAGGCTAGAGTGGTTTGGTTTGGTGCAGGGATTTTATGGTGGAGCTTGGAGTAATAAGTCTATGGGTTGAGATAACTCAGTGCAACTCAAAGTACATTTTCCTAGACTCAATAAATTAAAAAATTACATACTGAGAACAAATACATTTGTAATATAACAGCTTTGTTGACGACATCTGTCTTGAACTTGATACGTTGTATTGGATCGTAGATGATTTTCTATCTTAAGCTTGATGTGTCATATTGGATCATATCAGATATCATTTTGTTAATTCTCTAAATTAGGTTGACTGTGATCTAGTTTGGGCCAACAATCTCTCTTATTTTGATAATTGACAAAATAATATTTATATGTCTTAATATTCATACCTGGACGCATATTTGAAGGAGATAAAATAATTTACAGGTACGAAGTGGCTCCCCCGCAAATATATACTTCTATTTTTGACCTGCTACAAAGTTCTTATCCAAGCACAACACAATTCATATATAATATCACATCATATACATCATCACATCAAATATCTATTATTTTCTCCTTTGTCTCTTAGCAAAATAAAGCACAGCTCCCCCGTAATGAGAGAAACAATAGACAAAGTGACGAGAGCAAGCACATAACTTTAACCATAACCAAACATTTAATAGAAAACACTAGCAGTTTTAATAATCTAGTAGAAAGAAACTTACAGTCATACATATTAAATAAAATAAGAACACAGTAGAAATATAACTAGAGTGCATAAAATAAAACTACAAAGCAAAATCATGACTAAGATGCATCAACAGCACTATCAAGTAGTCAACCACAGCCATCATCGAGCTGGAGGATGGGATGGACCGACAGAGTCTGACAGCTCGCTGGTAGAGCAACGAGGATCGACAAAAGCAGCATCAGGATCTAGATACCTCATCGCCCAAGGGTCATCAATCTGGTAGCCTTTGCAAGAAGGGTCCCGAGCCGTAGGAAACGACATAGTAGGATACCGTGCCATGTTGTACTGGATGTCATGAAGAGTGTTGCTGATGGCGCTCATCTGAAGAGTGGTCCGATAGTCAAGCTTAGTATAGCAATTTTCTTCCAACCGGAAGCGGTCGCACAACATGTCTCTAATGGAATCTGCAGTAGCAGGAGGATCGGGTTGAGGGGCATCAGAATCAGAAGATTCTTCCTCAATAGAAGCAGGAGGAATAGGTGCAGGAATAGTCCTACGAGCCTTAGAGAGATATGACGGAGCTGCTAGAAACTGACACTCGTCTAAAAGAATATTGAAGGTAGAAAAGATCATAGGAAGGTACATAGCATAGACAAGTGCTTTGGGCTTCTTCCTTGCATGAATCATCCAGTCTAACATCGTGTATGGAAAATTAAAAGGGATAGTGAAGTGTAGATAGAATAGTGCCATAATCTCAAGGTAAGTGACTTCATCAGTTGATCCGGCTTTGGAAAGATTGGACGAGAATATGATGCGATAAAGTTCATAAAAGTGGTTGTTGAGATATTTGGCACAAAGTTTATGAGGGTGAGTATTTGGTGCACACATCATGTCCTTAATGCCTTCTAGGGTGATATCGCCAATAAATTTGAATTTACGAGCATCAACAAGTCATTTCCAAGAATTGGGTTCAGGGAGTTGAAGCAATTCACCAAATCGAAGTCATCGAACTCAATGTTGATACCAGCTACCCTAGAATAAATCTTACGATCATCTTACATAAGATTACAATAGAACATGATTTGAATTGTATTAAGATAAATTCTAGAAGATGTAGCCACAAGTTCATCAAGACAAAAATCTTTAAAATTAGGGTCAAATTCAAAAAATACGGTAAAATTGATGGGATGTCCCTGCACCACACTACGTGAGCAAAAATTGGAATACCACTCGTTAGAGGCTTCTAACGAAACAAAGATTTGCTCATTGTAGGTGTCGGCATTGGAAGGAGGTGGTGGATTGAATAATGGGTGAGGGGGATTAACATTAGAAGGAGGAAAAGGAGGATTGGATGATGAAGCTTCACTCCTAATCCTCTTTCCTCTATTGAAAAGTGTAGGTGCCATTGAAAGAAGATAATAAAAAAGAGATGAAGAACTACAAGAGATATACCTCAAAAATAAGTGATAAGATGGAAGAGAATCACCCAAAAGCTTTGATTATGAAGTTTGAAGAGTAACTAGCACAAGATTGGAGAGAACTAGGGTTAGGGTTTGGAGAAAATAGGTTGGAGAGAGTTGGAAGATGAAGAAGAAGTGTAATTTTTGGGTAAGAGACAAATAGATCTGGTTGCATATAAGAGATAACTTGTTTTGATCAATGCTGATTGGACGGCCAGGAGGGGCTGAGAGTTCTGGATCTTACTAGACAGAGTTCGGCCCGAGTTCGGCCATAGGCAGAACTCGGCCCGAGTTCAGTTCTGTTGTGTCCAGAACTCGAAGCAATTCAAGAATGGTCACAAAAAGAGAGAATGGTCTAGAATAATGGATTTTATTACCCATAAAATAAATGGAACATGCGACAAACTTTGTGAATCATTGATCAATACATGTGAATCACCTCAGATTAGATATAGGGGCTGGATCCCATCTAGCGGTAGTCCGAAGACACTAGACATCATATCGCTTAGGCTTTTATACCTTGTTGTTAGAAGGGCCCTTTCGGATTGTACCCAAAATAATGCAACATGTACGACTTTGATTTAACAAGTATTTGTGTAGGTAAGACTTATTGTATGACATTTTCATCCAAGATTCCTAATTTTCGACGAAGAATGTTGAAACACTCTTCGGCAAGTGGTTTAGTAAAAAAGTCTGCTAGTTGATGATTAGTGTCAATAAACTATAGATTAATAGTGCCTTACAATTGATGATCTCTTAGAAAGTGGTATCGAATTTCTATATGCTTAGTGCGTGAGTGACATATTGGGTTCTTTGTCAAGTTAATAGTACTAGTATTATCACAGAATATAGGTTTGTGCTTAAAAGATAAATTATAGTCTGCTAGGGTTTGCTTCATCCATAAAATATGAGCACGACAACATCCTGCAGCTATATATTCAGTTTCTATTGTAGATAGTGCGACTGAGTTTTACTTCTTGCTAAACTAAGAGACTAAAGATTTACATAATAAATGACACATGCCACTGGTACTTTTATGATCGACTTTGCATCCAGCAAAATTGGCATCCGAATAACAGATCAAGTTAAAGGATGTGGTTTCGGGATACCACAAGCCCACCGTAATAGTCCTTTAAGGTATTAAAAGATACGCTTAACTACGGTCATTTGTGATTCCTTAGGGTTGGCTTGATAACGAGCACATAGGCAAACACTAAACATAATATTGGGACGACTAGCAGTTAAATAGAGTAGACTACCAATCATACCTCGATACTTACATTGATCGACTGATTTGCCACTTTTATCAGGTTCTAATTTAGTTGTAGTAGCCATCGGAGTACTGATTGGTTTGATATTGTCAAGATCAAATTTCTTCAGCATGTCCTTTGTATACTTTGATTCGCTGATGAAGACTCCTTGTGAGTTTTGTTTGACCTGCAATCCAAGGAAGTAGTTAAGCTCTCCCGTTATGCTCATCTCGAACTCATTCTGCATAAACTTGGTAAATTTTTGGCAAAATACCTCATTAGTTGACCCAAAGATGATGTCATCTACATAAATTTACATTAATAGAATGGTGTCATCAATTGATTTTATAAAGAGTATCATGTCAATCTTCCCTTTTGAAAAGTCTTTTTCAAGTAAGAAAGTGCTTAGGCATTCATACCAAGCTCGAGGGGCGTGTTTGAGGCCGTAAAGAGCTTTCTTAAGCTTGAAAACATGATAAGGAAACTTATAGTTTTCAAAACCGGGTGGTTGCTTTACAAAAACTTTTTCTTTAATAAAACCATTTAGAAAAGCGCTTTTAACATCCATTTGAAAGAGTTTGAAATTTTAAAAATTTGCACAGTCACAAAGCATACAGATTGATTCAAGTCTCACAACAGGAGCATACGTCTCATCATAGTCGATACCTTCCTCTTAGTTGTATCTTTGAGCTACGAGACTTGCTTTATTACGTGTAACTGAACCGTCCTCATTAACTTTGTTATGAAAGACCCATTGAGTACCAATGATCGAATGACCAGCAGGTTTAGGAACAAGTTCCCAAACCTAATTTCTTTCGAATTGGTTGAGTTCTTCTTGCATTACCGATATCCAAAATTTATCAGAAAAATCATCTAAAACGTTTTTGGGTTCTATTTGAGAAATAAAAGCAGTGCTAGCTATAGAGTCTCTAATAAATGAATGAGTACTTACTCCTTTTGATACCTCACCTATTTCCAAGTTTTTGAATGTTCTGGTGTTAAGCGTAACTTCTTTGTTAAGCTATCCAGAGAACTGGTTCCCTATATTGTATCCTTAGGGGTTGGAGTTATAGATTTGATGTGGACATCATCGTTGTCATCAAGAACTTCTATTGAACTATTATTCTCATCAAAAGTAACATTAGGAGATTCTTCAACAATCATGGAGCGTTTGTTAGACACTCTGTATTCTTTACTCTTGGCAGCATAACCAAGAAAAATACCTTCGTCAACTTTGGCATCAAACTTGCCTAAGTTGTCTTTGGTATTCAGAATAAAGCAACGACAACTGAAAACTCAAAAATAAGAAATAGTTGTTGTTCAACCAAACCAAAGTTCATAGGAAGTTTTCTTTGTAATAGGTCGAATCAAAACCATATTCAAGACATGGCATGCTGTACTTACAGCTTCTGTCCAAAAATATTTTGGAAGTAAAAATTGATTCAACATGACTCTTGCCATATCGCCAAGAGTTCTATTCTTTCGCTCCATAACACCATTTTGTTGGGGAATTCTAGGACACAAAAATTTATTAAAACCATTTGAATCACAAAACTTTTTGAAATCAAATTTTTTCGAATTCACCTTCATGATCACTTCAGATTCGAGTAATCATGAAGCCTTTTTTCGTTTTGAACCTTTTTAGCAAAAAAATTTGAAAACGGAAATAGTATCACTTTGTTTTGAAAGAAAGAAAACCCAAGTAAATTGAGAAAAGTCATCAACAATCACAAAGGCAAAGTTTTCCACCAAGACTGGCCACTCTACTAGGACCGAACAAATCTATATGAAGAAGTTGCAAGGGTCTAGTAGTACTTACAGAGTTGATGGATTTAAAAGAAGGTTTAGTCGCCTTATTTTTCTCACATTTGGCACATATCGTATCCTTTTTGAAAGAGATGTTTGGTAGTCCTCTTACTAGTTTCTTGATTGACGATCTTGATATGGTATCCATGTTTGCATGTCTAAGACACATATGCCCTAATAATCTTTCATCCTTGTGAGCGTAGAGGCATCTTCCTACATTGTTAGTATCTTTCGAGAGAGAATATATAGATGTTATCTTCCTTTATCCCTTCAAAAGCGATGTCTCCAGTTGATCTATCATATATGGAGCATTTAGTTTTCCCAAAGTTAATATCATATCCATTATAAGCAAGATGACTAGTGCTGAGCAAGTTATGTTTTAACTCTGTTACTAAACAAAAATTTTAATGACAGGAAATGGAGGATTACCAATAGTACTGTTACCTAAAATATAACCTTTTAAATTATTACCGAAGGATACATATCCTTCCTTTTTCATCAATAGTGTCGTGAACTGATTTGGATTTCCAGTCATATGTCGCGAGCACCTACTATTGAGAATACATTTGCTTCTAGAAGATGAAGGAAGGTCCACCTACACCACGAGTAGATGTGACCTTTGGTACCCGAATTCTTGATGGTCCTGAAATGTTAGTCTTTGGTACCTATGCATACAAGTTTAAATCAACTAATCTTTTGAATCTACATTGTGGTGAAGTGTGTCAATAGTTACCATAGTAGTGACATGTAGCATACATGTTTGTGTTAGGAGCAGGATGATAATGATGTCTATGTATGATTGATTGATGTGTTGCATGAGAATATGTGTACATAAAAGCGTATTCGTGTGCAACATGTGTATGTATGTTTTTCCATTGTCGTGTATTCTTGTATTGAGTGGTCTTGTGTCTCATGTGAGTGCTGTGACTGTGAGACTGAGTTTGAGGTTGAATAACCTGTTCGCCCAGTCTGATCTCTAATCTTTTAGAGGTAGTATAAATTTTATCATATTTAGCAGTCAAGGTACTAATTCTTATAGCTGCAACATTATACTTCTTTTTCTCTTCCGTGAGCTCTTTGTTGAGTATGGTAAGATCATGTGTTTGTTTTTCAATACGAGATTCAGCATCGTATAAGCTTAATTTAAGCTTGGATAATTCCTCAATGTTATCAGTGGAAGATGTGTCTCTAATATTATCAAGCAAGCATGATATCTATGAATCTCAACTTCATGAGTCTTGATCTTATCCTTTTCATGTTTATGCT
This sequence comes from Iris pallida, assembly GCA_029216955.1. Lineage (NCBI taxonomy): Eukaryota > Viridiplantae > Streptophyta > Magnoliopsida > Asparagales > Iridaceae > Iris > Iris pallida. Next base: position 5,459,118 of record JANAVB010010800.1, read on the forward strand.
AGCTAAATAACTTCTTGTGATCTTCAAGTAAGTCACTAAAAGCATCTCCAAGTTCATCAAAAGTAAAGTCATCAAGTGGATCATTTGTTACCTTGCTGGAAGTTGCCATTAGGCAGATGTTTACAGTATCTTGGGGAGTGTCCTCTTCTTCTTCTGAGTCACTAGCTTCACTTTCGTGTCAAATGCTTGTATTGGCATACTTTCAAGAGGATGGCCTCTTGTATGATCTTTTATATCGACTCCCTTTCTTTGTTGTAGGGCAGTCTTTCTTGACATGCCCCATCTTCTTACAACCGAAGTAGATAGGCTCTTCATCATGGTCTTTGTGTTGTTCCTTCTTCCTTTGGTTGAATCGTAGAAGCTTCTTGAAGTTGCGAACCATGAGTGCTTGATCATCACCATCAGAGTTATTATTGTCTATTTCTTCTGGAGCAGCCTTTCGGCGATGAGCTCTTAGAGCAATTTCTTTTTTCCTATGGAGCTGTTTCTTCAAAGTCTTTGAGATTGAGCTCATGCGTCATCAGTTTGCCACCAGAGTTTCCATAAACATGGTGGTGAGATCATTGCCTTCGATGATTGTCGTGGCTTTGAAGTTCCCGTTCTTTGTTAGTCCCCTTAGCAGCTTGCATATCTTCTTATGGTTGGTGCAGTCCTTAACAAGAGAAGATAGAGGGTTGACGATGTTGAAGAATCTAGTGATTATTTGCTTGATCGTCTCATTGGGCTTCATCTTGAAAGCTTCGTACTCCTGTGTTAGCGGACTAATTTTTGATTCCTTGACTTGAGTGGTTCCTTCATGAGTCACTTCTAGAAGCTTCTATACTTCATGGTAAGTGGAACATGTAGATACCATGTTGAATTCAGTCCTGTCTATAGCACATAAGAGAGCATTAATAGCCCTAGCATCTAGACTAGCCTGTTTCTTTTCTTGATTAGTATATTTGTCGTGGGTTTCTCTATGAGATTTCCCTCAACAACAATTCTAGCAGGCTTCTTATAACCATCTTTAACTATGGTCCATAAGTTGAAGTCTAGAGATTTCAGATAGAAACTCATTCATGTCTTCCAGTAGGTGTAGTTGATTCTATCAAATAGGGGTGGACTATTAGTGGACTGTCCTTCACCATAGTTGGTGAAAATGGGTTGTGTGGTTGCCATGGATCAGCTCTAGGATATTAATCCTCTATCAAGAGAAAAGAGCTCTGATACCAATTGAAGTAACGTGTAGGCAACTCTAGAGAAGGGGTGAATAAAGTTTGTGACTATAATAACCAATTAAAAAATCAACTGTATGCTAAGTCCCGAAAGCAACTACCAAGAGAATGAATAATCAGAATGATAATACAAAAATTAAAAGAGTTCAGAAGAGCACACACAAACACAACGATATAACCTAGTTTTCCTCGTAGAGGACTAGTCCAGGCCTGAGAACTCTAGCTCAAGATTGAAATACAACTATTTGTAAAATAGGGTACACACGTGCCTTTACACAGAAGAGTACGCCAACTTCTTATAACTTCACGGAGGTAAAACTTTGAATTGTCCAAGTGACTTCTTTTCAACTCTTGCCCAGAAACTTCTAGCTGAATCACACTGAGCACCTTAGGGCTTAGGAAGTTTTGTGGCTAATAGATTGAAAGACTAAGGCTTAGAAGATTGAGAGTAAGAAATAATTTGAAATGAGAGAAATCAAGCCCTATTTATACTAGTCAGGGGAGACAGAATTCGGCCAAAATTCTATCCCAAATATTCAAAAATTCGAATATTAGACAACTCGTAGCAAGGTGTTCCTAAAAATTAGGTTGCTAATTTTCAGGTGGCAGAGTTCGGCCCGAGTTCTGCCATAGGCAGAGTTCGGCCCGTACTCTGTCTACCTTGGGCCAAATTCTCTATATGGGCTAGAGTGGTTTGGTTTAGTTCAGGGATTGTATGGTGGAGCTTGGAGTAATAAGTCTAGGGGTTGAGACGACTCAGTGCGACTCAACGTATATTTACCTAGACTCAATAAATTAAAAAATTGTAGACTGAGAACAAATACATTTACAATGTAATAGATTTGTTGACGACGTCTGTCTTGAACTTGATACATTGTATTGGATCCTAGATGATGTTCTGTCTTGAGCTTGATGTGTCGTATTGGATCATATCAGATATCATTTTGTTAATTCTCTAAATTAGGTTGACAGTGATCCAGTTTGGGTCAACAGTTTGATTTCAAACAAAACCTGGATAAGGTCTCTAACATCTATATCTATCATCTAGAATCATTGTTTATGAATATTTGTAAGGATTTTATGTTGTTCACTTTGCTTCTATCAAATTTTGGACACCGACATACTGCTCAAATTCAATCTTTTTGATTCCAAAATTTTGTAGGATTTAAATATAGTATAAATGTAATAAATTTAGATGAAAAATCATATTTAACTCTAATCATTCTAATTTATTCTAGAATAAATATTTTTTATATTTTTTTGTTATGAATTATCGCTTTCGAATTGGATTTCTATGTGTCATGTTGTGTTGATACTTCAATATAACGATTTAGCGTATTTTCTAAAAATATATTTATATAAAATATATTCAGAATTTATTATGATATTTTTCAAAAATTAAAGTTATATATTTTTACTATATAATATTATATAATGGGTTGCCATATATAGATTATTGTATTTATGACTAGTATAGGCTAGTTGACTATTTTGTTGACTAGTTTAGTCTATATAGAGTAAGTATATATATGGTAAGTATCATTATGATATATATTTAGTATATTTATATTTTTGTAGGAGTTGGTGATCACTTGTCTACGGAGGTTGGAGACGGACCTATACTTTGTCGGTTTTCAGGCAAGATACTTGCTACTTCTCTTGTATTGTTAACTACATGGTTTATTGTTGTGCTAGAACTAGATGTGTTACCAGAGTGTGTCCAATTATAAATTGAGTGCTATCGATGTGGTTATCGATGTTCATGTACGTGCGTTGACTTATGTGCATAGGAGATGTACCCAGATTGTGTGAAGTTGTTTCTAAATAACTTCTATGCATTGTCACGTATCATACATCGCACAGTGAGTGAGGTTACATGGTGTTGGCATGGACTTACGCACTTGACTGATCTTTAGTGCCAGTGGTCCGTGTATCGATACATATAGTGATTAGTTGAGTCTTGTTAGTGACTTGCATAGAGATGTGGATTGTCCGAGTCATAGATGTGACTTGAGCAAAACATGTGAGGGGAAGACTATTAGTAGGCGTAAGGGATAGACACTTGCATATCAGCTTCAGTATTGCATGTTATAGGCTGTACTAGTGGATATATCTAACAGCAACCACGGACTGTAGAAGCATGGAAAAGAATAAAGAAAGACCTATGCGGCTCCGACAGAAGGATCCCCATGCGGCTCAAAAGTCCATGCGGCTCGGATAGATCCATGCGGCTCAGAAAGAAGCCACGTGGCCTTCAACAGTTCTTCTCTATATTCGGCTGCATTTAATGCCCTGACGGCTGCTCTGACAAATAATAGCCATGACAGCTCTGACATAAAGACGCAATAATGACTGACATGATGGCGTGTTCATGGAAAAGTGGAGAAAATCTTTTTACAGCTGGCAAAATCCAACAAGTCCTGAGGCCACTCCATGCGGCTGCCTATCCCCATACGGCTGCCCATCTGCATGCGGCTGCCTATCCCCATGCGTCTGCCCATCTGCATGCGGCTGTCTATCCCCATACGGCTGCCCATCTGCATGCGGCTGCCTATCCTCATGCGGCTGCCCATCCCCATGCGGCCGTCCATCCACGTACAGCTGCAGGTTTCATACGGTTGAGAGGACCCCCCTACATGCGGCTCGGCCAGGACGGTCCAGTTGAGACACGTGGTGCTCTTCGCTACAATTGAGACACGTGGCAGTCTTACATTTCCTAGAATTATGGGTGTTAACAAATCCTAACAAAATTAGATTTGTTGTAATCGTCATAATTGCCCTGATCAAATCAAATTAAGTAAATTGGACACGTGGCAGGCTATCACAAATCACAAAAATTTATGGCAATCAACATTTATTGCCAACAGAGATTTGGTGCAATCTACATTAATTACCTAGATTTGCTACAATCAGAATTAATGGCCCAGATTAATTGATCCTTAACCGCCGACTTCTCAAGGAGGTAATCATTAGCAATTCCTAATGATCACACCCCCACCTCTATAAATAGCAAGGTGCCATTCCCTTGCAAAGGAGCTGAAGGCTGGAGAATTCAGAAGAAGGATTGGAGAATTCAGAAGAGTAGAGCAGAGAAAAAGAGAGAGAACACTACAGAGACATCCAGAGATCCAGCAATCGAAGGCGTAAGGGAGTCTCCCCACACGTCCAAGAGCATTTCTTCACCGGAGCCAAGGCTGCATCCGATCGTCCAAGGAGTAAGGCAAAGCTGCCATCGCTTTTTCGAGCCTCTACCATCACCCTTTAGAATCTAAAATAAACAATTGTACTTAGATTGCTGTACCTAGGTTTTCGTTCCTAGACTTTTTTGTACGAGCGAGTTTATTTTGTGAAGTAAAAGTCCAGTCCTCCGATATAATTGTTCTGTTCTTTTATAATTCATGAAAAACACGATGGCGACTCTACTGGGGACCAACTTCTCTACGGCTGAGAAGTTGGTGACGCAATCGGATGTAGCCAAACTTGACTCCACACAACAGAAGATGGTCCTCCGCTTCGACCAACAGGCGTTTGAAGAAATGCTCTCCGACGGAAGCGCTGGCCCGGTCCAGAAGCGAACTTGCACGAAGAAAGCTCGCAGGGAGTGGAGGCCGAAATCATTTGCTCCTCCCCAAGCTCTGGACGGAGTACTCTCTGCTGCCCAAGACGGCGAAGGCAACTCTCATGCGGCCCTACTTCAAGCCATAGAGGACTCTGCTGTCCCAATGTCCGGCAGAGGAAAGTACTACGATGCTGGACTTGCAGGGGCAAAGAGTGATTCTATGTGCTCCAGGAAGAAGCCGAACAAAGGCACTAGCCGCAGGATGAACACTCATACGACCAAGATTGCCAGCCGCATGCATGATGTCCATGCGGTCGAAACTGCCAGCCGAATGCATAATACCCATGCGGCTAAGAAGACTTATGCGGCCGAGACTTCCAGCCGCATGAAAAAAGCCCATGCGACTATGATTGCCAGCCGCATGAAGACTGTTGATTCCAGCCGCATGTTGTCTGCTCCACGCGGGTCAGTCTTCGATTGCCTCTCCTATGGTCCTGATCTCTTATGCTCCAGAGAAAATATGTCTGACTCTCTGCAGTACCACTTAGACTCTTCCTATTATATGCCCTCATACATTAGAGTAAAGAAGTCTAGGGCAGCACGAGCATGGCGAGTTCAGTCCGCTGTCCCGACCTCTGACCATCCGAGCGCTCCACATACTGTTATGCGGGCCTCTGATGGAAAGTTGTACAGAACCACTCGAGTCCAGCCCCCGGCGACAAACGGACAAAGTTGTTCCCAAAAGTCTCCCAAAATCCAGGGAGCAAACATGGTCGTTCCAGACCCATCTGACTTACGTGAGGTTATCCTCCACAAGCACGAGGAAAGAGAAGAGACCTCGATGTACAAAGAGTCCTCCCACGGACGTCACTGCACCCAAGTCATTGTCAACTGCTGTTACAACAACGCGACGGTACGAGAAGACCGGCAGTCCATCTTCCAAAGACTGCAACAACCATGTTCAGAGGATGAGGCACTTCCCGTCATCTCCTGTAACTCTGCTCAGAGAATCCCCGCCAGCGAAAGAGGGAAGAAATCAAATATTTCCATCCCGAAGATTTTAACCACTGTAACTAAGAAACTGTCGTCTAAACGGCTGCCCACCACCGGAGTTTTCCAAGGTACCCATTCAAAGATGAAATTTTCTACAGTGGGAGATTCATCATGCACATCACTGGCGGTTGCTGGAACTGGGGGTAGCACTCCTCTGAACATCCACGACAATCCGATGTTCCAAGGAGACGAGCCCGGGAAAACAACTCTCCCATCAAATATAGCAGGTGTCGACGTCCCCGAGGACGTCCACGACACTCAAGACGAGGTAAGCTCGAAAGCTGGGGGTACTATTCCTTCTGAGTCCGAACCAGAGGAGAATATTTCCACATACCCCGATGACTTCTCTGTACAGGGGTATGATTCGGAGGGCACGTCATCCACCGTCCCTTCCACTTCTACTCATGTAAGGACGGCATTCATGACAAACGACGAACAAGATGGTCCCAGTGATCGCCAACGCATCGACACTCTGGAGGCCATACTTCGCACTTTGGTCAAATCGGTGGACGAGATCAAAGCAGCCCTCCCTACTCTGCAAGGAGGGATGCCTGGCCAAACAAACTTGGGTCCCGTGGTCAATGAGGACTCAAACTCTGCGGTACCAAAGCCGGGCAATAATCCTTCTGAAATATCAGCTCCCACCGCTGCGGATGAGGCCAGGGAAGCAAGAAGAGAGGTCCAGGAGCTCCGAGCCATGTTCCACGCCCGAGAAAACTGCCAAGACCTCAGGATACGACAACCGTATCTCGCTGCGTGAAGAGATGTTCCCTTCCCACCAAAGTATAAACTATTCCATATCAATCCATATGATGGAAAGACCTCCGCAAGTCGGTACATCACTTACTTCGAGGTCACCACCGACCATCTGCCCCATGACGATGCCATCCTTACACGATTATTCATCGGGGCATTGGAAGGGGTCGCCTTCGACTGGTACCGTAACCTGCCAGACAACTGCATCCACTCCTTCGCCAGCTTCAAGCGCATGTTCTTGGAGAGATTCTATGAAGTAGGACAGGACATCACAATGTCCACCCTCTGTAAGCCCCCTAATTTTCTACTACGGTTTTTTTATTTAAAATATATGTTTGTATTTATTTTTGTACTTCGTATCTACACGTCGCATACAAATTCACATTTTTGTATTTGCGTAACGTGCGAGAATTGCGTTTCGTAATTTCTCGACGAGTGCGAATATGCGTCAAGGTACATATTTAGAAAAACATTTTTTATAAATTTTATTTTATAGGAAAAGTACATAGGATAAAAAATTTTAATTTCAAAAAGAGTTATTTTATTCGTCATTTAAAAATAAATATTGATTTGGAAAATTTTGGTTATATAAAATATATTCTAGATAATTGTGAAATTTAAAATTTGTATAGTAATATATGTTGTTGTTTATAAAAAGCTATTTTATGATTTAATATTTAAGGAATTACCTTGATTTTTGAAATTAATTAATATTATATTTTAATAATTATGAAAATAATATTTGAGATTTTGTTAAATTTAATATTTGTTTATATATGGTAATTTAAATTACAAAAGTTTTTATTGGCTTTATTTTAAATTAAGTATAGAATTTATCTAGATTGGATTTGAATTAAATTGAAGTATTTTAAATCGATTTAAATTAATAGGGGATTATCTATTGGGGATTTAAATACTCCCAATTCCTATCTAACTGGGAATTCCCACCTCCTATAAAAGGAGAGGTACTCCTCCAGCAAATTCTACCATCCACAAATGTGTATTGTGTCTGTGTCCACCGTTCTTATTCTATATTATACAAGTACATCAATTCCCGTGTCGGACACACCCTGACACAAACCAAATCCTAACCCTAGTTTATCCCGTCCTGCTGGCATCGTTCCACCATCACGAACCCGTCACCACCATGGGCGACCACTGCCAGCATTCCGACTACGTCGAAAATCATCCCATCTCCTTCCATCACCCTGACCGCTTGGTCGCCCCCGCCAATACGCCAACTCCATGTCAGCCACCATCGGCCCCCAATCCAAATAACCATCAACCACCACCATCTCCGTCCTAGCAACCACCATCGTCTCCGTCCTAGCCACCATCACCGCCGTCCCTCGGCAACCACAACAGAAAAGAAGGAAGGGGAAGCCCTAACCTGTCCGATCCTTCCGCACAGTCGCACCACCGTCGGTGCGCCATGTCCGGCCGTGAGTTCGCCAGCGGAGCCCCACCGTGCCGTGGCCATCCAAGCCGCCCTACGTGCCACTGTCCCCAGGTGGCTGCGCTCTGTCCGTCGAAACCCCCATCCGCCGTCAATGGAGAACGCCCAGAGTCACCGCTCCGACCGTCGAGCCATCCGCCTCCTCCCTTCCTCTGGACGCCTCTGCCTCGTGCCGACCCCGTGCCAACGTCGCCGCCGTCCGACGAATGAGTTCGCCAGCGCCGGAACCCTAGCTCTCTCCGCGGTCCCTTTCGACTCAGCGCCGTGCGCGCGGACTCGCCGCCGCGCACGTTCGTTCCCTCCGCCCCATGTCGGGATCCCGCCGTGCCGAGAACCGCCGCCGCCGTGGATCCGCCCGCTTCCCGCGCTCCTTCACTCCGACTCCACCTCCCCTCCGATCTGACCATGCTGGAGCTCCACGCCATCTCCACCGCGCACCGCACCCTCCGCCGGCGTCAGCGCTGGAGCCATCCCGCCGGTGAGTCCCCTTTTTCTCCCGAGCTCCTCTCTCTCAATTACTCTCTCTCTCCCGTAAAATTTGGGGAAGGAAGAGTAACAGTACTGCCTTTGTGAGTTTTTTGGTTATATTATTAATTTATTATTATTATTAGTATTATACCATATACTGTTATTATCTATTATTAGTTAATATTATTATTATTTTTATCATAAATTACAGTTGTTACTATTATTATTTTTATTATTACTATAATTATGATTATTATTATTATCCCTAAAGTAAAGGGACTGTATTATATTAAAGGGGCAGTATAGTTTTATTATGATTTTTATTATTATTATTATTGTTGTTATTAGAATAATTATTATTTTTATCACTAGGGTTCATCACTAGCAATATTATTCCCATTATAAATTATCTACACATGAAAAAATTAATATTTTCAAGAGATTATTACTATAAAATTTTATCATCTAAATAGAATATAGTTTTAAAATATTTACTAATTGTTTGATCTATTCAAATAAATAGCTATTTTTATCTACCAATTATAGTTTTGACCTAAACTTATTTTATTAGAATTTTCAAGTATTTATCTAAAATAAAATTTTGGGACCTACAAATAATTTGATCCATAAATATAGTTTCCATTATTATAAATAAGTTATAAATATTTTCTAAATTTACAGTTTGAAGGATTTTAGAGTTTTTAAGCCTCAAAAGATTTTTGTGCAGTTTTAGATAATATGTAAAATATTTTTATAATAAAATATTAATTTTAAACAAATACAAAATATATTTTTACAAGATAGCCATGACTGTTTTTCTAAATGAGTATATATATATATATATATATATATATATATATATATATATATTAAATCGAGAATTATCTTTTACATAAATCAAATCTTCCTCTTAGAATATATGACTTCTGACCATGACTAATCACGTACTTATTTCCTTCGGACTTCTTCACATCAAACATGGCTTTGTACAAAACAGGACAGCACTATCATTGCACAACCTCAGGCGACACTCCAGGCAAGATACCTTGCCATTATACTGTTTATTTTAGTTTGCATTTTATTACATATCACTGTTCATTTATTTCTAGTTCTTGATTTACTGCCTGCTCAGTGATATTAGGTTACTTTGTTATTTATCCTTTGATAGCATGTGGACCTAGAGTTAAGGGACTACCGTTGTAGTGTATTGCATACCCCTTGACACAGTTGTACCACGAGGATGTGTGAGATGAGTAGCATGTAGAGGTTCTTGCGTGTGGGCTGATCCCCCATGTGCATGCGTTAGGGCTAACTGCTAATAAAGGCATGTTAGGAGACTTAACAGTTAGTAGAGATACATGGTCGTGGATGCGACTTGACAGGTACATTGGGTGGGGAGAACATTCCTTGTCGTATGGGCTTCTATTGCACTTCCCTTATAACCCGGAAGCTCCGCTGGAGATACGGGTATGAGCCTCTCAGGTTGGCCACTGTCGTTTTTCAACGTCATGCTCCCGGTCACTGGTGCCCAAGTGGGGACTATACCAGATCCCATTACAGCCAGGGCTCATGCGACGAAAGGTTTATTCACACTGCATGTTCACTTTAGTTCGGTTAGTTTACCTTATTTTTGTCTTGTCACTTTCTTTGATTGTGGCATATTTATATTCAGTATTATATGGCATATTGATGTATCTTGTTACGTCCCTCTGAGGACCTGGTTATCTCGCCAGGTGTGTGCTCTTATGATTTTTGCAGGTGCTCTAGCTAAGGTCATGGCTTGCGCTCTATTCTTCGAGATGTTGCTCTTGGATCGTCATCTCCTTCGCTCTACCAAATTCCTTTTCTTGGATATTCCTTTCTCACTTAAATTAGTTGGTAGTGGATTTGTCTCCGCCCAACGATTGTATACATGACAAATTCAAAGTTGTTTTTATATTATTATTTATCTTTATGGATGAGATTTAGTACCTTGGTTACTGCATTTTACAGCTTATGTATATATACAAGGGTCCATATACTTCGTATGTATACAGCTGGCATGATTACGTTCAAGTCCTATGTATTTTGGGACTGGGGCGTTACAACCTCATGGATGTCGTTCAAGGGGAGAAAGAGCTGACAAGGAACTATATTGAGCGGTTTCGCCAAACCGCAATGAAGTTGTCGTCTGGTAATCCAGATTCCTCCTTAATTGAAATTTGCCAAAAGAGACTGCTCCCAATAATCAGCCTCTGGATGGGTGAAAGTCAATTCAAGGACTGGAAGACGTTCATCATCAGTGCCACTAGCACCGAGGACAGGTTGAAGAAGGCTCGCCAACTGGGATTGCACATCTCGGAGGGAGAGGACAAGGGCAAGCGCCCTAATACCAACAACAACAATGGTAGTAACTCCTCCAACAATTGTGACAACAAGGGCAAGCAGGCTATGGTGGCCGACACAGCCCAGAAACCTGAGTCAAAACCAGCAGACAAGCAATGGCCGTAAATGACCTACTCCTTCGAAGACGGCCATGTAAAGCCCATCTTGGACATGCTCATACAAGGGGATTGAATTCTGCTCCCTCCACCAAGACGGGAACCTCGGCCAGCAGAAATGGAGAAACCAAACTACTGTCATTACCATCGCTACGTCCACCATGCTACACACAACTGCTACCAACTGAAGCGATACATCCAACATCTCATCGATTCAAAGGCTCTGGCCATTGATTTCGAGGAGGTAACCGTGGCAGCTAACATGGTGTCCGTACAGTTTGGCAGCTTTCCTCTGACAGAGACTCAAGACGGCGTGATTCCCATCCCTCGGGCGACAATGGAGATTGCTAATCTTCTACCTCCTCGAGATCAGGCTGCTAGTCTAGTGCCCCTCACAACATCACGAGGGAAGGTCATGTGGGTCCATCCGGACTTGGTACCTAAAGTGACTCGGTCCACACCACTCCCCATTGGCAAGAAGGAGAGTAGAAAGGTCAGATCCTGCCGCACAATTTCGACAGATGTCGAAGAAGCCACAGCTGTCGTCACTCGATCTGGTGCTCAATCCCAACCTACGCCAGATAACTCGACTGAAGAACATCAGTCGGCTACTGCTGACGTTCCGGGACCTTCCCAACCTCCGACGACCGACAAGCCTAGGCCGAAGGGAACTCACATTCACAAAATCCTAGATTATTGAGTCATGTACCCACCGGTACCGCTGAACTCATATTCATAAAACCCCAGATTTTTGAGTCATGTACCCGCCGGTACCGCTGAACTCACATTCGTAAAATCCCAGATTATTGAGTTATGTACCCTCCGGTACCGCTGAACTCACATTCTCCAAATTCTAGATTGCTGAATTATGTACCCTCCAGTACCGCTGAACTCACATTCTTCCTCCAAATATCCCAGATAGCTGAGTTATGTACCTGCTGGTACCGCTGAACTCACATCCCGACTATAAATCTTCCAGAATTATGAGTCATATACTTTTTTGTACCACAGAACTCACATGCCGACTCCAACTCTCCTAGATTATCGAGTTATGTACCCGCAGGTGCCTCTGAACTTATATTCCGGTCACTCTTTTAGGAGGTAAGTCATGTATGATCATACCTTTGAACTTATTCTTCTGAAAGAGCTCCTCCCTCATGATCCACTACCCGTACTCTCAGTGCACGAAAAGGGTAACAGATCCACAAAATTCCCAAAACGACCACGTCGATGTTACCTCTGAATCGTCTCACTTCCGCCAAAAACAAATCACCCCTCTACATAGAACTTTCATGTCCTCATTACCTCTGAGTTGTTTTATGTTCCCCTTCATGGAGCCAACTCCAACTACGTCCTCATTACCTCTGAGTAGGAAGGCTCCATCGAAGAAACCTTCATGCTTGCCATGTCCTCATTACCTCTGAGTAAGTATGCTGGTTACCTTTCAACTTATTATCCGTACCCAAAACCGGAGTACGCCGAGGATAATAGGTCCACAAATTCCTCTGTTGAGCACAAATATCCTCCTCTGAGTCCACTCCTGCCATGTCCTCATTACCTCTGGGTAGGAAGACTCCGCGGTAAAAACCCCATACTTGTCATGTCCTCATTACCTCTGAGTAAGTATGATTGGTTTTCTCTCAACTTATTATCCATATCCAGAATCGTGATACGCCAAGGATAATAGATCCACAAAAAAGTCTCTCATTGGGGCAACTACTATAAAACAAAGAATAGAGCGAATGTATCCCAATCATTCAAAGGCGGTGACATTCACATGACTATATCTCAAGAGATTACATCGATGTCCAAAAGAAGCAAGACATAAACTGTAGCTAAAGACAGACAGAGGTATCAAAATAAAGAAGGACATTTGTGAGAGCCCACGAATCCTAGTTGCGGGGACGCATATACCAATCCCCCAACTATTTTACAAATGAAGGATGTACTTGAACAAGATCCTCGTCCAAAATAGGAAGATCAGAACTCCCAGTACTACCGTCGTTAGACTGGGGCTCCTCCTTTACAGCAATGGGCGCCAGCTCTCTTTCTGTTCCTCCGCTTCTGGTGTTACCTCCTCCTTAACAAGCGATAATTCTTGTTTGGAAGGGGACAGCAACTCTTCCTTCACAATGATCTCAGCCTTCGGCAGGGTTGCTGCAAGAATCAAAGATAAAAAGAAACAAAGTCAAAAGATGGTCGGAGCCTTACGCAGTACGGTCCAAAAGGGGAGCTCATACGGCTCGAACATGAGACGTACATACGACACACATGAAGATGAAGGCTCGTACATAGAGCATGCGACGGAGCTACAACAGTTAGGGTTTCAAGCTCACACAGCATCCTTACCAGCAATGGTGGGGTGGACGTCGTGGTGAACTACGGGTACGACGGCTGGCGGAGGAGCTGCCACATTATCATTCGTCGCTGCAGTCGAAGTAGAAGAAGCTTTCTTGCCCTTTGCCACCGCAGCCGACGAAGACGCCGCCTTTTTTATCCTTCACCGCAACAGTCTTCTTGGAAGCCATCGATGATCGGAGAAGAGGATGACAATTAGGGCAGGAAAGGCTTGAGTTGAAGGAGAGAGTAAAGAAATTTCTTTTCTTAATTACTCTTATTTATAGGAGGACAAAAGGGAAAAGGAAGCACGTGGACCGATGGAGCACTTTGGGTCGAGTGTTGCAGGAAAAACCGACTCCTAGAATTTTGCCCCCTCTCATGAAGAAGATTCCTCCAAAGAAAATCAAAAATTTAATGAGCCGACTCTTGGGACTTCCCCCAAAAGACGGCTCAAATCAAAGGCAATCAATGTAAAGATTTGCACACGTGGTATGAAGACGTAGCAAGGAGCCTATGCGGCCGGACAGCCTATACGGCTCAGATGGCCATGCGGCTGAGGAGGCCATACGGCTGAGACATTCATGCGGCCAGAACATCCTATGTGGCCCGAAGAATTTTTACATGGCCGTTCTTCTTATTCAAAGTATTTCAATTTTACAAATTTAAAACATTGAAGGGGGTCTTGTAGAAGCATGGAAAAAAATAAAGAAAGACCTATGCGGCTCCGACAGAAGGATCCCCATGCGGCTCAGAAGTCCATGCGGCTCAGGGGTCCATGCGGCTTAGAAAGAAGCCACATGGCCTTCAACAGTTCTTCTCTATATTCGGCTGCATTTAATGCCCTGACGGCTGCTCTGACAAATAATAGCCATGACAGCTCTGACATAAAGACGCAATAATGACTGACATGATGGCGTGTTCATAGGAAAGAGGAGAAAATCTCCTTACAGATGGCAAAATCCAACAAGTCCCGAGGCCACTCCATGCGGCTGCCTATCCCCATGCGGCTGCCCATCTGCATGCGGCTGCCTATCCCCATGTGGCTACCCATCTGTATACGGCTGCCTATCACCATGCGACTGCCTATCTGTATGCGGCTGCCTATCCCCATGCGGCTACCCCTATGCATGCGGCTGCCTATCCTCATGCGGCTGTCCATTCCCATGCGGCCGTCCATCCACGTGCGGCTGCAGGTTTCATGCGGCTGAGAGGACCCCCCTACATGCGGCTCGGCCAGGACGGTCCAGTTGAGACATGTGGTGCTCTTCGCTACAATTGAGAAACGTAGCAGTCTTATATTCCCTGGAATTATGGGTGCTAACAAATCCTAACAAAATTAGATTTGTTATAATCGTCATAATTGCCCCGATCAAATCAAATCAAGCAAATTGGACACGTGGCAGGCTATCACAAATCACGAAGATTCATGGCAATCAACATTTATTGCCCACAAAGATTTGGTACAATCTACATTAATTACCTAGATTTGCTACAATCAGAATTAATGGCCCAGATTAATTGATCCTTAACCGCCAACTTCTCAAGGATACAATCATTAGCAAACTCTAATGATCACACCCCCACCTCTATAAATAGCAAGGTGCCATTCCCTTGCAAAGGAGCTGAAGGCTGGAGAATTCAGAAGAAGGACTGGAGAATTCAGGAGAGGAGAGCAGAGAAAAAGAGAGATAGCACTACAGAGACATCCAGAGATCCAGCAACCGAAGGCGTAAGGGAGTCTTCCCACACGTCCAAGAGCATTTCTTCACCAAAGCCAAGGCTGCATCCGATCGTCCAAGGAGTAAGGCAGAGCTGCCGTCGCTTTCCCGAGCCTCTACCATCACCCCCAGAATCTAAAAGAAACAATTGTACTTAGATTGCTGTACCTAGGTTTTCATCCCTAGGCTTTCTTTGTACGAGCGAGTTTGTATTGTGAAGTAAAAGTCCAGTCCTTCGATATAATTGTTCTGTTCTTTTATAATTCATGGCAAACACGGACTAGTCTCCGATATGGTCAGAAGGTATGCTAGTATATATTTCAGTATTGGTTGACGCTAATGCTACTCCCTTAGCTACCCATACGTCCAAATTTATCTTTGATGTGCATTCACATAGATGGATTGTTTATCCAGTTTTATTTCTTATATTTATTATAGTTCATATTGTAGCTTGCTATTTTCTATCTTGTTACATCCCTCTGAGGACCTGGTGATCAATTCAGAATGTTGCTAAGCTTACAGTACAGACAGGTGGATAGTATGATTTTGGTTGTAGGGTTTATGTATTGCTTCTAGTGTTACTTTATCATGTCTTGTTCTTTCTATTTCCTTTCCTGTTATATCTTGCTCATTAACTAGTTTTGCAAACTTATATTATTCTCGAGTTTGCTCAAACATGTGTATTATAGGAGACCGACTATATACAAATTGTTCATTCTTGTTTTATTTATCTATATGTAGATTGAGACATAGTTGAGTCAGAGTATATTTTGTTTACTGTACAACGTACTAAGATTAGGATAAGTCCACTAAATTGGGATACTTATTCTAGTCGTACAACTAGCATGCTTATATCTTGGGTTCCTAAGTATTTTTGAAACTGGGGCGTGAATATTTTTATGGTGGCCCATGCAGGTCTGACTAAATCATTTCTGTTATGTTACTGTACTGTGCGAGTCTGCACTAGGATAATATATTAGGATCTCAATCCATAAGTGCTATTGAATTTCCTTTGACTTTTGCTATCATCCTTGAACCCCTTGTTTGTAATCGAACAATCCTCTCTTGAAATCCTTGTGTTGAATTCTCGTCTCTTCATGTTTTGAAAAGACGAATATGTATGCGTGATGAACTATTTCAATTCTATTGTATGATAGAGGCAAGTTGGATAAAATATTTTAGGAAGTGATTATTTAAGGACGAAAAAGGTAGAGATAGACACCTATACTAGATGGACCAAGTAGATAGGAGTGGCCTTCTTTTGCTGTAGAAATTCTTACTTGGAGAATATAAGAATCCATGCTTGACCAGAGTTGGTAAGTAGATAAGGTGGGTAGAATTTATAGACATAAACCTAAGATGAAAGTAGAATAGATTATAGTATGGGACTTAGCCATAACGAAAGACCTTAGAACAATTAGATCAAGTCTTATTATCTTTGTTTATAGCTAGATGAGTCTTGAATAGAAGCTTACAGGATTTACATGGGTTGATTTGGAAAATATGAAAGATTTCTCGATCATAAGGATTGATGTGAGTAGGAATACAACTTAGAGGAAGATACAATTAGATTTAGATTTAATTAATTAATTAGTTAAGAGTGCCAACTTAAAGGACAATATCTCATGTCAGGATAAAAGTGATTTGATGAAGTGTGATGCTCCTGACTAGGTAAAAACTTTTATTGGAGTCATATTGTACTGGATTTTGTAGAATTTTTACATGGATGATATAGAAATCGTGAATATAAGGCATATGTTAGGGGATTTTTTTCCTTGGGTAGTAGTCTAAAGGATCTACTCTAGAGAGATTATCTTAAGGATTGATAATATTAGAGTGATATGTGATCTAGCGGTATAGAATATAGAAGGTAGATTTGAGACAAATTAGACAGCCATCTCAAATTTTTTTGAGACTTACCTTAAAATGACCCATTAGAAACCAAGACTTGAAAGCGACCAATAGGGTTTTATTATGTCAAGGGTATTAGATCAAACTATTTGTTGAACTCAGCCTCGACACTTACCTAACAATAAGGTATAAGAAAGTTAGGTGTGCTTGTAAGAATTGTCTAGCTTGCTTATAGTTTGAAAGGTCAATTATTGATTTTCCTGTTAAGAGATTTCATAAATGACTTATAGGAGTAGAGTATAGAGTTAAGGGTTGACTGAGTTTAAGGACCGATTGTGATTTTTCTATGTCCTATGTTTAGTCATAACTAAGGACTAAAGGTAGAATTAGAAAATCTTACCTTAAGTAGTAGACTGGAAAACCCTTTTTCGATACGAGTTAGTTAGGAGTAGTAGAGGAATAGTAACTAGAACAGTTGTGTTTGGATTAAGGAACACAAAAAGGGAAGAAGAACAGAAACAATAGTATGTTTAGGATGAATAATTGAAGAAGAGCAATGACAAAATCGTAAACAATACTACCTATGATGATGTAACAAGGATTACTTAGAGGATATGTCTTAAGCGAGTAGTGTGGTCATAAACCCAACCATGAACTTGAGATTAAAATAAGGGATGAGGAAGCTAGCTCGAGGAAATAGATGATACAAAATTTATGTTATGACCAGCAAATATGATGATAGGAAGCCACTATCATAGATTATTGAGAATCATAATAAAGATTGTGATATTCAAAAGAAGGACAGAACACGAAATGGCATGAGATTAGAACGAAAGAAAATCTTGAGATAGAGATGTAAGACCGAAATAGAAATAGAGCATCCTTAATTAGATTGATAGAGGGAATTTAAGGTTTGAGTTTTTGTTTATCGACGGAGGAAAATATCAAGGAGTTACATACTATGTCATGTTTTCAAGAATCAAGGACTGTAAAGACCTTAGCATATTTTATTGGAAGATACATTTGATTAAGCTAGGCCATAGAATGGAATGAACTGGAGGAAAAGTGATAAAAGAGTTTTCAATGGATGGGTTAGATTCTGGCTTAAGATTGACTAATTATATTTTAGGAATCATATGTTATATTAGAGAACCTGACTAGATAAGCTATACCATAATATGACTTGCTATGTTTTCTTCAATCTTTTTTATTATTTTATTATCCTAAGTGATCAGAAGTTGTAGCCTTAGACCGTATTATTAACCTTTTATTTTGTAATTTCTATTCTATATTTGCAATTTCAGTCTCATCATTTTTCAGCACAAATCATTTTAATATGTGATTGAAAAGGATCCTATTCCCTTCCTAAGAGTGCCATAAATTCAAAAATGTAATCCTTGATTTTTTTTATCTCCTTGTGCCTAATATTATATCACATTATGTACTAAAATTGTCTCCTTAATTTTTTTTATCCAGCTTCTATAAATTGAACCCTAGGTGCCTACCTAAATCGTGCCTTATCCTTGTGCATCATTACTCCATTAACTTGTTATAAGTTTTCTTATTAGAATCTACAAACTTCTTCCTTCATAAACTGCTTGAATTTGTTTCTCGTCATCAATGCCATGCAATGATCGAACTCCTCTGTACCACACCCAATTATGGCAGATTAAGTAAATTTCTACTATCTTGAAGTAGACCTGACCTATATAGGAATAGTATTGAGTTAATAGTAATTTCTCCTTATTGAGTGCTGACCAATAGCACCATGACGATACTTAGGACTCTTTAGGAAGCCCTTGAATTTATTTCGTGATACCTAAGTTTGAATTCTTTAGTGGAAGAGATATCATCCCCGACCTTGATTTTGTGTTGTCATCACATAAGTTAGGATGAATCTGAAATTAAGGATACCTTATCTTCCGGTAGGTTATGTGAACGTAGAACCCCATTGGTACTAGCGTCCTCTAGAAATCATGTTTAATTAGTTTCTTTTATATCTTTCATGTTTTAATTTTGATGATAGCATGGTAGACCACTCAGACGGCCAGGAGTACATTTTTGGCAGAGGGTCGCCGTAACAGACAAAGAAGTTCCTGACTTGTCACTTTTGTGGCAAGAAGGGATAGGTTCAGAACAATTGCAAGAAGAAGTTAGGATGCGGCCATTGATTATTGTTATTATTATTATTATGTATTGTTACATTATGGTATGTCTAATTTTGTGGACGAAATTTCCAAATGTGGATAGGTTGTAAGCCCCCTAGATATTTAGTGTTATTTTTATTATTTTATTTTATTTTATTAATATAGTTAATAATAGATATTTTTCACACTATTATTTTTGATCAATAAATACTCTTTCTCATAGCTTTGATTTTTGAAGCAAAAAGAATGCCAATCTCTAGAAACTTTCTTTATGAGTTTTGATCTAGACAAGTTTATTTTCAATGTGATATATCATGTTCTACTCAATTATATTCTCTTGTATTCTAATTTTTTTGCACAAATTTTGGGTCAATTTAGGCCAAAAGGTTATCTACCATAAAACTTGTCATACTTTCCAACTTAACTTCGGGACTCGATATCGATCCAACATAAATGACCCAATATATGATTTTGATATATTTTGGGCCTACTACACGCATGCCTATGGTGTCCCACTCAATTGAGTTCCCATGTGCTACTTATTTTCCAATGACACATAAGATCCATTTTTAGTCATTTTGGTGTTTAATTCTGTCATAAATAATTTTGGGACTTAACCCTAGTCATCCTAACTTAGTGGGGACCACTCTAGGATGCCAACTCGTGGAGGAACTGTATTAAATTGATTTAAATAAATTTAAGAGCAGCCATGTGCTCAAATTTCTACTACTTTGACCAAAGTCAAACATCATACTGATATATGGAAACCCTTTCCTACTCCTATTTTAATTGATTGATTGGAGGACCAAATAAACTCGAAATCTATTCAAACCAAAACTTATATTTCCATAATTCATAGGAGATCAAACCCTTATATACACATCCCATCCATTGCCTCCCACCACCTCTCTACATATTAAAATCCGCCCACTACAATTCTCCAAGGCCGCCCACTTCCTCTACAAGGTCGACCACTATAAACCCTCTTCTCTTCGACTTCTAAGACTTATAACACCACTCCCACACTCCTCTTGACTTCCTCTTCCATTCTAGCAACTCTCGGGAGCACCACGTTGCCTTCGGAGAGATCCATGCCCTTGAAGACACCGAAAACTCTTTTTGCTCTGAAATTTAGCAACAAGTTAGCGACTTGTAAAATAGGTTAAAAATAGTTTTTCTCATCTATTTCACCTTAAACCAAGTTTAATGAATATCCTTACATGTCAACTTTCATGTCCAATTGCTAATTCACACCATTCCAAAATTGGCAAATTTTGGTGCGGAGACTTTCCAGATGACTTCGAATCCCGTTTGATCTCAAACAGAACCTTGGTAAGGTCTCTAACATCTATATCTATCATCTAGAATTATTTTTTATGAATATTTTCAAGGATTTTATGTTGACATACTATCACTTTGCTTTTATCAAATTTTGGACACTAACACACCGCTCAAATTCAATCTTTTTGATTCAAAACTTTTGTTGGATTTAGATATGATATAAATATAATAAATTTAGATAATAAAAAAAATCATATTTAACTATAATTATTTTGATTTATTACAAAATAAATATTTTTTTATATTTTTTTTCATGAATTATAACTTTCGAATTGAATTTCTATGTGGCATATTATGTTGATACTTCAATATTGCGTTTCAGCACATTTCTAAAAAATTATTTATATAAAATATATTCATAATTTATTATTATATTTTCCAAAAATTAAAGCTATATATTTTTAGCATATAATATTATATAATTGGTTGCCATATATAGATTATCGTTTTTATAACTATTATAGACTAGTTGACTATTTTGGTGACTAGTTTAGTATATATAAGGTAAGTATATATATGGTAAGTATCATGATGATATATATTTAGTTTATTTATAGTTTTCTTGGAGTTCGTGATCACTTTTCTACAGAAGTTTGAGACAGACCGATACTTTATTCCTTTGTCGACTTTTCAGACAAAATACCTTGCTACTTCTCTTGTACTATTAAATACATGGTTTGTTGCCATACTAGAAATAGATGTGTTACTAGAGCGTGTCCAAGTATGACTTGGGTGCCATCAATGTGATTATCGATATTCGTGCACGTATGTTGACTTACGCATAAAGAATACGTACCCGAATTATGTGAAGTGGTTTTTATATAACTTCTATACCTTGTCATGTATCATAAACGGCACAATGAGTAAGGTCACATGGTGTTGGCACGGGCTTACACACTTGGCTGATCATCGGTGTGAGCGATCCATGTATTAGTACATATAGTGATTAGTTGAGTTTAGTTAGTGACTTGCATAGAAATATGGATTGCTCGAATCATGGATGTGACTTGAGCAAGACTTGAGGGAAAAAGACAATTAGTAGGAGTATAGGACATACACTTGCATATCAGACTTAATGTGCCATGTTGAAGGCTATACTAATAGATATTTCTGGCAGCGGCTACGGACTAGTCTTTTGTACAGTCGAAAGGTATGATAGTATATATTTCAGCATTGGTTAACGCTAATGCTATGCCCTTTCCTACCATACAGTCCAAAGTCATCTTCGATGTGCATTCACATAGATGGATAGTTTATCTAGTTTTATTTCTTATATTTATTACATTTCATATTGCAGCTTGCTATTTTGTATCTTGTTATAACGTCCCTCTGAGGACCTGGTGATCTCTCAGGATGTTGCTGAGCTTATACTATAGACTTGTGGATGATATGATTTTGGTTGCAGGGTTTAGGTATTGCATGTAGTATTAGTTTATCATTTTTCGTACTTTCTATTTTCTTTCCTTTTATATCTTGTCTTAATCCACATATAGGCAAACTTATGTTATTTTCGAGTTTTCTTGAACATGTTTATTATAGGCGGCTTACTATATTACATATCGTTCATTCTTGTTTTATTTACCTATATGTGGATTAAGACATAGTTGAGTCAGAGTAGATTTAATTTAGTTTATAGCGTACTATGATTATGATAAGTTCACTGAATTGGGATACTTATTCTAGCCTTACAGTTGGCATGCTCATGTCTTGGGTTCATATGTATTTTTGGAACTGGGGCATGACAGTTGGAGTGGGGTGTCTCTGTGTCTACGGTAACTCCTTACGAAGGAGCTCCTGGCTACGAGCCTCTTTTAAGATAGCTACACGAGAGACTCTGGACAGTGTAGTAGTATAGTCTTGAGCTCTGGTCCTAGTCCCAGGTGGAACCCCTTCCGCTCTTTCCTTTTCGGTCAGAATCAGTGCCGTACCGAATCAACTCAATCGGTTTGTTTCTGAGTCATACTCATACACTGACATGTTTTCCTGCTTCAGATAGAGAAAATGGTCGTAGAGGACATCTCGAACATTGATAGAATAGAATCTTTCATAGAATAGATCATAGAACTCTTTCTATGGCTGTTCGGTACCCATTCGCTTTTCTTTAGCCATCGACCAGTGGTAAGCAGTGTCCTCCAAGAGTATACAATTGTCATCCATAAGTTTGTTGGCAACTGTGACACCTTCAGTAGCATCTCTATGCTGATAAGCCATACTGAAACCTTTTGTGGGCCCTCGGTACTATTGAAGGTCTTGGGCTTATCTCGATGAAGTTATTAATGGGGCCTTCATAAGGTTGTGGTGCTGATGTTGGTATCGGGGCCGAAGGTAGAGGCCTAGCTAGTGAGGCCATCATGCTATGTCTCAGTAGCTCAGTCTGCTGCCACTAAGCCTGCATCATCGTATACATAAACTGGATAGTTAGGTTTCCATCAGCCCATTAGCATGCGTCAACTACATATGCTAACTAATCTATATCTCAATCCACAATAAAGAATAAAATCAAGAACAGACAATATATGTCATGGTCTGCAGCCCATTAGCATATATGTTTGGAATTGACCGGAAGAATAATAGAGGTCCAATAAAACTAGGCTAAATGAGCAATATATAAGAAGAAAGAAAATAAAAAGCACAAGTAAATGATAAACTAACACTACAAGCAACAACCTGTAAATGAAACTAGGCCAAAATCATACTATCCACCTGTATATACTTAAAGCTCGATAACAACCTGGAGAGATCACCAGGTCCTCAGGGAACTAGCAAGATAAATAAAAATAATACCATAACGAACTGTAAATGAGTCATGACAAGGGGTAATAATAGTTTGGGTCATAACATGGTTTTGTATCCCATCAATGAAACAGTGGAGCACCCCAACAAAAAAAGAATATGGAGTGGCCCACCATTCTGAGACAAGACACTATCCTATGTCCTAACACAAACTGAATCTATCCATCTAGGTGTAATGCAAGTCGAAAACTATACTGAAACGTATAAGTGGCTATGAATAAAGCATAACATCCGCTGGAGGCTTTCGCTTGAACTAGTATACATCCAAACCGGATCTGACGTACAGTCAGGGCCACTAAATGGATATATCCCCTAGCCATACTTTACATCACAAGCATACCTTCCAACCGCGATCTGACGTGCGGTCAGCGGCCGTTGTCGAATATATCCTCTAGTGACACACTCATAACCGAAAAACTATGTACCCATAACCGGACAATCTAGTGAGGCTATGGGCTAGGTCATACATCCCAGTAGTTTTTTTCCGCCCATGTATCACATAATTCATATCCATCGCTTGGCGATCCATATCTCTATGCAAGTTATTATCTTGACTCCTCTAATCCATAAATGAACCGACACATGAACCGTTTGTATCTTTAGGAAGTCGAATACGTAGGTTCGTGCCAACTCTATGATCCTTACTCTTGTGTCATGTATGAGACGTGTCAACAGGTCAAAGTAGTTATGCAGCATAACATCAACACATCCGAAATGTCAACTATCACATATGGTCAATACACACACGCAGGCACACAAATATCGATAGACATATCGATGGCACCCAACTCATACTTGGACGCACTCAACTAATTTAAAATACTAATAAAGACACAAACATCATGAATCAAGTACGAATGTAAGATGGTAAGGTATCTTGCCTGGAATCGCCGAGAGAGTGTAGATTATGGATCCGATTCCATCTTCTGCAGCCTCGATCTTATGAAATCCTATAAATAATATTAATACATATTAATATCCACTTGCTAATACAACTTTATAACCATCTATCTTAAATAGTAGTCATTTACCATATAGCTATTCATAGTAAACTTTTAGATATAACATAAAATCACACAAAAATATATATAATATATTCAGTATTAATCCTAAAATAAATCAATAATATTCTGAAAGTATTTTTTTGTGTAATTACTATTTCTTAAAAATTATTTAGAAATCAAGTCATGATCTAACTAAGATCCACATTAATAAATCAACGTTATTAGAACTTGTTTAACCATAAATAAACTAACTTTAATATTCTAAAATAAATAGTAAACAATTATTTAAATTAATAAATGTTCATGACCATGAGTCGTGGATCATTGGTATGGAGCATTGGATGCATATAAAATTATTTGGGACTCAAATGATGGTAATGTCGATAGTTCGTTTTACGGCTGAATTTTATCCTTCAAAGATCGAATTATTCGGACATTAAAACATAATTTTTTTAGAAAAATCATTTAACGAAATTTGTAGGTAATCGAAATACGGTCGTTTTCATATATGATATTAATGGTAAAGGTGAACCTAAATAGTCCCAATCCATCCCACAATGAACAGTATCAGATCTAGACACACTTGGATAAAATGTGTGCCCCAACTAATCTTGGAAGTATTTGCACATGAAACTTATATGATGGTAGTAGACACATAGGAGAACCTAGAATTTTTGGTCCCGCGAGGTTTCGATGTCTAGAAGTGGAGAAAATGCATCCGCAATATGATGTACCTGTTGTAATTTTTGGACACTATGTCGGAGTCGAATTTGAGCGACTGTCGCGGCTCGTAGGTGTTGTGCTAGGCCTCAAGACTCCTTGGGATGATGGAGGGATGCCTTGGCAGCGTCGAGGCTAAGGTGGTCGGCCTTACATGTCTTACAAGTCAAAGAATAGGTGTTGGAAGTGGTGGTCGGCCTTGGCTTGGTGGGCATCGGCATATTGACGGAGGTGGGCAGATTTGGTAATGGGGAAGAAAAGTGGTTTGCTATGGAGAGGTTATTTATATAAGGGTCTTCTGTGATTTATGGAAATATAGGGTTTGGTTTGATTAGATTTAGAGTTTATTTTGTCCTCCAATCAATCAATTTAAATTTGAGTGTTAAGGGTTTCCTTAATTAGATAGGATGTTTGACTATGGTCAAAGATGCATGAATTTGTGCAAATGGCTGTACATAATTCAAATAAATTTAAAATAAAATGATTATATTATTTGTTGGCTACATAGGGTGGTCCCCACTAGGCTAGGTTGGTTAGGGTTGGGCCCTGGAATAATTTCTAAGGGACATAAACATTTAAATAACTAAAAACGGGTCTTATGTGCCATTTGAAAATAAGTATCACATGGAAACTCAATTGAGTGGGACACCATAGGCATGCGTGTAGTCTCAAAAATAGTCAAAATCATATATTGGGACGTTTATATTGGATCAATTTCGAATCCGAAATTTAAGTTGGAAAATACAACAAGTTTTACGGTAAATAACCTTTCCTAAATTGACCCAAAAGTTGTGCGAAGCAAATAAAATACAAAAAGATATATTTGAGTGAGACATGATATATCAAAGTAAAGTTAAACTCGTCTAGATGAAAATTCATGAAGAAAGTTTCTAGAGATTGGCATTTTTTGTGCTCCAAAAATCAAAGCTATGTAAAAGTATATTATGATTATAAATAATAGTGAAAAATATCTATTAAAAACTATACTAAATAAAAATAATAAAAAGAAATTAAAAAATAACTCTAAAATTCTAGGGGACTTACACCAATATACATAGGACTAGGCATAACTAACATGCCAGTTGTATGCATATCAAGAATACTCCAAAATATGGAATCCCCATACACACACATAAGATGTAACCTATTTCTACAACATTCACAAGGAATTTCAGTCACAAGGAGTTTTACATCTTATCCATAAAACATAATATAGAGACAATAGTCCAAATAAATAAATAAATAAAAGAGTCAAATGATAGTATAGCCTGGTGGAGACAATCTATTACCAAAGAGCTATGAAAAAGAGTCTGAGATTACTCGAGTCCGACCTCCTACTAATAAAATAAAATAAACGAAAAATAAAGCAACAAAAATGTAGCAAATCTCATGTCCACTATGCAAAAGATAACTGTAGTAGCATGGAAAAGAACAGGAAAATCCATATGTCTCAAAACAGAGGGAGTCTCATGCGGTTGAAAGAATCTCTCAGAGCTTCATGCGGCTCAAAAGTTTTGTGCGGCTCAAAAGTCGCCAACATAGCCATGCGGCTCGAGTAAAAGCCACGTGGCCTTATGCGGCTCGCCTCTACAGCTGGCCATTAAGCAGTGGCCTCATTTAATGCTCTGACACAACAAAGTGGCTCTGACATAAAGTTGAACTGACAGCTCTAACATAAAGCAGCAATGATGACTCTGACATAAAGGCGTGCTCCTAGGGAAATAAAGAAAATCTTTATAGCTGGCACGATCCATCAAATCCCAAAGTCTTCCATACAGCTTTGACACGTGGCCAGCCGCATGCGGTTCAGGTGGAGGCCACCCCCATGCGGCTGCTACTCTTATGTGGCCCGGATCATGGGGGCCATCTTCATGCGGCTCAAATCCTGAGAAGCCACCGCCATGCGGCCACTACTCTCATGCGGCTCAGATCATGGAGACCATCTCCATGCGGCTCAAATGCTGAGAGGCCACGTCTATGCAGTCTTGACACGTGGCCAGCCTTATGCGGTTTAGTTGGAAACAACCCTCATGCGGCTCAGATTTCGGAGGCCATACCTATGCGGCTGCCACCTTCATGCGGTTCAAATCCTGAGAAGCCACCCTCATGCGGCTCTGTCAAGACACCCTGTTTCTGTGGCTCGCAGTTAGGACACGTGGCAGTGGATCAGTTCCCCCCGTGTCCCTACGTCTCGCAGCATAATGATGGTTGGACACGTGGCACCAAATCAATCAAGATTTATCCACTCAGATTTGTTACTTTCAACAAATCCCAACAACCAGATTTAGTACAATCATCATAATTACATGGATCAAATCAGATTTATTACAATCAAGTAGATTGAACACGTGGCAAGAGATCTAAGCTTCTCATAACAAATCATGAAGATTCTTGGCAATCAACATTAATTGCCCATACGAATTTGGCGCAATCAATATTAACTGCCCAGATTTGTTGCAATCATGATTAACGGCCCAGATTAATTGCCAACAAAACAGGATCAAGGAAAATGGTAATTAATCCCCAAACCATCGACTCTTCAAGGGACAATTATTGTAAACCCTAATGATCATACCCCACTCCTATAAATAGCAAGGTACCATTCCCTTGCAAAACCCCCGGCTGGAAACACAGAGAGACAAAGGCACGCACAGAAGAGTCTCCCCACACATTCCGACAGCATTTTTTCATCAGAGCCAAGGATACGTTCGATCGTCCAAGGAGTAAGGTAGAGCTGCCGTCGCTTTCGCGAGCCTCTACCGTCACCCCCCAGAATCAAAAACAAACAATCGTACTTAGATTGCTGTACCTAGGTTTTCATTCCTAGGCTTTCTTTGTACGAGCGAGTTTGTATTGTGAGTCTAAGTTCAGTCCTCCTATAAAATTGTTCTGCACTTTTACAATCAATGGCAAACACGATGGCGACTCTGCTGGAGAATAACTTCTCCACGGCTGAGGAGTTGGTGACGCAATCGGACGCAGCCAAACTTGGCTCCACTCAACAAATGCTGGTCGCCCAGTTCGACCAGCAAGCGTTTGAAGAAATGCTCTCCGACGGGAGCGCTGGCCCGGTCCAGCGGCAAGCCCGTACGAAGAAGGCCCGCATGGAGTGGAGGCCCAAATCATTCGCTCCTCCCCAAGCTCTCGAAGGAGTACTCTCTTTTGCCCGAAACGGCGGAGAAGACTCTCTTACGGCCCCACTTCAGACCATAGAGGACTCTGCTATCCCCAAGACCGGCAGATGAAAATACTACGATGGTGGACTTGCAAGGGCAATGGGTAACTCTATACGGTCCAGAAAGAAGCCGCAGAAGGGCGCTAGCCGCATGAAGACTCATACGGCCACAAAAGCCAACCGCAGACAGAAGGCTCATGCGGCCAGTGCTGCCAACCGCATGGAGGATGCTCATGCGGCCACTTTGACTTCCAACCGTATGGAAGAGGCCCATGCGGCCACTATGACTTCCAGCCGCATGCAAACTGCCAGCCGCATGTGGGCTGCTTATGCGGACACAAAGGCCAGCCGCATGCCGGCAGGCTATGCGGCTAAAAATCTCAGCCGCAGGCCATCTACTTCATGCGGCTTGGGCTCAGTCTTCGACCGCCTCTCAGGCGATCCTGATCCCAGATACTCTCATGTGCCATTCTCTGTGGACTCTTCCTACTATGCACTCTCAGTGCTTGAAGAAAGAAGTCTCGGGCAGCGCGGGCTCATCGAGCTCAGACAGCTGTCCCAACTTCTGACTATCAGGGCGTCCCACTGACTATTATGCGGGCCTATGATAGAAAGTTATATAAAACTATCCGTGTCCAGCCCCCGACGGCTAACGAACGGGATAGTTATCAAGAATCTCCCAACAATGATCAGAGGCAAGTACTCGTACTACCCCCACATCAGGGAGCAGGCAGGATGCCAACACACTCATGTGCTCAGGACTCCCGGGCCCACAAAGCGAGTGACTTACGCAACTTGATTCTTCACAAACGCAAGGAAAGAGACAAAAATTTGGCATGTAGAGAGTCCTTTCATGGCCATTACTGCACTCAAGTCATTGTCAACTGCTGCTGCAGCAAGGCGGCCACACAAGAGAACCGGCGATCCGTCTTCCAAACGGCTGCAACAGCCAAGCTCAGAAGACGAGCCACTTCTCGTCGCCTCCTGCAATTCTGCTCACAAGATCCCTGGCTGCGGGAGAGGGAAGAAAATAAATGCCTCTAGTCCAAAAATCTTAACCAAGAAACACACTTCTAAGCAGTTGTCTACGACCGAAACCGGAGGAGTTTTCCAAGGTACTCGCTCAAAGACGAAATCTGCCACACTTGGAGATTCGTCGTCCACATCTCTGGGAGGCGCTGGAGCCGGAGGTAACACTCCTCCAAACATCCACAACAATCCGGTGTTCCAAGAAGATAATCTAGGGGAAACGATTCCCTCAACAGATGCAGCAGATTCCGACGTCCCCGAGGATGTCCATAACTCTCAAGACGAGGCAAGCTCTGAAGCTGGGGGTACCACTCCTTCTGAGTTCGAACCAGAGGAGAACATTCCCACATACCCTGACGACTTCTCTGCACAAGGGTATGACTCAGAGGGTGCGTCCTCCATCGTTCCTTCAATCTCTCCTCATGTAAGGACGATGTTCATGACGCACAACCAAGATGGTCCCAGTGATCGCCAACGTATCGACACTCTGAAAGCCATACTTCTTACCTTGGTCAAATCTGTGGATGAGATCAAAGCGGCCCTTCCAACTCTGCTAGGAAGAACACTTGGCCAAACAAACATGGGACCCGCGGTCAATGCAGAGTCGAACTCAGCCGTACCAAACCTGGGTGATAATCCTCCTGAAATATCGGCCCCCACCGCTGCAGATGAGGCCAGGGAGGCAAAAAGAGAGGTCCAGGAGCTCTGGGCCATGTTCCACGCTCGAGAAAACTTCCAGGACCTCAGGATACGACAACCGTATCCTGCTGTATAGAGAGATGTGCCCTTCCCACCAAGATATAAACCATTCAACATCAATCTGTATGATGGAAAGACATCTGCAAGCAGGTACATCACCTACTTCGAAGTCACAACCGACCATCTGCCTCATGACGACGCCATCCTTACGTGGTTGTTTATCGGGGCACTGGAGGGGGTCGCCTTCGACTGGTACCGCAACATGCTGGACAACTGCATCCATTCCTTCGCTGGCTTTAAACGTATGTTCCTGGAGAGGTTCTACGAAGTAGGATAAGACGTGATAATGTTCACCCTCATGGACGTTATCCAAGGAGAAAAGGAGCTGACAAGGAACTATATCGAACGGTTTCGTCAAACCGCAATGAAGTTGCCTTCTAATAACCCCGATTCTTTCTTGATTGAAATTTGCCAAAAGAGTCTGCTTTCCACAATCAGTCTCTAGATGGGCGAAAGTCAGTTTCAGGATTGGAAGACGTTTATCATCAGTGCCACTAGCGCAGAAGATAAGTTGAAGAAAGCTCGCCAACTAGGATTACACGTCTCGGAAGGAGAGGACAAGGGCAAACGCCCTAACACCAACAGCAATAATGGTGGTAACCCCTCCAACGATCGAGACAACAAGGGCAAACATGCTATGGTGGCCGACACAGCTCCGAAGCCTGAACCAAAGCCAGCAGAGAAGCAGTGGCCTCATACGACCTACTCCTTCGAAGACGGCTACGTCAAGCCCATCTTGGACATGCTCATACAAGGAGATCGAATTTAGCTCCATCCTCAAAGACGTGAACCTCGTCCTGCAGAGATGGAGAGCCCTAAGTACTGCCACTACTATTGCTATGTCCACTATGCTACACAAGACTGCTACCAACTGAAACGATACATCCAATATATCATCGATTCTAAGGCCTTGGCCATTAATTTTGAAGAGGTGACCATAACAGCCAACATGGTGTCAGTATAATTCGGCAGTTTTCCTTCGACAAAGACTCAAGATGGTGTAGTGCCCGTCCCTAGAACAAGGATGGAGGTCGCTAACATTCCACCTCCTCGAGATCAGGCTGCTGGTCTAGTGCCCCTTACCACATCACGAGGAAAGGTCATGTGGGTCCATCCGAACTAGGCACATGAAGTGACTCAGTCCGTACCACCCTCCACCAGCAAGAAGAAGAGTAGAAAAGTCAAATCATGCCGCACAATCTCGGCAGAGGTCGAAGAAGCTATGGCTGTCGTCACCCGGTCGGGTGCACAATCCTAACCTACACCGGGTAACTCGGTTGAAGATCATCAGCCGACAACTGCTGACGCTCCAGGACCTTCTCAGCCTTCGACGACCGAAAAGCCCAGGCCGAAGGAAACTCGCTTTGACAAGTCACTCCGAAGAGAGACGCCTCATGGGCTGGAGAGGCCCGACAACTTTGACATCTTGGCACAATTGGCCAACACACCGGCCAAATTATCACTATACGAGCTCCTGAGACTCTCTAAAGATGTTTGCGTCGCACTGAGCGAGGCACTCCAGAACGCTGATGCATATCTGGCTCAGTCCAATCTCACTGAAGAGAGCTCGCTTGTAGATCCCGAGGACATCGCTTCATACTCGTAATCACATATTACTTCTCCAAATGGGCGGAGGCTATTCCCCTGGCAGAAGTAAAGACTTAAAACGTGATCAGCTTCCTCAAGCATCACGTCATCTATCGCTTTGGACTACCCCGAAGGATCATCCACGATAATGGTCCGCAGTTCGTAAGCCACACCTTATATCGATTCTACGACAAACACCGAATCCTAAATGTTGCTTCAACGCCGTACAATCTAGCAGCGAATGGGTTGACAGAAGCATTTAATAAAACTATAATCAAGCTGCTCAAGAAGTTCGTGTCCTCAAACAAACGCGATTGGAATAAGAATCTTGCCGAATGCTTATGGACGTACCGTACTACAGTACGGACGGCCACTGGGTACACACCATTCTCTCTGGTGTATGGGAGTATGGCAGTTCTTCCGCTGGAGACTCAAATCCCCTCACTCTGCGTTGCCCTTACCTATCGATTGACAACGGATGATAATCACCACCGCCGGTTACAAGGGTTGGAGGCTCTAGACGAGAAGCGCCTGTTAGCTCAACAACCAATCGAGCTATACCAAGCACATATTTTGGGAGCTTTCAACAAGAAAGTTAAAATCAGAACATTTCAAGTGGGCGATCTCGTTCTGGCAGTTCGGTGGCCGATTGTTATGACTCATAAAACCGCCGGTAAATTCCAGCCAAAGTGGGAAGACCCATTCCTCTTTGAGGCTGTATTCTCCAATGGAGCTTATCGCTTCACGAGACAAAATGGAGACTTGCTCATGTTGTCCATCAACGACAAGTTCCTAAAGAAGTATTATGACTGAAATGACATCCTCCAAATCTCCCAGGGTGTTGAGTTATGTACCCCCTGGTACAGCTGAACTCACATTTTGACCCCAAATTTTCCAGAATGATGAGTTATGTACCCTCTGGTACTGCTGAACTTACATTCTAAACTCCGGATCTCCTATCTTGTTGAGTCATGTACCCTCTGGTACCGCTGAACCTACATTCCAATCCAAAATTTCCCAGATTGTTGAGTTATGTACCCGCAATACCGCTGAACTCACACTCTGGTCACTATAGATGAATCTATATCGCATCTTTTAGGTAGTAAGTCATGTATGATCATACCTCTAAACTTTTCTCCTAAAAGAGCTCCCTTCACATGATCCAATACCCGTACTTTCAGTGCATAAACAGGGTAACAGATCCACAAATTTCCTGAAACAACCACGTCGATGTTACCTCTGAGTTGTTTCCCTTCCACCAAAAATAAATTGTCCCTCACGTAGAACTTCCATATCCTCATTACCTCTGAATTATTCTATATACCCTTCATGGAGCCCACTACTGCCATGTCCTCATTACCTCTGAGTGGGAAGGCTCCATCGAAGAAATCCTTATATTTACCACGTCCTCATTACTTCTGAGTAAGTATGTTGGTTCTCTCTCGTCTTATTATCCGTACCCAAGACCGAAGTACGCCAAGGATAATAGGCCCACAAATATCCTCTGTTGACCACAAATGTCCTCCGTGGACCACAAATAATGTACTAAGTTTCCTAGTACATGTGTCTCATTTCTCATCATGCCCCGGGAGCCCATCTGCGCCATGGCATTCCTTCTACCGATACCAGGAACCTCCATGACCACCTTACTGTAGAATTGTTCTAAATATCCTCATCAAACTTGTTATCCGTACCTAAAACCAAGGTATACCAAGGGTAGCAAGTCCACAAACAGTTCTCCAGTGGGGCAAATACTACAACACCACAAACGCAATAAGTAATACAAATGAAGGGTAAAATAAAACATACTCCTTTATTTGAAAGTCAAAAGTACTACATGTTATGGGACCATGTCCCTCTCAAGAAAAGAAAAGAATGAAAACAAAAGAAGAAAAAAGGCCGACTATGGTTCGGCGATATATAATTCCATGAGACGGTCCCTCAGCAAGACAGTCGACCGCTCAAACCTCTGCTTGGCTCGACGCTCGGCCTCATGAGTCAGCCGCTCCGCATCTTCTAGGTGCGCATGAGCCCGCCAGCCATCCTCAAGCTTCTTCAGAGCACGCTCCAGGCTAGCGGAAGCTCGGGTGACCTCTTCGGCCTCATGAACGATCAGCTCTTTATCCGCACGAGAAGCTTCGAGCTCATATTCTAAGAAAGCCAGCTTCTTCTGGAGCTCGAGGATCTGCCCCCTTGTATCAATTATTCTGCGAGAGGCGGCCGCTTCCTGAGCCACGCAATCTTTGCTCCTGTGGCTCAGATGGTCATACTAGAGAGATAGGTCACCGAGGTCCTTCATTATAACCGGCTTAGACTTATCTCGTGCAGCCCTTACCTTCTCCAGGACAGAGGTGAGGAAGTCATGCTTTTGCTCTATTGCTGCAGACAGATCAGCTTGTCGCAGTACTTGAAACTGGGCCATGAGCTGATCAGCCTCTAGCAATTTAGGATCCAGAAGCGCAGCTATTCCTGCCCCACCAGGGAGGGTTTTAAGAATTTTAATTTGGCCACGAGCGCATTGTCGGGCCAAGGCAAAGGGGGTCCCCCGCTCCACAACAGCTTCCACCCCTCTCTTCAAGTGGCGGTAGAAACTGTAAATGTCATGACCCGCACCCTAGAGTAAGGGCACGAGAACGTAACAACGCCCAGCCTAAGTCGCAGTGTCGGCGGTAGAACGCTGTCCTAGGTCTCATGCATCTAGCAGTATATGGATAAACAGTTTATATTTCCCGAATGGGGGTGACATAGCAGATACAGTCCCAATCACATCTAAGGTAGAGCATGATAAAAATAGATAAAACATGAAATCCAAAAGAGATACAGGAGATAGAAGTCTAAGTGACTAAGATACATAAACCCAGAAATACATCTCAAAACTCAAATACAGTAATCCATAAAGTAAATACAGCTCCAGACAAAATGAAATAACTATCTAAATAACCTCTACTGTGTCTCCTCTAGGCTAGCAGGCAATCCCAGGCCATCTGTAAAATTTATCAACATGTCCAGTCAGGACATGAGCGAGCACAATACATCTCATGCAGTTCATATCATGTCTGGAAATATAAAGCAGGCAATAGAATAAGGTACATGAAACGCTGTAAGAAGATGTACATGAAAACAGGAGAGATATTTGATAACTGGAAATATATACATGATAAGTAAGAACTGTAAGTGACTAGTGATTTAGAGTAGGAGATGGCATGTAATTGGCTTAGGTTGTACATGATGAACATGAAAAGTAACAGAGTATACATGATGGGTAAATCACATGACCATTTATACTCACCCCTACCCACAATCAATACACAAGGATCTATTTAAGTTACGTTACGGACATAATGTTTTGGTTATACAAAAAACACATGAGGAAACATGAGCGTACATGAAAGAACATGTGAGTACAAGAACGTACATGTAAGAATAAGAGAGAACATGAGTGTACATGAATAACACAGAAGCAAGGAATACATGATGTACATGAAACACATGTCATAAAGTATCCGATGTGCCCGCTAAGGGGGTAACATCCCAAGAAGAGATCCGTATAGTACCAATCCGTGATGATAACGTGACAGCATCAAGTAAAAGTACTCTAGAGCGAGAATATAATTCGTGACAAGTATAAAACGATCAGAGAATGTACTCGCCTGATATCTGAATGTCCAAGGTAAAGATAATGTCCGAGGAGAGGTGTCTGGCTCCTAATTAGAACAGCACAAGTCACAACATGTCCAGAAGGGTAATATAAAGCACTACAATGTATTCTACATGAATCTAGGTCAAACTAGGCCAAAGTCAACCCTTGGTCAACTCTGGTCAACTACACTAGTCAAACTAGGTCAAACTAGGTCATGTCCTAACCCAGCAAGTCTTACTAGGCCTAACCAAGACTATCCTAGCAAGCACACATCAATACAAGGCTATACAAGCCAACATACACCCAAATCTATATAGCATACAATTATTCAATACTCAAATAGGCAAGAATTCACATTGGATATACACTAGGTAATCTATTATTTTAAACTATATATGTCTACACATATATACACATGCATATATTGGTATTCAACATTAGGTCTATAATCATGGCATTTCAAATGGTTATATAAACTTATATATTACAACACAATATGCTAACATATATATAAAATACATACATAGCTAAGTTAACTGTATTCATAAATACTTATTTAAGAGGCTATGTGTGTGTATGTGAACATGGCAAAGGGGCAAGTGAGGGTTAAATGGGCATACATAGTGTATACATATCAAAGAGTGTCAAAGTGTAAGTGAACAAAGTGTCAAGTGTGATAGTGTCTATATAGTGTAAGGGGTACATGAGGTAATATAGGATTTGTGTTAACATAGAACATTACATCTCATTAACTTGTATATTGCATATATTACATCTATTATTACATTACATTCATGCTTGCATTCATTCATCATTCATTTATTCTCTTGCACTACAATATGCACCATACATTACATACTATGGAACCTACATATTCATTACAAGCCATACTTATACATGCTTACATTAGATAGGATACTTACACCTCATATATCTTTTATTTAAACATTTACTCATGCTTGCATTCTCTATTTAATAACATAATGTATATATATTAACATGGGTTAAAATCAAATAGAACATTATATTACACACAAGGGTGCACAAAATGCATATGCCAAATAGTAACTCCTACTAATAAACAATACTATACCATCTCAGCATGAATTAAAATCTAAGATTAAAGTATATTATAGATCTATGTGTTAGCTTTCCGAAACTTCAAACGGATCGCGTTTTCGTTTCCGGAAACTCCCGGAAT
This sequence comes from Iris pallida, assembly GCA_029216955.1. Classification (NCBI taxonomy): domain Eukaryota; kingdom Viridiplantae; phylum Streptophyta; class Magnoliopsida; order Asparagales; family Iridaceae; genus Iris; species Iris pallida. The sequence goes on from JANAVB010010800.1 coordinate 5,495,409, forward strand.
CGCAAAAACACCGAGAACGCGTTTGTCTTTCGTACAGCTGACACTCAAATAATTCTCTAGAAAGTTACAGAAGGAATTAGGCCTATTAATATATGTTTTTAGAAAGATAACTTCAATATGCTTCTTTAAAAAAAATGGGATATTAAACCGAGCTTTGAGCTAGAAGTTATGACATTTCTAAGTTAGGGCTGAAATTAAAAACGTGGATAAAAATTATGACGGATTTGGGTAGTTTGAGACAAAAGAACACAAGTATATAGCATAATATATCAGGAACTCACTCTCTACACTAATATATATATATGAGACACTATAGAACACATCTCCAATACAAAAATATGAGATTAAACATGTAATAATTTATTCATACATAACAACAACACATAGTGTGTCCAAATTTGGGGTTTTCCCACATGGACACAACCACAACACAAAGGACACTCCTATGACCTCCAAATGGACACGAAATGGAACAAATGGAGATACAACCATGGGGGTCATTCCTATGGGTTCAAAATAGACTTATATGCATGAGGAAATGAAAAGAAGAAGGAATTTATACCTCCCGGTAGATCGAATCGAAGAAAAGCCTTCCCGGAGCGACACCGACACGTAGAGATTCCAAAAGGACACGAATGAGCTCTGAATCCTCCCAAACTTGGGTAGCTTCCTCCTTGACTAGAATGGAGAAGGAAAGAAGAAGATTTGGTGGAAAAATGGAAGGATTTGGTGGAGAAATTGCTAGGGATTGCTCTCTAGGAATTTGGGGAAGAACAAGAGAGAGAGTGTGGATGAGAATAATGAAATGAACTTGAGCCTATCCTCTCCCAAAGTGGCTGGCCATATGGGGCTATTTGTCCTATTATGGTAAGGTCTAAAATGCCCCCACTAACCTATTCTATGAGTATTAGGAAAGGGCTAATTGGTTGGGGCTAAATTAGTCATTCTAAAGTCTCTAATCACACTAACCTTATCCATAATAATTAGTCTAACCTCTAACTAAAATATTTCTATCATGTGGACTAAAATTAATATCATGTGGGCCCTGCCTAACTAGTGTGTGGGTCCCACTAGAGTTAAACTACCCCCGGGTCCCCGTTTCAAGTCGGATTGAGTTGAAATTCGAACCTGACTCAAATAACTCCAAAACAATATCATAAATAATAAAATAAATTTCAACCCCAAAATAATATCATAAATAATAAAATAAATTTCAACCCCAAAATAATATCATAAATAATAAAATAAATTTTAAAAATATTCAAAAATATAAAATGACAAAAATACCCCTGTTTCTGAAAACTGGGGGTGACAAATCTATCCACCTTAAAAAAATTTCGTCCTCGAAATTAAAACAAAGCAATCACAGGAAACACATGCAGAAAACAATCTCATTTAAATACTTTTCAAAAAAAAATTAGCAATAAAAAAAATCTCTTTGAGGCACATCAAACATTTGTAAATAAAAACTGATACGTGTCCGATACGGACACAAAACCATCACAAAATCACACATATCAAAGGTCAAAATCAACAATCACCAACGCAATAAATATCAAAATAATTTAAAGAGGTCAAATGCAAAATATCCTTTGGCCAGAAATGACATTAAAATATCCTAATCACATGGTTAGGCTCTAGGTCAAACAGTCTCTAGGGTTTCACTAGCAAAACATCAAAATCACAAGTCATAATTTTAAATAGTTTTAAAATGATTTAAAAATTACCAAAAATTATATCATGATTTAAATGTCAAATCAATAAATGATTAAAATTACAAAATTTCAAAATTACCCTCATTTTAGAGAACTGGGTGTTACAAGTCTACCCACATTAGAAAAATTTCATCCTCAAAATTAAAATGTTCATACTCCTTCTAGGTCAAACCCCCCACAATCAAAGTCTCAGAACTTAAACAATCATACGATTTAAAAGGATGACATACAGGGTCATGGCATACGGTGGTAGTGAAAGTCTCATCTAGGTATACTAGTCATGCTAAACCAAAACGGTCATATGGTATCAAAACACACAAGCAATCTAGGGTGCTAAACTAGAAAAGATACAAAAATAACAATCATCAAGACTGTAAGGCAGTCTACCATCCTATATAAAAACTGGTACTTATCAAAATAAAATAAAGTTAACTACCATTTATCTAATAAGGGGTACTATTCAAGAAAATCAAAATCAAAAGTTAAAGAATGAAAGCCAATTGCATGGAAATCCAATCACAATATATTTATATATATATAGCGTTAGAGAGGGAAAAGCTAGCATTATGTACAAGTTATGTAGTTCGTGTGTGTATGGGTGTATGTGAACATGTTCATATGGTTAGATAATAGGCGTGTGTGTATGTGAAATATACATGAAAGTGCATAAGAGGATTTGGGGTTTCAAACAATAACTATCAAGTTACAATAATCATGGCATATTGGTTAAACAATCTACAATACACAATTCATTTACTCCTAACATGCATGGCTTAACCATATACATACATATATATAAAGAGGTAGAGATTTAGTTATGTATGTATATACATTATAACATGTATGCCTAAGCTCTCTATATATCTATATAGATATATAATCATGACATAGAGAGGAAGAGTTAGGTTACATGACAGGGTATACTAAGTTAGGGTATGTGTGTGTGTCCTTGTACAGGGTTATAGCTTAGTATTGAAAGGTTAAATCCAGTTTTAGTTCAGCATTTACATACAAAATCTGAAAATAAGCTAACATTTAAACCAGTGCAATATTAACATAATGTAATTTCAAAATTTAGCAGTTTGAAACATCACAACTAATCTCAATGCTCTCAATACATCCTAACATGATAGAAATGAAACCCTAATATACTATCAATATATTTATCTACGCATACAGTTCAATATTACATGTTAAATCTGAAATTGAACTAAACATGGAAATCAATGTAAAAATGTTAACATGTATTCAGTTTTCAGAATTTTGGAGAATTTGCACATCAAAACCAACTCAATGTTTATCACAACTTAACATGTAAGAATATGGAACCTAAATTTATATCCCTACAACAACAATATATACAACTCTAAATATTACATTTAAAACAATCAATTTGAACTAACATTTAAAATTCCGTATTAAGGGTTAATATGCACACAGTCTCAGATTTGACAAATTTAAACACAAAACTCAACCAAATTTTTTTTTTTAATTGAAACCCTACGTATAACATACATGTGCAGTGATATAAATAAAACTATTATCATGAAATTTTATATTTAAATTACGAGTTAAGATAGAAAAAGCAGAGAATCGGAAATATTGGGGTTTTGAAAATTTAAACATTAACGACATATTAATATGTATTCAGATAGGTGGAAATCAAGTGTAGCATGCGTAAGTGTCAGGAAAGTGTCCACTATATATATTCATATATATTCTCATATCCCAATATAAAATTTTAATTCTACGTTAAGACCAACAATTAGATTCCTACCAAGGTTGCAAGCAGGTGATTGACGTAATCAAGACAGTATTATTATTATTATTTAATACAAGAATAATAGCAAGAAAGAAATAACGATAAAATCTGTTTTTGCTTATCTGTTTAAAAGAAAAACCCATTTTGAAACCCAGAGCTAAATTTTCTAATCCAAGATAAAGTCTAGCAAAATCATCGATTCATTGTATTAAGAAGAATTTCATAGTAAGAAGTTACACAAAGTTTATAAAAACAGCTAAAGCTACTCCTAAGTTAAATAAATGAGAAACAAAACAAAAAAAACAAATAATAATTCTCTCTTTCTTTCTTTTTTTTCTTTTTTTTTGAAGGACTGAAACAAAAGTAGAGAAAACATGTTCAAAAATATTTAAGGTACAATCTGATAATCATATACGTCTTCTTGAAATTATGTTGTCAGAATTCTGCCACGCCAATAAGCATAGCTGCAATAAACGATAGAGTCCATAATAAGGCATATACCCTATAATCATGTTATCTAGAATTCTTACCACGCCACCCGGTATGGCTGCAAGAAAATCTAAATTTTATAACTAAGATAAGTATAGCTATATCAGGCTCTACGTCCTTGTCATGCTAGCAAATATGACTGCAATAAATTCTAAATTCCATAATAAAGTAGACTTTTACCTTTCTCACTGTCCTTATCAAGTATGTTTTCAGGTTATACCTTAATTCCAAAAAAAATGTACATATACATATAAATACAAACTCAAATTCAACAACTAATATCAAGATTCAAAATTCAATAATAATCCATCAAAAATCATAAAAATACAGACTCAAATTCAACCACTAACATCAAGATTCAAAATTTAACAATAATCCATCAAAATCAAGTTCAATAACAGAAAGTAAAGGTAAATTAAATCAGGGAAAAATAGATTTCAAATCGAAGTTAAAATAAGATTCTCAAGGGTCGTCCCAGGAATCTCTCAAAGAATCCTAACCGTGATTGAGTACCTTTAAAATATATCCTATTACTACTGCAGGCTGTAGTGGTACTCTAGTTCGAATACCACTACATAAACTCGACCTGCATGGGCCACCACTAAAAACGTGTCACGACCCGCACCCTAGAGTAAGGGCACGAGAACGTAACAACGCCCAGCCTACGCCGTAGTGTCGGCGGTAGAATGCTGTCCTAGGTCTCATGTATCTAGCAGTATATGGATAAACAGTTTATACTCCCCGAATGGGGGTGACATAGCAGATACAGTCCCAATCACATCTAAGGTAGAGCATGATAAATATAGATAAAACATGAAATCCAAAAGAGATACAGGAGATAGAAGTCTAAGTGTCTAAGATACATAAACCCAGAAATACATCTCAAAACTCAAATACAGTAATCCATAAAGTAAATACAGCTCCAGACAAAATGAAATAACTATCTAAATAACCTCTACTGTGTCTCCTCTAGGCTAGCAGGCAATCCCAGGCCATCTGTAAAATTTATCAACAGGTCCAGTCAGGACAGGAGCGAGTACAATACATCTCATGCAGTTCATATCATGTCAGGATATATAAAGCAGGCAATAGAATAAGATACATGAAACGCTGTAAGAAGATGTACATGAAAATAGGAGAGATATTTGATAACTGGAAATATATACATGATAAGTAAGAACTGTAAGTGACTAGTGATTTAGAGTACGAGATGGCATGTAATTGGCTTAGGTTGTACATGACGAACATGAAAAGTAACAGAGTGTACATGATGGGTAAATCACATGACCATTTATACTCACCCCTACCCACAATCAATACACAAGGATCTATTCAAGTTACGTTACAGACATGATGTTTTGGTTATACAAGAAACACATGAGGAAACATGAGCGTACATGAAAGAACATGAGAGTACATGAACGTACATGTAAGAACATGAGAGAACATGAGTGTATGAATAACGCAGAAGCAAGGAATACATGATGTACATAAAACACATGTCATAAAGTATCCGATACGCCCGCTAAGGGGGTAACATCCCAAAAAGAGATTCGTATAGTACCAATCCGTGATGATAACGTGACAGCATCAAGTAAAAGTAATCTAGAGCGAGAATATAATTCGTGACAAGTATAAAACGATCAGAGAATGTACTGGCCTGATATCTAAATGTCCAAGGTAAAGATACTGTCCGAGGAGAGGTGTCTGGCTCCTAATTAGAACAGCACAAGTCACAACATGTCCAGAAGGGTAATATGAAGCACTACAATGTATTCTACATGAATCTAGGTCAAACTAGGCCAAAGTCAACCCTTGGTTAACTCTGGTCAACTGCACTAGTCAAACTAGGTCAAACTAGGTCATGTCCTAACCCAGCAAGTCTTACTAGGCCTAACTAAGACTATCCTAGCAAGCACACATCAATACAAGGCTATACAAGCCAACATACACCCAACTCTATATATCATGCAATTATTCAATACTCAAATAGGCAAGAATTCACATTGGATATACACTAGGTAATCTATTACTTTAAACTATATATGTCTACACATATATACACATGCATGTATTGGTATTCAACATTAGGTCTATAATCATGGCATTTCAAATGGTTATATAAACTTATATATTACAACACAATATGCTGACATATATATAATATACATACACAGCTAAGTTAACTGTATTCATAAATACTTATTTAAGAGGCTATGTGTGTGTATGTGAACATGGCAAAGGGGCAAATGAGGGTTAAATAGGCATACATAGTGTATACATATCAAAGAGTGTCAAAGTGTGAGTGAACAAAGTGTCAAGTATGATAGTGTCTACATAGTGTAAGGGGTACATGAGGTAATATAGGATTTGTGTTAACATAGAACATTACATCTCATTAACTTATATATTGCATATATTACATCTATTATTACATTACATTCATGCTTACATTCATTCATCATTCATTTATTCTCTTGTACTACAATATGCACCTTACATTACATACTATGGAACCTACATATTCATTACAAGCCATACTTATACATGCTTACATTAGATAGGATACTTATACCTCATACATCATTTATTTAAACATTTACTCATGCTTGCATTCTCTATTTAATAACATAATGTATATACATTAACATGGGTTAAAATCAAATAGAACATTATATTACACACAAGGGTGCACAAAATGTATATGCCAAATAGTAACTCCTACTAATAATCAATACTGTACCATCTCAGCATGAATTAAAATCTAGGATTAAAGTATGTTATAGATCTATCTGTTAGCTTTCCGAAACTTCAAACGGATCGCGTTTTTACTTCCGGAAACTCCCGGAATCGCGAAAACACCGAGAACGCATTTGTCTTTCATACAGCTGACACTTAAATAATTCTCTAGAAAGTTACAGAAGGAATTAGGCCTATTAATATATGTTTTTGGAAAGATAACTTCAATATGCTTCTTTAAAAAAATAGAATATTAAACCGAGCTTTGAGCTAGAAGTTATGACATTTCTAAGTTAGGACTGAAATTAAAAACGTGGATAAAAATCATGACGGATTTGGGTAGTTTGAGACAAAAGAACACAAGTATATAACATAATATATCAAGAACTCACTCTCTACACTAATATATATATATGAGACACTATAGAACACATCTCCAATACAAAAATATGAGATTAAACATATAATAATTTATTCATACATAACAACAACACATAGTGTGTCCAAATTTGGGATTTTCCCACATGGACACAACCACAACACAAAGGACACTCCTATGACCTCCAAATGGACACGAAATGGACACAAATAGAGATACAACCATGGGGGTCATTCCTATGGGTTCAAAATAGACCTATATACATGAGAAAATGATAAAAAGAAGGGATTTATACATCCCAGTAGATCGAATCGAAGAAAAGCCTTCCCGGAGCGACACCGACACGTAGAGATTCCAAAAGGACACGAATGAGCTCCGAATCCTCCCAAACTTGGGTAGCTTCCTTCTTGGATAGAATGGAGAAGGAAAGAAGAAGATTTGGTGGCAAAATGGAAGGATTTGGTGGAGAAATTGCTAGGGATTGCTCTCTAGGAATTTGGGGAAGAACAAGAGAGAGAGTGTGGATGAGAATAATGAAATGAACTTGAGCCTATCCTCTCCCAAAGTGGCTGGCCATATGGGGCTATTTGTCCTATTATGGTAAGGTCTAAAATGCCCCCACTAACCTATTCTATGAGTATTAGGAAAGGGCTAATTGGTTTGGGCTAAATTAGTCATTCTAAAGTCTCTAATCACACTAACCTTATCCATAATAATTAGTCTAACCTCTAACTAAAATATTTCTATCATGTGGACTAAAATTAATATTATATGGGCCATGCCTAACTAGTGTGTGGGTTCCACTAGAGTCAAACTACCCCGGGTCCTCGTTTCAAGTCGGATTGAGTTGAAATTCGAACCCGACTCAAATAATCCCAAAATAATATCATAAATAATAAAATAAATTTCAACCCCAAAATAATATCATAAATAATAAAATAAATTTTAAAAATATTCAAAAATGTAAAATGACAAAAATACCCCTATTTTTGAAAACTGGGGGTTACAGTAAACCACATCCTGTGACGCCTCATCCAGAACATCCGCAGAGGACGGCGTCAAAGGAAGTGTAGCTGGCAGTATCGAAGGAGACGCACCAGAACTTGCCACCCCTGCTACCAGGGAAACAAATTTCGAGCGAAAAGACGCTTGGATAGCAGCTAACTCCTCCTCTGCAGCCCGAAGAACCTGGATACTCGGCAAGGCGGAGAGGTCGACCCTCGAAGCCACATGAGCAGAGGAAGTCGCAAGGACCATTACTCCCTGCCCCGGCTGTGTCGCCATCTAACCTTCCGAACTCGATCAAGCGAGGGGTCCTTCAATATAAGTCGGATGGGGAGAGGGCACACTCCCTTCTACTAGATCTCCGCTGGCATAGCCTACCCTGACAATATCCGCCATTGGTAGTAAAGAAGCAGGACCTGTATGTCCAGAGCAACCATCAATCAGCCTAACCCGAAGGATGTGATGATAGAGCAAATGAGCCTCCTCACTAGTCAAGATTTGGCTTATCTTACCAGGAGAGGGTTGTGGAGGCTGAGGTTCGCTCACAGCTGCCGTAGTCCCCTTACCAGCGACTTCCAAGCCGAATTCGGCTGCTTCCTCTGCCCCAGCCGCCCCGGAAGAAGATACGACTGGATCAGCGTCACCCTGCTGAAATTCAACAGTCTCGGGGATGGGTTAAGCGGAGCCCCAGTCGCCCTGGATTAAGACCTAAGCAACATGAGACCCCTCAGCCGCCGCCGAGAGGACCCCGGCAGAAATAATTTCGGCAGACATGTCACTAATCAAAGTGGTCAGGGACGAATCGACTTCAGAAACTATGGCCGATTCTCGAGAGTCTGACTCTTCTGACGCCTACAAGGAAGAAAGAAAATGATTAGATCAAAGTTCAAGAAAAGAAAAGGCTAAAGAAGGAGAGGGTCACAATTTAACTTACCTCCGAAACGGCGTCATCACCTTCGCCTCTCTTTTTAATGAACAGCCCACGACGTCTTACCGTAGCCCGCTTCACGGAGAAGGCTACGCCACCAATAGACTCACGCCTGCCTCACTTGCGTGAAAGGCCGGGCGCAACAGGCGGCTGATCTGTCACCACCTCATCTGGCATAACAGGTGGCTGATCTGCCACCATCTCATCTAGTACGATAGGCGGCTGATCCGCCATTACCTCTTCCGCAGGAGGGAGAGAATTATCGACATCATGCTCATCATCCTCTTCGTCCGTATTTGTGGAATCAGAGTCAGTCACAAGAATCGTATTTGCCCTCTACTTCCTCGTCTTAGAACCCTTGGGCTTCTACGCTAAGCCAGTACCCACAATGAAGCTGGTACTCGGGTCAAAATTAACAGGAGGCTTGTTCGTCGTAACATGGTATAGGGCCGCCATATACAAAATCTTCCTTGGCGCATCACCATCAGGAACCAAAAAGCTGGTTCGGGTATGAACCGTGACATAATAATTTCATGCCCTGATACCATCCATGACACTACCTTCAAAGCCCAGGTAAGAGCTGGGACTGTCAAAGAATAGCTGGCTATACCCGAACTGGTAGGAGAATCTGCTGGGCATGTAGGGCTCCAGGTAGACATTGTTGTGATTGCGGTATACTAGGTGCGCTGGACGGATATTACGCAACCAAAGGAGCATCTTCTCAGGCAAGAGGTAAGAAGGTCCGGTACCATCAATATATACGCTCATCACTTCTTCAGCGGTAAAACGAGAAACAGTCACAAAAAAGTCGTATCCATCCACTCTCGCCAGCGCCCTCCGACAGGCTGGCATAGTACTGCACTCCCAGGGCTGATGGTGATATTGGAAAATGAAAGCATCATCAGCCGTGACACCGTCTTCTGCTCCAGGCCTCATCAAGGACCGGCAGTGCATCAACAGCCACCCCATCAGATAATGGTATGGCAGCTCTATGCGCTCAAAATCCGTCATCGTGTCACGGGCGATGACCTTGGACGAAAAGGCACGAAGCCTATGGTGTACGCTGCACACCATGGCCGGAAGAAGGGCCAGTCTGACCCCAAAGACCAGCTTTACGGTAGGATGGATAAAGTGGCGGCTGATCCTCTCAATGGAACCCGCCCCTCCTGAGACTACGCAGTTCTGTAGCTACACCATCAGAAATCCTGCCAAAAGTGCCTTCTCTGACAGTTGCTGAGTACCATGATAAAAATAACTGAAGGAGTCAGTTAGACTCCCAAATGTGTCACTCGTGGACCTTGATCTCTTGGCAGTCGACGCCAGGTTTTGTACCTCCTTCGGGGTTTGAGGATCTCAGGAAGAAATCCGGCCTGAGGCGCCTAGAGTAAAAAGGTATGAGACCCAGGACCTGGTATGAGGAATGCTCCCCTCCGAGCTGCCATCCTTCTTGATGGCCATCTGGTGACAAGTACTGTGGTGACATAACAATTTCCGATATACGGCAACAAAGCCTGGGAACTGTCGATCCAAATCCTCGAGCTCTTCGCTCGTAGGGGTGTACGCTTCAAAGACTTCTTCCCCCAGGGCAGCTTGGAAATAACGTACATCTAGTGGAGAGCGAGTCCTAGCTCCCCTCCATGCATGAAGAAGGTTTTCGTCTGCCTGTTGTACATCTCCAGGAGAGCCATAAACAACGACTTATTTATGCGTAGACCATGACAGGTGCACCGAATGGCGTGGTAGAGGCCGATCTCACGCATGAGAGTCTCATACCTCCGTAGAATCCATGTTGTCAAGTTGGCCCACGCAGGGATAGGGTTTATCCAGTTCAGCAACGCCAACCGGCCGACGGAATAGGACCCTTTTTGAGCAAGCTGATTCAAGAAGGTATCAGCTTGAGAGAATGTGAAATTAGAACCCGATACGTTTATGAAGGTACCCGGAGCCAGTCCCATCACGTACCGACTGGCCGGTTCCCTTCCCGTATATGCTGACCCCAAATTCCTGTTGAAATGGATGTTTCCCACAATCATCCCCGACCTGCTTGGAGTCAAGGAGTCCACCATCTTTCTATCCAGCGGTAACATGTTGAACCATGACAGGAGAAAATAACGCTCTATCGGAGGGATATGGATCTCCACCCCGTCAAGAGTAAAGTCCCAACTCTCAGATATATCTAGCACTCGGGGGTTCTTTACAGACAAAGCATCCCCAAAGAGGAACGGCGGCTTCAGGTATTTTCCCTCCAATTGCTCCGAATTTATCATAGCACAGAGAAAGTAGAAGGGCTGGTTCTTGATAGCATTCAGCCTCTCCAAAGGCTCGTCCATACGAAGTTAGTTCGTCACATATTAGACTAAGTGGTCGAATCGCACACCCATAGCAGACTGGGCGCGACCCACCAGAGGCTCTCCCGCTGGATTGATTGGCAAATTCACTGGAGAAAGACAAAGAGAAACAAGATTAAAAGATAGCTAAACAAAACTACCAAGTATCTTTAGGATTATGCGGCCCAGTACACATCAGCTTATGCGGCTCTGTTTAGTACGAGCTTATGCGGTTCTGTTTAAAAGAGCTCATGCGGCTCTGTTTAAACATGAGCTTATGCGGCACTAATTAGCGTAAGCTTATGCGGCTTTGTTTAGCGTGAGCTTATGCGGTTCTGTTTAGCGGAGCATTATGCGGCCCAATTCAGAAGAGCTTATGCGACTCGGTTTAGCACAGCCACATGCAGCCCAGTCCAGATGAGTTTATGCGGTTCTGCTTAGCAGGGCATTATATGGCCCAGTCCAGATGAGCTTATGCGGCCCTATTTGAAGGGGGCTTCATGCGGTTGGGTTCAGAGGGACTTATGCGGCTCTGATCGACAGGTCATTATGCGGTTTAGTTTGTGAAGCATTTAAGCGGCCACTAGACAACTCCTATGCAGTTCGGACGTGGGGTATACCCTCCATACGGCTCAGACATGGGACGTACATATGGCACATATAATTTGAACAGTTCGATGAAGACGAAGGACGCATTAAAGGCTTGTGTATAAAACATGCAACATAGCCATCTTTGTTAGAATTTTTTTTGAAGCATACGATCCTCCCAAAGTCCTTACCAGCAATGGTGGGGTGAACATCGGAATGAACTTCAGGCACCGCTGTCGACGTAGAAGCCACTCCCTTATCCTTCGCCGTAGCCTTGGAAGTCTTGGAGGCCATCGTTGATCGAAGAAGAAGAAGAAGAGGACGACAGTTGGGAAAGAGAGTAAAGAGTTTCTTTCTCCAAATTACTCTTATTTATAGGAGGATAAAGGGGGGGCACGTGGACCAATGAACGCTTCGGGTCGTGTGCTGCAGGCAAAACCGACTCCTAGGATTTCGTCCCCTCTCATAAAGGAGATTCATCAAAGCATAAAATCTAAATATTTAATGAACCGACTCTTGGGATTCTTCCAAAATACGGATCTAAATCAAAAAACGAATCAAAGGCAATTAATGACGCCTACGTGGCAGAAAAGACAGTGTACGGCCAGAGCGATCCATGCGGCTAGAAAGTCCATACGACCAAGCAGTCCATACGGCCAGGAAGGCCGTGCGGCTATGATGTCCATACGGCCAGAACATCCTATGCGGCCAGAAGAGTTTATGTGGACATAGCCATGCTTCTTATTCAAAGTATTTTAATTTTACAAATTGAAAACTTTGAAGGGGGTCTTGTAGAAGCATGAAAAAGAACAGAAAAATTCATACGGCTCAAAACAAAGGAAGTCTCACGCGGTTCAAAGAATCTCTCAGAGCTTCATGCGGCTCAAGAGTTTTATAAGGCTCAAAAGTCGCCATCATAGCCATGCGGCTCGAGTAAAAGACACGTGGCCTTATGCGGCTCGCCTCTACAGCTGGCCATTAAGCAGCGGCTTCATTTAATGCTCTGACACAACAAGACGGCTCTGACATAAAGGTGAACTGACAGCTCTGACATAAAGCTGCAATGATGACTCTGACATAAAGTCGTGCTCCTAGGGAAATAAAAAAAATCTTTATAGCTTGCACGATCCATCAAATCCCAAAGTCTTCCATAGAACTTTGACACGTGGCCAGCCGCATGCGGTTCAGGTGGAGGCCACCCCCATGTGGCTGCTACTCTCATTCGGCTCGGATCATGGGGGCCATCTTCATGCGGCTCAAATCCTGAGAAGCTACCCCCATGCGGCTGCTACTCTCATACGGCTCGGATTATGGAGACCATCTCTATGCGGCTCAAATACTGAGAGGCCACGCCCATGCAGCCTTGACACGTGGCCAGCCTTATACAGTTCAGTTGGAAACCACCCTCATGCGGCTCAGATTTCGGAGGCCATAGCTATGCGGCTGCCACCTTCATACGGTTCAAATCCTGAGAAGCCACCCTCATGCGGCTCTGTCAAGATACCCTGTCCCTGTGGCTCGCGGTTAGGACACGTGGCAGAGGATCAGTTCCTCCTTCCTACGACTCGCAGCATAATGATGGTTGGACACGTGGCACCAAATCAATCAAGATTTATCCACTCAGATTTGTTACTATCAACAAATCCCAACAACCAGATTTAGTACAATTATCATAATTACCTAGATCAAATCAGATTTATTACGATAAAACAGATTGAACACGTGGCAAGAGATCCGAGCTTGTCATAACAAATCATGAAGATTCTTGGCAATCAACATTAATTGTCCATACAGATTTGGCGCAATCAACATTAACTGCCCAGATTTGTTGCAATCAAGATTAACGGCCCAGATTAATTGCCAACAAAACAAGATCAAGGAAAATGGTAATTAATCCCCAAACCGTCGACTCTTCCAGGGGCAATCATTACAAACCCTAATGATCACACCCCACTCCTATAAATAGCAAGGTGCCATTCCCTTGTAAAACCCCCGACTGGACACACAGAGAGACAAAGGCACGCACAGAAGAGTCTTCCACACATTCCGAGAGGATTTCTTCATCAGAGCCAAGGCTACGTCCGATCGTCCAAGGAGTAAGGCAGAGCTGCCGTCGCTTTCTCGAGCCTCTACCGTCACTCCCTAGAATCAAAAATAAACAATCATACTTAGATTGCTGTACCTAGGTTTTCATTCCTAGGATTTCTTTGTACGAGCGAGTTTGTATTGTGAGTCTAAGTTCAGTCCTCCTATAAAATTGTTCTGCACTTTTACAATCAATGGCAAACAATAACTAAATTTCGAAACTGAGAATGATGGATCCAGTACACTGCCGTACTCCTAAGGATAATCCTGATCATCTAAGCTTGGAGAGATAACCAAGTCCTCAGAGAGACGTAACAAGATACAGAAATATGCCATATAAACTGAGTATACAATAAAAAAATTGCAAAAGGGTACCTAACCAATCTACTGTAAATATGCAGTTAAGAACAAACCTTCAATGCGTGGACACTCCGGCTATAATGGGATTGACATATCCCACTCTCTGGGCACTAGGGGCCTCAAAGTTTGAGATTCTTCGAACATCGGAGGCTACCAGGAAGAGTAAAACGGGGTAATCAGGTCTGTATCTTCAGCAGAGTTTCTGGGTACGATAGGAAAGTGCATACTTTGGCCCATACGTTAAGGAATTGTTCTTCCAACCTTATGCATATCTGGGTCATCTCCACGACACATATAAACCTCAAATAATTGCCAAGTCTACTCATGCAAATTATGTAAGCAATTCTTTGCTATCCGTCGCACGTCCCATACGTATCAATGGCCAGTCGACTATGCAATTCTGTGTCCTACATATAACTCACAACTCGTGGGAACTCAAGTGTCAAGGCCATAGAAGATATACCAATATCTCACAACAATCAGGTAGTCCTCTAGTACAAAGACCTCATGCATAAAAAATAGTAAAAGTTATAAAACTGACTAACTCGGTCGCTTGCACCCAAGTGTGACTTGGACTAACGGTTTGATAGAAAGTAAATAGACAAAAAATAAATAAAAGAAAATAGCGTAATAAATGACAGTAAGTAGTGGCAAGGTATCTTGCCTAGAGGTGGTGTATAGAAAATGGTAATGTCCAGTAACTCAACTCGTCAAATCATAGGAGCAATGAAAGTCAACTTCCACAAACGTCATCGGATGTTGAATAAATATCATGACATTTTTAGCATAAGAAAAATGTCTAAGATCGCTTACCCATAAGTCAAATTCTGAACTGAGGAGCAAAACCATAATTTTGGGTCGAATCGGTATCCGTCATTGGACCCGCTTTGTACCAAAAAGTATACAAAATCCAATGATTTCTAAAGTCATCATGTTATATGTCTATAGTTCGGCTTGACCAACCGTATTCCCAAATTTGGATTCCGGTGAGCCATACACAATTTCGCACGTTGGATCGGTTCGTAGGCCCGCCAAAATATCGTTCTGGTCGACCTTCTCAGAATCAGGCCAAACTTGGTTCACCGGACTAGTAAAACGATATATATATATATATATATATATATAGTCCAGTGGCGCATGTTTAGTCTCGAGGTGATGAACGTGCATGAAGTTGTGTGCTAGTTTGAAAAATGTCCTATACGGGATATCTCGACTGATATACGTTGATTTTGTCGCGCATATACATCCAAATCGAGTTTCGTCAAATCTCACACATAGGCAATATTGATACGCACCTTTTGATACTTTCGGTTCGCGATCACGTCATCCAGTTTTACCGGGTGAACGCCGTATCGAGAAATTTTTCTAAAATTTATTGTTTTCTAAAATTATTTTTCTTAATTTTTGGATTATATTTTCTTGATGCACAGTTGATAAAATCAAATCTATAAAAATGGTTTCGAAGCCCCATACATTGTCTTAAACTGTGTTCAAATAGTATTCAAAAATATTAAATGGACTGATAAAAATCTGTTTTCCAAAACTATATCCTAGAATTTAAAACTATTATAAACAAAGAATATTGATCACTGTTTTCTTCAAGATTTCCCCTTGGTTTTACTTAAGTTTTTGGTCTTCTATAAACTAGTTGATAGGGTTTGAAGGCGTATATGTTGTGATTATAATGAACTAATTGGTTCGAGAATTGATTACGAGATAAGACAGAACCGTACCTGTAAAGTTGGTCGGGTACCATCTGTGCACAACGTATATTTATTTATACGTCGATCGACGGTAGGTTTCCGTGGTAATCTGGCGACCTTCGCATGATGTAGATGGTCGGGGACGGTCGTAGGGGGTCTGACAATCTCCTTAGAATATTTGGGAAGAAGTCGAGACTTCAGAGTTTGGTTCAGAAATTTTCAAAAGGGACGTAGTAAGATAGATAATATACATGCCATTTGTACAGTATAAAATATGTATAAACAAAAAACAAAGAAGGAAACAAATATGACTAAGCAATAACAAAATATTCATATAAGAACATTTACGTATAAATAAATTGATAAAAAGGAAATAGACAACCGATACCAAGTTCCTATGTGAACACATGCCATGGGTAATCAAAATGATAAGCAAACCCTCGCCACTAGTGTGGACTTGTAGGTTTAGAAAAATCAAAACAAATATAACAGTTCAATTATAACGCACTCGTTGTTCCTATCCCACGATTCGATATCACTCATATAAGATGTAGGATCGAATAAATCGAATATAGACTATAATATAAGAACAAGAACTATGTCAATCTATATAACTATGGACACAAAAAACGATGTTTTTTTTTATTGGCACAAGGCACCACAAATCGAGTATGCCCGAGAGATCCTGCGCTGAGGATCCCTGAGTACAAAAAGAATTCTGGGGAACGGGACGATGGAGATCGAGCGGCAGTTGCTCCTTTACTCCGTTGACACTCCGATTACAAAAGTGGAAGAAAACTAAGAAAATTGCTAACGCTCGGCTCACTGGCAAGAAGGGCAGCAATTTGGCTCTTGAAATGCTCTCTGTTCTGTGTGTCTTTGTAGAGGGGGACGCCCTCTATTTATAGTCGTCTTGGCACTGAAAACGACTGTTATGCACCCACAGATAGAAAATATACTGATTTTACTGTGGGAGCATAACACTCCTTTGGGCGCATAGGGTGTAGGCATACGGATACTGGATGATCGTAGGTAGATCATGGGATTGACGTGGAGTTGACGTAGCCGTATGCTTCGGTGCACGATTGCTCGTGGAGACTGACGTGGTCGCATGCTTCGGTGCACGATTGATCATGGAATTTGACTGAGTCGTAGGGATCTGCTGACTTGGGCGCATAAAGCGGAAGTGAGTTTACGTGCCCACACTTGGGTGCATGTTTGATCTGTACGAAAACAATGTGGGCACATAGACCCTCTTTGATCATGCGGGCGCATAGCTCCTCATTGATCTTGTGGGCGCATACCTTTCTCTTCGACCATGTGGGTGCATAGCCCCATCTTTGACCATGTGGGCGCATAGCTTCTTTTGTCTTTGTATTTTTCTTGCTTCTACAAGACCCCCTTCAATGTTTTTGAGACTCGAACAAGTGTCGAAATACTTTGAAAAAAGTATGGGCAAAACTATCTCTACCAGCTTCATGGGTGCATGATAGAAATCACCCCTTTGGGTGCATGGGTGTCTGTCAGGCTGTCGAAATATGGCTGTTGAGATCGTCCTTGGAAATCTGAAGCAGTAGGCTCATTTTGGAACAGAATTTGAAAAGGTCCGTTCTCTATGCGTAGTCTGCATCAGCAGATAGCATGCGCATAATCTGCAAAAGACTGTCTCTGCACAGGCGCATAGAACGTGTGGGCGCATAGGCTATGTGGGCGCATAGCTCTCCGTTCATACCTATAAATAGGCTTTAAAGAGAGAGAAAGCTGATTCTCTTATTTTCAGAATTTTTAAAGAGTTTTTTCCTTTACTCTCTTTCGAGCAATCATGTCTCCTAAGGCTGCTTCGACTCCCAAGAAGTCTGTGAAGGGCAAGAAGACTGCAGCAGCTAGTTCTCCTCTTTTGGCATCGTCGCATCTGATTCAGGACCCCATCCTGGGTGAGGAGATGTCTCCAAAAAAATAAAGTCTCAAGCGTTAATTTGTGATGCTCGGACTTTTCTCTGCTTGGGCGCATAATTATCGATATGTGCCCAAAACAAACACTTCTTTTGTGAGAAGACTTATGCGCTCATAGATGCATGTGCCCACACACTTTGTTGTGTTATGCGCCTAGGCACTTGGCTGTGTCATGCGCCCACACATAACATGTGCTTATGCGTCCATGCAGAATTTGTGCTTATGCGCCCATGCATAATTTGTGTTTATGTGCCCACAGGCCCTTTGGGCGCATAACATCAGGGCGCATAGAATTTCTCAGTACTTAGCTCTTTTTTTCGTAGATTCTAAGCCTGACTTTTCCTTATGTCTTCGCAGTTGACATCGTTGTCCCGGTTCTTGGTGGGATTCCTCTTGCCTCTGCCCGCCATGCTCTAGATTTAAGCCTTATCACCGCAATGGTCAAAAAAGCTCAGGTGAAGATCAGCCATGACCAGCCTTCGGTGCAGGTGATTGATATGCTTGAGCAGGATAAAATATTCTTGAAGCAGATGATAAATGATAAGAAGTTCACACTTGGAGAGGCACGAAGCTTTAAGAGACCTTACTTTCTGTTTGGTGACAGCCTGGGATTTGAGGACAACGAGACGATATGTCTAGAAGACCCTCTGGTAGTTAAGTTAAATAACCAGAGAATATGGTTGCTATCGATGAAGCGCCAATACCCTCTATCAGCGTTTACTGATCTGGCTGTGCAGAGGCAAATAAAATAGGATATGACCCCTGAACTACATGGGGTAATTTCTGGCATGATCCAATTCAACTCTGGTGACCGGAAGGACACTTTCAAGTGTGTTAAGGGCTCCACGTCCAACTCCACGAGGGGCTACATCCTGGGCCATAATAAACGATGTCCCGACTGATCTTTATCCTTACACTGATGAGACTCTCTCTAACTTGATGCTGTCGAAGAAGGAGTCATATCCATGAGGGAAACTACGGATGGAAGTTTGGAGATACTCTGTCCCGTTCTGGAGCGACCTTACTGGATGGGTTCTCTCGACTTAGGAGGCCACCCTAAAAGCTGTCGGTCTTTTTTATGCCGTTAGAGCAACCCATTATGGCATTAAGGTTAACCAGCCAATGTTTATATCTTTGGTGGAGTTAAACAACACACATGTACCTTCTTTACTTCGGGTACGGAGATGGGTCTGGCTCTTCACGAGATGCAGGCAATATCAAAACTTTCCTGGGAGACTGAGCCATACGAAGAATACGTCCCATGTGATGAGAAGCTCCTGGATTTTGAGAGGGAGAACTCCGAGATAATGGAGGTGTACAAAGAGTTACTTTGTCACCTCTTTATCTGTTACCAGATCACGAAAAAGGGTAATACTGAGGGGTCCCTTCTCCATACGAGGGCCTGGACCAACTACATCTTCATCAGAGAAGAAGGAGACAGTCCAGTCTCTTTTTCGACCTGCAAGCCCTCGACAAAATCTGAGATAGAGCAGTTGATGGCAGATCACGGGGCTGTAGATGCCAAAGATATTGATAATCCTGAGGGTAATTTCCCGGATTATCATTTCTTCAGGCAGGCCGAGTTTAAGCTGTTAGAAAAGATGGTGCTAGCTTCTTTCTTGATGACATGGCTTCATGATTGTGTAGCCCCTAGTGGTTCAGGGTCTATTGAAAGAATAAGCCGGGGTATGATACTTTTGGCTGTAAAAAGCTGTCATTTGGATGCCAACTTGCCCTGCTTCCTGCGATGGTCTGCGCCATCCAATGGGGCTTGCGATACTTCGTTGTGAACGTGGTGACACCCGATGGCAGAAAGGATTTTGTTAGGACTGAGTTTTCCTTTCATTATCTGATGGGATGGTTGGTGCTACATTGTTCCAGATTGATGAATGTCGGGCTGATGACAGACTCTTTGGCAGGGGATGCCTTTCTTCGGAGATTCAATGCTGCGGATTGGACCGTTACAGGGGTGCCTGTTTGTAGGAAGGCTTTGGGTTTCCTGCAGAATTATGAATTTTTCAGAGTGTCGCCTCCATCTGGAAGTGGCCATGCCGGAGACACCCTAGTAGATGAGGGAGCACTTACTACTATACTTCCTATTGCGGCATTTCGTTGGCTCCAGTCTGTCAGGCCTTCCCATCTGGTATTCAGGAATAAGAACCACACTTACCTGGAACCTTATCTGCCGAGTCGCTTTGCACGACAGTTCAGCTACATCTAGCTTCTCTTGGGAAATCCCAGCCCTAATCTATAGTCGATAGGAAGTCTGATCGACGGAGCACGTGTATGGGGTTACTATAATTCTAGATTTACGGGGGAAGTTTTTACTCTGCCAGAAGATAAGCCTCACACCCACATGCTTTTTTCTGCTGCCAGGTTCTATATTCTGGTCAATACCCTTCATTCTCGATATGACCGTGAGCAGAGTTTAATATCGGGGACTAGGCTTGCCCCCACTCTTGCTGATATAGGATGTGTGCGCGCAATGGGGGTTCACAGAAAGGAAGGCGCCGCACCATCAGCTAAGCCGGCTGCAGCACCATAATAGAGAGTTATTCTTGAGGAGCCTATTGTTGCTGCGCCTCGAAGAGAGGATACTGAAGAACCTCTTCCTGACATTCCTTATAAGAGAAAAGCTTCCACCGAGCTGGTTCTACGGCCAAAAAGGAAGAAGGTTATTGTCTTCCGAGGGAGAAAGAAGGTCACGGACGTGAGCGCCGGCTCGCCTCCTCCCACAAGATCTTCTAGGCAGACGGCGTCGCGGGCTTGTAGGAGCATAAAAAGTGCATAATGGACTAAGTCAAAGAAGTTGAGAACTTTATGCAATTCAAACTAAGTCAAACTCAGACTCTACGCAAGCTATTCTCTACGCAAGCTATACTTTATGCTGGAAGCTTTTACGTGAGAGTTATCCTCCAACGCTTGGACGACAGACTGTCAGGCCGCATTTAATGCGAGTGATTTAATCTGACAGAAAGATTTTCTGACAGCAGGATTGCACAGAAGCCGAGAGGATTAGATTTACACTAAACCCAATACTGTCGTTTAGTGTGCAAATGGGCTACTTTACGCTCAATAAAATGCTTCTTTTACGCACGATAGCTATTCGAGCTTTTATGCTCAAGGTTATTGTGGGCGTAAAGTTTATTTGAGCTAATTTTACGCTCAAGGCTATTTTTTTAGCCACTTTACGTGGGAAGTCCATTTTGAGCTATTTTACGCCCAGTTTGCTACTTTATGCATGGAGTGTATTTGGGTCATTTTTACACCCGTGCTTTCCTGACTACATGGGAATATGGTTTGCTTACGTGGCTTTCATGCCACACTTATCGAGGAACGTGTGTATGTGCTCTCCCCATTTTGTTAAAGTAGTGGGACACATGTCACCATGCGTAAAGATTAAAACTCTACATGGAACACGTGTCACCGTGCGTAGAGGATGATTTACAACGTAGGTGACAGTTACTCGCGTAGAGACCCGATTTTTTTGCTTTTTACGCACAAAGGGTCTAGTCTATAAATAGACTTATTTTTCAACACAAAGAACATCAAGAGATCAATAGAGACAGGACAGGAGATTCTGAGAAAACTTATATTTTCAAAGTGATATTCCTAGAAATATTTCTTCAACTTTTTCTCAAGAACAGGGTGAAGCAAAACAAGAAAGCATTCGACTGTGCCATCAGTACCGTTGCTCGATACCTTTTCGGTGACTTAGTTCTTCCGATTGTTCGTCTTCTTCAAGCAGTTTTCTTCATCATCATCATATGGTCCAAGGAACAAAGTGATCGCTCTGAGATCAGACTTCCATAGCAATACTTCCCAAAATAATTTGTACTTTTTCTAGTTTTCTTTCAAAAGCCATTTTTAGGCATTTTGTGAAGTGAAACAAAATGGCGACTCTGTTGGGGATGACCTTCTCCTCTGACGAGAAGGTAATTGCTCAATATGATGATGTGTCGATCGGTTCGACAAAGAAGACTCTGGTTGTACACTTCGACCAGACTGCCTACGAAGAAATGCTCCGAACTAGAGGTAGTACTCACTGCTCCAATGTTCAAAAATTGCGAAAGGCACGAAAAGTTTGGATCCCTAAGTCCAAACCATCCTTGGATCTCCATGTTGTCTCTGAAGGCAAAGGTATCCTTCCTACTCCTGTTGTGGAGACTCCCATCGGTGATGAGGCAGTCTCTACTTCAGTGATATGCCCTGGGCATTAAAACCAGTCTCCCGTCTGTGATGTGGCAGACTATCAAGTTTTATGCTATGCGCCTAAAAATCAAGTTTTACGCTCTGTGCGTAAAATTCTAACTTTACGCTTTGTGCATAAAAGCAGTCTCCCGTCTGTGACGTGGTAGACACTCAAATTTTACGCTCTGTTCGTAAAAACCAGTCTTCCGTCTGTGACATGGTAGACACCCAAGCTTTACGCTCCACGCGTAAAGAAAAATCTCTCGTCTGTGACGTGGCAGATACTCATATTTTGTGCTCTACGCGAAAAGGTAAATCTTCTGTCAGTGACAGAGTAGATGAAATTCATAATTATGCTTCTGTATCTAAAATGAATTTGCCTACACGCATACGGCATAAAAACATGAATTCTATTGTTGGTAAAACTTCACTTTTCTACCAACAGCCTTCTTACACTGCTTTACGCAAGGTTCCAAACCTTCAAATTACGCATAATGATGATGGAGTCCTTTGTGCATAAAAATCTCAGGATTTATGCATACAACTCCAGGCGCGTAAAAACGCTCAGTTTGGTTCTACTAATGCAGCCAGTAATCTTCTTTATACATAAGGTACTAAACGATTTTCTGTCCCAAATATAATAAAGAAGACTACTCCCTCTACTCCTTCTGATTTACATGAGCTGCTTGTACAAAAGCGTAAAGACCGAAAATCTTCTGTGACACTCCCCAAAGAAGATTATCATTGTGAATATCACCAGATTGTAATCAAGTGTTGCTGTTTGGCTTTTAAACGGTCAGTTTTTGATCGGTTAGGCTACAATGTTCAGCAATCAGTTAATGATCAAGAACATGAGTTGTCATATGCCTCAATTAATATGGCATCTCATACCAACAGGGCACGATGTCTAAGACGCAGCTCATCCCAGACTCCTGGTTAACAACAGTTCAATCGACTTCTTGATAATTTTGAAGGAGTATATCAGAATACTCGATTGAGTAGTCAAAGACAGTTGCAGACTTCTGACTCAGAAGCTGGGGGTACCCAATCTTTAGAGTCCGAAACTGATAGCTTTGATTCATACTTCTACACCAATCCCTCTGTATCCTCAAGGGAGGTTGAATCTTAAGCTATCGGAGATGAACCGGAGACGTCAACTGCTAATACAGAACAACGTCTCTCTGCAGTTGAATAGTTGCTGAAGGACATGCTTACTATGATGTAAAGTATGCATCAAATAATAATGACTCAGCAAACTGCTCAGCCAGCAGTGATATCTCCGGTGCAGGTAGCAGCACAAACTCAAGATAGTCAAGGGGTTGATATACCCTTGAATAATCTTAGTCAGGAGCCTGTTATCAATCAAAATTCTGCATCTCCAGATCCTATCATTCTAGAAGATGTACCACCTCCGGTGGGGGTCACGGTACATCCAACAACTATTCAATCAAATATGCTTCCTTAAACTAGTGATGCTATTCAAGCGGTGTGTGAGCTAAAAGCATAGTTTGAAGTTCTGAAGCACAAGGATCAACTCCAGAGGTTAGAAATTAAGTAACCTTATCCTCCTAATTATAATGATGTGCCCTTTCCTCCAAAGTTCAAGCCATAATCCATGGTGTTATTTGATGGAAAGGCATCTCCTAGTCAATATATCAATTAATTTGATATTATGACTGTACATTTGCAGAAGAATGATGCTCTTCTTATACGAGTTTTCATCGGGTGTTTGACGGGTTCAGCTTACGACTGGTATCGTAGTCTACCCGATAATTGCATTTCGTCTTTTGACGAATATAAAGCAATATTTCTCTTCCGTTTCTATGAGGGAGGAATGGACACGAATATGTCCTCCCTAATAGAAATCAAGCAAAAGGAGAAAGAAGATACTCGGACGTTTATAGAATGCTTCCGACAGGCTACCTTGAAAATGCCTCCAGACATGCCAGATTTAGCACTGATCGATACGTGTAAGATGAATCTGCGACCATCTATTGCTATCTTTACGGGTTCCCAATTCACAGATTGGGCCTCGTTTATCATAGCAGCAGTTTTAGCCGAAACCAATGGTAGGTTGGCTCGTGAGCATGGGATGATCTTTGCTTCAGAAGACAAAGAGAAGAAAACTCTTCAAATAATAATTCTGGCAATCGCAATGGAAAAGGGAAGGAAACCTTAGTGGTTAATCTTTCAAAACCTAAAACGACACCGAATAATCAGGAGTCTTCCAAGCCAAAAGAAGAATATTTTTTCGATGACTGTGATATCCCAGGGATATTCTAATGTCTGGTATAGAGTGGCAAACTCCAGATTCCAGAGCCGAAAAGGCCTAATGAGGTGAATCTGACCAAAAATCCCAAGTATTGTATCTATCACAGATACATAAATCATCCTACCAAGGCTTGCCATGTCTTGAAGAAGAAAATCCAGGAGCTGATAAATGCCAATGCCATCACGTTAACCAACGATGAGCATACAGTCACAACCAATATAATTTCTCTTCAGTTTGGAGGTTTTCCTCCACAGCAAGTCCCAGATGGAATTATCTCAATTCCAAAGGCGACGATGAAGATCATGAATATTCTGCCTGCCAGAGAGCAAAATGAACGACTTTTGCCTCTTACACTAAAGAATGGTGAAATCATGTGGGTACACCCTGATTTAGTGCCTGAAATAGAGAATGAAGGTAAAACTTTGAAATCCAAGAAAGGTAAAAAAAGCAAAACCTGCAACATGATTTCTCATGTTTTAACCCCAGACCATGATGATTTAGATCATTTATGGGGTGGCATTCCTTTGGAGGATAGACTGAGGGGTTTGAATATATGCCCTCTACGTTGGGCTCCTCCTACTAAACTCATGCTTACTCATCGGCAATGGTTAGCAATGAATAGTGACCCCTTATACAGGGCACAACAGGTCTTTGCTGCTTATGAGAAAGCTCCTACAGGGATTTTTCCTTCTGTCCATGTGGCTACAGAGGTTTCTATTCCTCCTTCTACAGAAGTCTCTATGCCTCCTTCTCCTGTGGTTACAGAGGTTTCTGTTTCTTCTTTCTCTGTTAAACCATCTATTGAAAGTCCGCTACCGACTCATTTGTATAGTCAGCAATCAGTCCATCTTATGAAAAAGATGGGTTATGACTTTCAAAAGGCGGAAGGCTTGAATTATGATAAAGGAATGCGACTTCCTTTACAACTTCAAAGTCAAAAATACACTCTTGGATTGGGTTTTGAGGTTCCTCATAAAAATCCTCACAAGAAAAAGACTAAGGGAAGAAGACTAAATCCTGCAATATGGTACTTCATTCTCCTGAGTCTGAAAAAAAGACCTTTGCTGGTACGAGATCTGGTAAAGAGTACCACAAAGATTATGAGGGATCTTCTAAAGAAGCGGAGGACATTGTTGAAACAGTTCCAGCTCAATCATCTTCTGTTCTTGCTAAACCATCTGTGGTTGAAAAGAAAAAATAGAAAGCAGTACGCTTTGACGTCCCATTGAAATCTGCTACAAATCAAAGGGTAGTGATAAAACCCTACAAATTTGACATTATAGGCCAGTTAGCTAATACTCCGGCTAAACTTTCGATCTTTGAGCTGCTTCGCCTTTCTAAAGAAAGTCACAAAACTTTGAGTGAAGCTTTGCTACAAGCTGATTCATGCTTAGATCAACTCAAGAGTCCTTAAAATATACTAGTATCATGTCCACAATGTCATAGTGTGATGGAGGCAATTCCTAACATTACCTTCACACAAGAAGATATGCTGTTGAAGCATAACAAGCATGACAGACCTCTGTGCTACACTGGGTATATTGAATCCACATAAATTAACAGGATTTACATCGATCCTAGGTCTTCAATTAGCATAATTCTTCAAAGTATGCTACGACTTTGAGGATCCCTACTAGTGATTTGACTTACACTAGTACTATAATAGTTGGTTTCAACTCTGGAAAGAGTAAACCACTGGGGAAGATTCGTTTGAAGATTCAAATTGGTGATCTTCGAACTATGGCGACATTTTATGTTATCAACTCAGATGTATCTTACAACATCCTCCTTGGAAGGCCGTGGATACATGAGCATAAAATTGTGCCTTCAACTCTCCACCAATGCTTTAAGTATGTGGATTCTCAAGGGGTTGTGAAAACCGAATTTGCAGATATCTATCCCTTTCAGGGTGTTGAAGTATTTTTCTCTGATTCAATACTCTACAAGCAAGAGCATGTGAAGGAGATATCAGAAATGGTCGAAGATCGATCACCTGTCGAAGATCAACCTGTCAATGAAGATCCTCCGGAAGAGAAACCTTTGAAGATTAAAGTTAAAGGCCGAATCCAATCCAAACCTGACGATGATCAACCTTTGGTGATCAAGGTTAAAGGAAGAACTCGGGCTTCATCTGAGGAAGCTGTGAAGATTCTAGTCAAGAGCCAAGTTCAACCTCTTATAATCAAGGTCAAAGGACGTACTTCTCGTACGAGTGATCCAGAACCTCCACTGATCATCAACCTTGGCAAGTCTATGCAGAAGACGGATGACGGTCCGTTAATGATCAATCCGAAGCCTAGTAGTCAAATTGTAAATAATATAAATATTGATCATTCTGTACTTTCTAATATCAATAAAGATTCCTTTTGGAGTATATGGCTGTCAAATTTATTGAAAGAATGACTTCATCTTCTGATGATCAAAGTCGTCATAAAAATGACATAAATACAGAGAAAACCTTATACATTGACCATAAGGAAAATTTCTTTCCTCCTCATGTCGATGTTGGACCTTATGCTCAAAGGTTTCTAACATCTTCTCCCTATTTTCTTCCTGTAGCCGCTTCATCACAAGCTTGTGTAACTTATAGACGTCACGAAGAATCTTTTTTCGTGATTCTGTCTGATAAAAAAACAAGCGCCAAATTGTGTTTGGTCTGGCTAGAAATATTCCTGTTATTCAAACAGATGATCTTAGAGATAAAGATAAAGGAAAAATCTGAATTGACAAATATAGTCAACAATCTCTCAAGATTATCCAGAATATGGGATATAATTTGAAGACTATGCAAGGTCTCAATCAAGGCAAGGGTAGACGGTTACCATTATGTGGTGATCCATTTTACCAGAAAACTCGTCATGGATTGGGATATGATCCATCCCACATGTTTAACGAAGATATACAAGAAGAATTTTCTTCTAGTTCTTCATAATCTTTAGATTCGGAAGAAATTCAATTCATCGAATCGAATACACCACACATGTGCAAGGAAAATATGAAAGAAGAATGTACTTCCAGTTTTTTACAATCCTCATATTTTGAGGGAGACTATTATGATAAATCTGAGTGTATATTCTCAGTTAACATGGTTCAAACTGATGGTGAATCAGAACCATTTGAGAATGACCCTTGGGCACAACAAATGGACACTCAATGGGAGCTTCGTTTTGAACAACGACAGCCACCTACAGAGGATGAAATTGTCCAGATTGACGTTGGAGATGAAACTACGTCCAAGCCAATATTCATCAGTAAAAACCTCTCCGAAGATGAAAATGAAGAGTTGATACAACTGATTAAAGAATATATCAATATCTTTGTATGAAGTTATGAGGATATGTCGGGTCTAGATCCCAAAGTAGCTACTCATAAACTCAATATTCTTCCTAATGCCAAGCCTGTAAAACAACAGCAACAGCATTTTCGACCAGATATAATGGACGCAATTAAAGCAGAAGTCAAAAAGCTGATCACATGTGGCTTTATTCGTGAAGAACAACATCTAGATTGGGTGGCCAACATTGTTCCTGTTATGATGAAGAATAAAAAAGTCAGAGTTTGCAAAGATTTTCAGGATCTTAATACAGCTTGTCCAAAGGACGAATTTCTACTTACGATTACCGATGTCATGATAGACAATACATGTGGTTTTGAACGCATGTCTTTCATGGATAGATTTTTAGGATACAATCAAATTAAGATGCATCCAGGAGATGAAAAGCATACTGCTTTTTGTATACCCCTTGGAGTCTACTGCTATACGGTTATGCTGTTTTGACTGAAAAATGCTGGTGCTACGTATCAACGGGCCCTAAGCATCATCTTTCAAGAACATCTACAAAAAATAGTTGAATGTTATGTAGATGATATTGTTGTTAAAAGCCAATCAAAAGATGATCACATTCAAGACTTGAAGACAGTATTTGAGTTGATGCGCCAACATCAACTGAAGATGAATCCTACTAAGTCTTTCTTAGGGGTTTCCGGTGGCAAGTTTTTAGGATTTGTCATCACTTCTCAGGGTATCCATGTTGATCCTGACAAAATCAAAACGATTCTTGAAATGCGTCCTCCACGCATTCTAAAAGAACTTCGTGGTTTCCAAGGTCGCATTGCTTACATAAGGAGATTTATATCCAATCTTTCTGGGAGATGTCAACCTTTCTCCCGTTTATTAAAGAAAGGTGTATCATTTTTCTGGGATAAAGCATGTCAGAAAGCCTTCAATGACATCAAGCAATACCTTACAAATCTACCTGTTTTGGTACCCCCAGTGGTAGGAAGACTATTTTTGCTATATGTTCGAGCCTTAGATTATTCCTTTGGTGCTCTTCTTGTACAAAAAAGTGATATGGGACATGAACAGGCAATTTATTATCTTAGCCGAATGATGGTTGGAGCTGAACACAGGTACACTCATGTGGAAAAAGAATGTCTGGCCTTAGTTTTTGCTATTCAAAAGATTCGACATTATGTGTTAGGACAGACTATTCATGTCATCTCCAGAATAAATCCTATTTGGGTATTGATAAAAAAACCGAGCATTCTTAATTCCAGGTTAGCCACCTGGGCGATGTTGTTCACTCCTTATGATATGGTCTATGTACCTCAAAAATCAGCGAAGGGCCAAGAATTAGCTGATTTCTTAGCAGCTCACCCTATACCTGAAACATCGAAGCTATATGAGGACATTCCAGATGAAGTTGTGGATTACAACATGACTTTGAAGGATGACATTTGGCAACTATATTTTGATAGAGCATCACGGGTTGGACCTAAAGGCAATATTGTCTCTGGAGTAGGCATCGTCCTAGTCTCTCCTGACAAAATGGTCATATACCGTGCTTATTCTCTTAATGAACCATGCTCCAACAATGTGGCAGAATATAATGCTTTGCTGATTGGTCTCCAAGTAGCAAAACAATTAGACATCGAGTTTCTGGAAGCTTATGGAGATTCTCAACTGATTGTTAATCAGGTCAGAGGGACGTATGAAGTCAGAAATCCTGACCCCATTCCTTATCATCAAGTGGTAATCGAATTGGTCCTTTCATTCAAAGGATTTTTCATCAAATTTATACCACGTTCTCAGAACTTGAAGCTGATGCTCTTGCTAGTTTAGCTGCAGACTTAGCTGTTCCAATTAGATGACAAAACACCATAACTTTTTGATAGGGACTTATTCTGTGTAAAGAATAACTTGCATATTGAATAGAGTTATACTACAGAATCAATTTCTCAACAAAGGGATTGGAGAAGTCTATTCATTGATTATGCGGTTCATAGGATTTTACCTGAAGATCCGAAAGAAGCTGCATCAATCAAGAGACGATCATTTCGTTTCTACTATGATTCTTCCTTACATATGTTATATCGTCGTTCTTATGACAGACTTTTGCTACATTGTCTTTCTGAAAATGAAGCTAAGTAAACGCTTCGTGAAGCTCATGATGGTGTCTGCGATGCTCATCAACCGGGTCAAAAATTATAGGACCGTATTCAAAGAATGGAGTATTATTGGCCATCCATGATAGCAGACGTTGTGGATTATGCTTAGCTGTGTAAAGTATGTCAGATTCATACTGATTTTATTCACCAACCATCTGAATTCCTACATCCTACAGCAGCTTCTTGGCCTTTCGAAGCCTGGGGCATGGATATTATTGGTCCGATTAATCCTCCTTCTGTCAAAGGACATCATTTTATATTGGCTATAACCGATTATTTCTCCAAATGGGCGAAAGCTATTCCCCTTGTTGAAGTAAAAACATCAAATGTGGTTAGTTTCATCAAACACCATGTCATTTATCGCTTTGGGATTCCCCGACGAATAATTCATGACAATGGACCACAATTTTCTAGTCAGGCATTTTATCGATTCTGTGACAAGAATCGGATCCAAAATCTGGCTTCTACGGCCTATAATCCAGCTGCTAATGGTTTGGCCGAAGCTTTCAACAAGACAATCATCAAACTTCTCAAAAAGTTCGTTTCTTCTAATAAACGTGATTGGAATGAGAAACTTGGAGAATGTTTATGGGCTTACCGAACAATAGTCTGAACTCCTACTGGTTTTACAATATTTTTACTAGTTTACGGGTGTGAGGCTGTTCTTCCACTGGAAATTCAAATTCTATCTCTTAGAATAGACATTGCTAATGAGCTTACTACGGAGAATAATGATCGGTTAAGACTTCAAGAACTTGAAGGATTGGATGAAAAGTGACTTCAAGTGCAATAGCACATTGAACTTTATCAAGCCCGCATATCTCGAACTTTCAATCGTAAAGTTAAAGAGAGGGTATTTAAATTCGGTGAGCTAGTCCTAGCTGTTCGAAGACCGATGGTGATGACTCATAAAAGCAAAGGAAAATTCTAAGCAAAATGGGAAGGTCCCTATGTAGTCGAGTCGGTATTCTCCAATGGGGCCTATAGGTTGTCTAAACCTAATGGAGATTTGATTATGATGCCGATCAATGGCAAATTCTTGAAGAAATATTATGTTTGAATTTCTTCTTTATTCCCCAGCTACCAATGTTTGGTTAAGCTGATCATTTGTCTTTCTAAAAGAGAATTTTTGATCTTCTGTCTTACCAGTTAAAAAAAAAAAGAGATTTATTATTTATCATGTTCTCATGACCTCTGTATAAATATTTAGTCTACTTTTTCTTCTATCTATCATGTCCTTTTGGCCTCTGAATAGGTATTGATCTATTTTTCCTGGGGTTGTTACGATCTGTCATGTTCATATTACCTCTGATAGTATCGTATACTCTAAACAGAAAACGAGATTCATTATCTATCATGTCCATATTACCTCTGGATAGATATAATTTATTGAGTTTAGAAGACTTGTCATGTTCATATTACCTCTGATAAGTATTTTTTATCTCATACCTATTGTTTAAATTACAAAATAAATGATAGGATCACAAAACAAATATTTTATTCATTTTTGTAAACATTACAGAATGAAAAGATAGAAGGTTACAAAAATTCTTTATTTTTGCCTAAGTTAGAGCAGAGACATCTTCAAGAAGTTTTGTAACTCCGCTAGACATTTTTTACGGGGGCTCAATACATTTTTACTAGCTACGAAATGTCGAGCTTCAGGAGTACAGATGTAAGAAAGTCCGACAAAAGTGACTATCATTTTGTCTTTGGCATCGTCAAGGATTTTGATGGTAGCCTCAGCCCCGAAGACTTGTTCCTCAAAAATTGAGCTTTGAGTTAGCTGCTGGTCCCGAGCTGCGATCATCTGCTCCCTCTCCGCCTTTAAGCGAGCCAACTGAGCCTCGAATTTGCGAATTCTATCATTCTGTTGATGAATTCTTATATTCGAAGCTTCATAGGCCTCTCTCTGAATTTTCAGTTGAAGCTTCGCTTCAGTAAAAAAAGCCTTTTCTTTGGCCACCTTGATGCTGTACTCATGGAGGGCTTCATTGAAAGTCGTCTCCCGAGCGAGGTACTCAGCTGATAAAGCGTCATACTCCTCTTGGATGAGACTTTCAGTGGTTTCACTTGACAGCTTTAAATATTCTTTGATCGGCTGTTCAAGTCCCTCCATGAATTTCTCCAATACCGATGCTCTCGCTATATCATTAAACATGGCGACATTTCTAATAGTAAGGGCAATCGCCGCCTTTAGACTTTCATAACTGAGGCCCTTATTCAGGACCATTTTTATCACAGCCGCCAAAGTCTTGTAAAAAGTATCAGTATGAATCTCAACTAAGAGATTCATTTCTGCACTTGAGCTTGGAGTTGCAGCAATGTCTACCAGATCTCTTCTCTGAAGAATAGGGGCAAATATTATTGCCTTAGTAGCAGACTAAGATGAGGCTATTGTTGTCATTGCTACAATGGCCAACTGATCCCCAGGAGCGTCAGGGACAGTATCTTCAGCATTTGTTACTCCAGCCGGTTTTGGAGTCAAAATTATGTGAGTTTCTGTGGCGGTGATTGGTGCGAAAGGAATGGTAGTTATGGCAGCTGACTCTGGCTCAGGTATTGTCTCTTCAAGAACTTTTTTTGAAGCAGTAGCAATAGCAGAGGATGCTATCACAACTTCCCCAGCTTCAGTTGATGATTCGACTATGTCTTCATCACCTTTTTCAGCTGCTGGCTCTACAGGACCTTCAAGTGTCTCAGTTGTAGCGAGTCCTTCTACAACTGATTCTGTATTGAAGTCTAACTCTTCCTCAGCAGCCACTTCATTATCTACAGTAGGTTCCACTGTAGTTTGCTCTTTATCTCCGCCCTCAACAGAAAGAGATGATTCTGGCTGAGCCTGCACCTCTGACTCTTGCTGTACCTCCATAGATTGAGGGTATTCTTCTTGAGCATCTTCTTCTAAAGAAGAAGACTCCTCTTCCTTAGATTCTACGTTTTCCTCATAAATGTCTTCTTGAGGAGGAGGAGGAGCCACAAGCTTTGATGCAATAATGACACCTGTAAATTAAACAAAAAATAAATTAATACACAAAATTATAATACATAATTTTGTATAGATTTTGTGTGATATATATTTACCTGAAGTAGGTGCAGAACGTGCCAAGTACGAGTCATAGTCCCCATCCCAGTCATCATGATCGAAAGCCAAAGCTGGTTCATCAGATGGGATGAGCTTTCGATCAATAGTATGTACTGGAGCAACATCCTCAACAACTTGTGCCTTTTGTGGCAAAGTCAAGTGAAGTGCTGTGCTGAGACGTCCCGGAGATAGGACAACATGTTGCGGCTCATCCACCTGAGTGTCACTCTCCGGGGTAGTGGCTCTTGATCTAGAAGGTCTTTTAGTGGTAGCCTTCTTCTTCTTTTCTGGGGTCTTCTCTGGAAGAGTAACAGCTGCACCTTGTTTCCGTTTACAGGTCTTGCCAATAATGATAGGCTTCACAGCTTTTTCCCCCATTCCTATTGGGATTACTTCTAGATATATACCTAGAACACCAGCATCGTCAGGTATGTCTGATTGCACCCTGACTGGCTCTTCAATATTCCCTTCCTTGGACCATCTTAGACTACCTCTCAGGTTGTAGCCATGGGCGAAGGAATGGATAGAAGCGTAGAAGCGAGCATACGTATGAAGTATAGGTAGCTCGGTGGTGCTGGTAGCAGTCGATATTCGAAATTTGGTACCAGTGCAGGCAGTGCTAAAATATCTCCAGCCCCTTGCACCATCAATCAGTTTCCCATAATAACGGAACTTGTGGAAGGATTGCCAACATGAAGTTGGTCATATCCGAACTGGCGAGAGAACCGGCTTGGTAGATATGGTTCAAACGCGCAGCCGTCTTCATTTCTGTACATTAGATGGGAAGGTCTGATGCACTGTTGCCGTCTGAAAACTGGAGTTGACAATAAAGTCCTTCCATCAACTTCATCTTCAAATTGAACGCTGAAGTAGTCGGCTAGAACTGGTTGCCGGGTACAGAAAAAGTTCCAATCATAAGAATAGTTCAATACTGCTCTGGTATCGGCTACTGTCGTGGCAGTCCATGTGGCTTTGCTGAACTTCTAGAGGAAGACCTCCGTATCATCTCCAGGGCCTGGTGGTAATAAATTGCAGTTGTGATGCAATAACCAGCCCATAAGGTAAGTAAAGGGCATTTTTACCCGAGGGAATAAATTCCGGTGATGAGCATTATTGATCAGTTCCTCATCAAAAGTCCTCAAACCTGCGTTGATGCGGAACACCATTGCCGACAGCAGGTTGATTCTGGCTTTAAACACCAAACGTACCGCTGGCCATAGCACGTTCCGGTGGATCCTATCAACTGTACCGATTCCTGGTACAACCCATCTTCTCAACCACAAAGAAAGAAAGCCTGTCAGCAAGGCTTTCTTGGAGATCTTCTGGCTGCCATATCTGAGGAAACTCAAGGCTTCGGTTCCTGCAGAGAATTCCCCAGGCTTGGTGGACAAATATTTGTTCGGGAACTTGTAGCCAATCATCATATCCCGTACTTTATCAGCAGGGATTGTTGAACTAGTGTTGATGGATGGAGCTTTGTTCTCCTGAAATCTTTCTTTATCATCCTTGGATATCTTATCCTTGTGGTAAAAGAGATATGTTGTCCACTTGTTGATGTATGCCAAATGAGATCCACTCTCATGCATAGTAGTGCAAATCAAGTAGTGGCACATCAACTCTTCATATACCTCAACCAGTTGAGGATTTTTCTTCCTTATCTTTGCTATCTCCCTATTGGAGGGAACATACTCTTCATATGGGGCTTCCCCCATTGGCAATTTGGAGATAAATTGCATCTCGTGGAGTGCGAGACCCATTTCACCTTTTGGGGTCGTAAAAGTTCCTGTGGGACTGATATATATTTCCATCATAGCCATGAACAAATTACTGTTCGGTGGTATCACCTGACTGGTGGAGGCCACTGCTTCATACAGGCCGAGGTCTTTTAGCTCTGTCTGGAAGTTCCTCATAATCCAAACACTGATCTGAATCCAGTTCTGTTTAAATGGAGTTAGCCACCCTGGTAGCCTGGGGTTGACCTGGGGATATAGTACTGCAGCCCTTATGAACTTATTTATGAACATTAGGGTCTTTACTGGCTGATCAAAGTCGAATCTTCACTCGGAGTGAATCCTGGCAGGAGACCTGTGAAGGGGACAACGCTACCACTGGGAGTGCTGGTATGGTAGCCCATGTCATTTGCTCTATCCCTTTTGAAGATGATCTTTTCTGGCCTACCATGACTGCTGGGAGTCAGGTTCCATAACATCTTTCGAGGATGGGTGTCATGGATAAATGCAGACAATGGATAATCTCTATCCATGTCAGGGAGGTACATTACTCTATCTCCAAATTTCAGCACCCAAGCCTCCTTCTTGGGGTGTGTTTGTGACTTAAAGTCTATTGCATCCCTGAATAGGAAAGTTGGCTTTGCAAATTGTTGACTATCCAGCGATGTCAACACTTCTCCATTTATCATAGACAACAACATCCTGTCCTCTGGTGCAGCTATTAGTTGTGCCCTCTATGCAGGATATTACGGGTTCGACTAGGGAAACTCCACGTGGGATCGGTTCTCCAAATAATTTGAGCCCACCATACCAGCTGATGAGCCAAATACTTCTGCAAGTGGATGAATTTGTAAATCCACTGCCAAAAGAAAAAGAAAAAATTAATTTCTACGCTGACATGCATAACGTGGGCGTGAAGTAAAAAGATTCGGGTTTTCTTCTCCGACGAACTCACGGCCAAAGTTCAGTGCTTTACCCTTCATTGCTGGAGCCACGGCGGGGTTGCTCTGTTGAGGCATCGTTGATGATAGGACAGGGGTTTTCGCACGGTCGGCTGATGATGAATCGACGACAGGCTTCTTGCCCTTGTTGCCGGCGGCGGTCTTCTTGGGGGCCATCGATTTAAAGTGAGAGAGAAAGACGAGAAAAGGAGCAAAGAGAGATCGGGATTACGAAAGACAAAGTAAAGTTCTATCTCTATTCGAACAGCCCTATTTATAGAGAATTTTGAATCGGTTCAAATTCCCGATTTTTACGCTGACTGTTGGATATCCTAACTTTTACGCGAATGACCATTGGATATCCTGAATTCTACGCTGACTATTGGAAATCCTGAATTTTACGCTTCTGTTCAAAGTATTTCAAATTTTGAAAATAATTTGAAAACTTTGAAGGGGGTCTAGTAGGAGCGTAAAAAGAGCTTAATGGACTAAGTCAAAGAAGTTGAGAAGTTTACGCAATTCAAACTGAGTCAAACTCAGACTCTACGCAAGCTATTCTCTACGCAAGCTATACTTAACGCTGAAAGCTTTTACGCGAGAGTTATCCTCCACTTTACGCTAGGACGACAGACTGTCAGGCCGCATTTAATACGAGTGATTTGATCTGACAAAAAGATTTTCTGACAGCAGGATTGCACAGAAGCCGAGAGGATTAGATTTACATTAAACCCAATACTGTCGTTTAGTGTGCAGATGGGCTACTTTACGCTCAATAAAATGCTTCTTTTACGCACGATAGCTATTCAAGCTTTTACGCTCAAGGTTATTGTGGGCGTAAAGTTTATTTGAGCTAATTTTACGCTCAAGGCTATTTTTTTAGCCACTTTACGCGGGAAGTCTATTTTGAGCTATTTTACGCCCAGTCTGCTACTTTACGCAGGGAGTGTATTTGGGTCATTTTTACGCCCGAGCTTTTCTGACTACATGGGAATGTGGTTTGCTTACGTGGCTTTCATGCCACACTTATCGAGAAACGTGTGTATGTGCTCTCCCTATTTTGTTGAAGTAGTGGGACACGTGTCACTATGCGTAAAGATTAAAACTCTATATGGGACACGTGTCACCGTACGTAGAGGATGATTTACATCGTGGGTGACAGTTACTCGCGTAGAGACCCGATTTTGTTGCTTTTTATGCACAAAGGGTCTAGTCTATATATAGACTTATTTTTCAACACAGAGAACATCAAGTGATCAATAGAGACAGGAGAGGAGATTCTGAGAAAACTTATATTTTCATAGTGATATTCCCAGAAGTATTTCTTCAACTTTTTCTCAAGAACAGGGTGAAGCAAAGCAAGAAAGCATTCGACTGTGCCATCAGTGCCGTTGCTCGATACCTTGCCGGTGACTTAGTTCTTCCGATTGTTCATCTTCTTCAAGCAGTTTTGTTCATCATCATCATATGGTCCAAAGAACAAAGTGATCACTCTCAGATCAGACTTCCATAGCAATACTTTCCAGAACAATTTGTACTTTTGTACTTTTTCTAGTTTTCTTTCAAAAGCCAATTTTTAGGCATTTTGTTAAGTGAAACAGGGCTATTACCATTCGGGAGGTAGATCCCTCCCTAGACTCCATAGCCATTTTGGTCAAACCGTTAGAAGTTTTCTTACCATTGCGTTTGTCCTTTGTACAAGACGTTGAAGTCACGACTATGGCAGGTGCTTCTTCATCTGAAGAGGTAGGCATAACCACAGTGTCCCCTGCTCGTCCTCAACCGATGGATGGGGGCAGGTCTTCTTCAGTAGTAAGGCTTGAGCAAAGGGATGATCAGGGCGAAGGCCCAGACCATGACGGCGATCAGAAAGCCAGTCCCTCTTATGACATTTCTTTTGGGGATATGTCTGCAATAGGAGCTATAATGAAAGACTTGGATAAAAATCAAGTCCATTCAACTCACCATCCTCTGGGTATGTTATCTTTGCACCTCTTTTCAGATGAGATTTTTCGACTTTGATTTTGTATGCTCCTCGTGAGGCTGACTGCCATTGTTTATTCCCTTGTAGACAAGAAGAAGGAACCATGCATAGAGATAGCCCAAGATATTGCAGGAGGAAAAGAGGTTGTCCCTGGCTCCTCTAGGGTTGCTGGTATAGAGGATTCTGTCAGTAAGACGACATCGACTATAGAAGGAGAGGTTTAACAGCCTCCTGAGGTAGTCGTTGCTGAATCTGCTACCGGTCCATCTGGGGCCGTAGAAGATATACGGCCTGATGCTGCTTGTGGCCTTAACAATGTTCTCCTTGAAAAACCTAGGCCTGCCCTTGGCTCCTTGGTAACCAAGGCTGATGACCTAGTCTAAGTTGGCGCTGAGCATGCCGAAGGTACAAAATTATTGCTCTTTCGTACACTTTCAGGTTCTTCTTTTCGTTGCTAGTGTATATTATTTTTTTGTCAGGTTTGGTTTCTTGTCAAGCATCTCTTCATGGAGCAGAAGATCCTCATCAAGCTTCCTCTCCGACGACCTCTTTCGAAGACGACGAGATGGCCTAGGAAGTCGTCAAAGCTTTTTATTCTATCCAGAAAGTAAAGCTTCCTGGAGTTCTGAATCAGAATGCCACCTTTGGCCCTGTGAAGGCTGTTGCTGAATGCCAAGTGGCAGCACTTGAGAGCATTGCTAGTTACGAAGAGCGGGCTAATGCTCTAACGAAAGTTCTAAATGACTTGGAGGACCGTGTGGCCAAACTCAGGAAAGCCAAACAACGAAGCACGATGTCGCTGTTTCGTGAAGAAGATGAGGCTTTAGTCACGGCTCTCGCGAAAGAGGAGGCTACTTTCCAGGCTAGGAAGGATGCTCTTACTCAAGAGATCAGCAAATTGGCCGATCAATATGAGCAGTTCAACGCCGCGAGTGAGGCTTGTGTTGCTTCGAAGAATAAGCTGGCTGCCCAAATTACTGAGAAATATAATCACATCGTGCAGATCCAAAATGAGATTGCCCAGCTTGAGGACAGTTGTGTCTGAAAAAGAGGATTATTCAGTTCAGGCTGTCGTGACCGCCACAACTTTAGACCAATTAAAAGAACAGCTGGTGAAGTTGGAGGAAGAGCACGTGAAACTGATCCCCTTCCAAGATGAAGCTGCCTGACAGGAAGAAGCGCGCCGTCGTGCTACTGCCAAGTCCGAGATCGAGACTGTGGCTCTAGGGATAGCATCAATCGGTTGTGTATCCCTTTTTATAAAGGCTCAATTAGCAGTCAAGACTCATGTATCTTTTTCTTTTCAATATCTTTTGATAGACGTTTTTAATAAAGAAACTTTTGGATTTCAAAATTCCTGAACGAAGTTTATGAAATATTCGAACTAGAGGTAATGTGGAGATCGTAAGTTTGTGAAATATCAAAATTTATGAATGAAGTTTATGAAATATCAGAACTATAGGCAGAATGAACTGTGGCTCTAAGGGATAGCTTCTCATTCTAATCGTATTTGTTTGAAGACACAAGCTTCTTGAGAAGTTTAATGATGGTCTTATTGAAGGCTTCTGCTAACCCATTACCCGCTAGATTGTAAGCAGTAGAGGCTACATTCTGGATTCGATTCTTATCGCTAAACCGATAGAATGTATGGCTCACGAATTATGGACCATTATCATGGATGATCCTACGAGGTAGGCCGAAACGTGATATTTAATGAAATTGATCATGTTCGACGTCTTTACTTCGGTAAGCGGTATAGCTTTTGCCCATTTGGAGAAGTAATCGGTTATATCTAGGATGAATCGATGTCCTCTGGAGGATGGCGGGCTGATTGGGCCTATAACGTCCATACCCCAGGCTTCAAAAGGCCAAGATGTCGACTTCGGGTGTAGAAACTCTGAAGGTTGATGAATAAAGTCAACGTGGAACTGACAAGCCCTATACTTTTTTGTAAATTCAACAGCATCTGCTATCATCGTGGGCCAATAATAAACCATTCGTCTGAGGCGATATTGTAATTTGGGGCCTGGTTGATGTTCACCACAAACTCCGTCGTGAGCCTCACAGAGTACATGTTTGGCTTCTGTGTCTGATAAACATCGTAACAGTAGCCCGTCGTAAGAGCGTCGTGTTAGGGTTATATACTAAAAGCATCACTTTTGTAGTAACCTTATTTCCTTAAATTTCGAATGAGAATCATATGGGCAAATGTTTTCATATTGTATTTGTTGCAAGTGTTAATGCAAATGTCTGATATTCTATATTGTAGATAATATGGTGTGTGGTGTCTCACATAAGATCATATTATCAGTTTCCTATGGAATATATAAATAGTTCACAACCTAGATGGACTTGGACAATCTATTGGAAAGGTTGTAGTGTAATCTGGTATTAGTCTATCTTGACTATAGGTTTACACTAGTACACTTTGTGTGTATTCAACAGGACCACTTGAGGTTGTTCTCTTTGTACTTACTACATAAGAGAACAAACACCTCTGTTATTATAGATGCTTGTGCTCTTAATCCGGATATAATAACGGACATGTATATGCAATGTGTATTACTTTGACTCATAAAAGAGTGAGATTCATTATGGATCAACAAGCTCTATGAATTGGGTAATAATATTGTATGTATGATGGACTGTTGACTATAAATAGAATCTATGTCCCGATACATCGGGTTGATGATGTCCCCTTAAGGAGCTCATAAGGATTGTCATGTAAACCCTGCAGGTAGGATTATATCCGACATGACAAATAAAGTTGAGCGGTACTACTTAAGGATAAAAGATGTCGAATCAATATAGTTGTCAGTGCCTTAATTTGATCGACGGATATACAATATCTTAACATGGGGAGCCAAACGAGCATATAATAAAAGGAGCCCACAAACATAATTTGGGATTAGGAGGTAGTGCAACAATCGCTCTTTAGTGGACCGAGCTATCGTTAATGGGCCTGGATTATGTGTTCGGACTGAACACGGGATATCCAGATCCGTTAGGAGGCCTAACCCTAATTTCTCCTCATGGTCCCTGCCATAGCCTATATATATCCTCTATTCTCTGGCCGCCAGATTACTGATCAGAAATCTGAAACTTTCTCTAAATTCGTGATTCACGTAAGGAGAGAAAGAGAGGGCTGCCAAGGAGAAGAAAAGGTTGAAAGATCGTCGCCCACATGACGTCCAACTCGAGGAAGGAATACGTATAGAAGATCTTGGGATCGTCCGCTCGATATTGCCAGGAATTACTTGTCTCCTTTTCCGTCGCAAGTATAATGCGTGAACCCTAGTTTCCGCCTATGAAGGGTTAGAACACGTATTAGATCTGTTTAACTTTCTATCTATCAATACGCACACCAAAGAAGGGTCCTGGGAATCCCAGTTCCATCAATTGGTATCAGAGCCACTTTGGATCTACGTATTGATTGATACATCCATGTTGTCCAATAAAACCCGCACTGTGTAATAGTCAGTAGATGTAGATCTGTTCTAACTCGGTTTTGCAGGCATCTTAGATCCAACTATTATGGTCCAATGCATGTTTTTGATTGTGTTGTTTAAACCACGGACAAGTCGCGGATGTTGTTGTTGCTGTGGATGTAATTAAAATCACGAGGGTTGATCGTGCTTATTATTTTAATTTTTTAATCTAGATTATGTGTGAACTCCTTCGGAAGGCATAGGATTGATGTAATTTTAATTATTTTTGTTCAATCGTGATGGCGGTGGTGGCTGTTTCTTACGCCGGACGAGATGCTGGTTTTAAGCAGTCCAGAGGCAGACAGATAATTTTCGATGAAGGAATCGACCCCGAATAGATCTGTGCAACGGCAGATTTTGCATTCGGATAGTTGAGGACGGAGCAGCAAAGATGACCGTAATAGTTGGATATTTTCTCTTATTTTTGTCATTTTGCTTTTTCTGATTATGCATGTTTATTATTGTGTGGTTGTTTTTTTGAAAAACCAAGCCTACATTAATAATAGATAACGTGGACATAATATCAACTAGTACAAAAACCCTCATTGTTAAATAACTAAGTGGGAGAGAATATTTATTTAGTATAAATCCTGTGGTCTTCATTACTTGTTTGTAGGTGATGTAATTATACTTGCGTGTTGGCTTTAGTGCTTTCTCTATATCGGATGAGTATAATTATGGATCACTAGTACAAACTTCCTTCGAGATAATTGTAGAAAGTTACCTAGTATGTGATCACTTCTCCATTTGAAGGAACTCATTACAAGATAATGGACTTAGTATTAAGTAATGGTATACACTTAGATACAAATAATGGTATCCTTCCCATCGGAGTCACTGCTATTATTTATATGACCAGAGCAAGACTAGCATATTAATTTTATTTGTCATAAAGTTATGTTGACATGATAGTAAAATAAATAAGAAAAACCTACTTGAACAAAGTTGAATTTATATATGTCCACACTATAGTGGCATGCTAAATTCATGGTATTCAAGGTGTTGGTGAATTTCTTATTATTATTTTGAGAGAATCAATATTTAGTTAATTCAAAAAGTTTTTTTGCCCTACATAATTTTATTTATGTGATTCTCGGGATTTCAAAAAAATGGCTTCTTTCAGTCCACTTATGGTGATTCTTAAAGAAAACACTTACTGGACCTAATTATATTGACTGGAAACGTAATTTGGATATTGTTCTGACTGCTGAGGAGTACAAATATGTACTTATTGAGGAATGCCCACCTAAGCCTGATGCTAACTCTGATGTAGAGGTCAAAGAGGCTTATAAGAAGTGGAAAAAGACAGATGAGATGGCGCGGTATTACATTCTGGCATCTATGTCAAATGTAGCATCAAGCCATGGCCACTGCTTATGACATGATGTATAACCTCAAGGAACTCTTCGGACATCAGAGTAGAGCAGCTTGGCAGTTTGCTATGAAATGTTTGATGAATACAAAAATGGCTGAGGGTACACCAGTAAGGGATCATGTTCTCAAGATGATGGGTCATTTGAATTAGATAGAGATCCTTGGAGCTAAAATCGATGGGGAATCCCAGGTCGATATCATTCTCGGGACTCTGCCTAAAAGTTTTGACAATTTTTACCTTAATTACAACATGAACAAAAGGTTGTATAGTTTGGCAGAACTTGCAAAAGAGCTACAGGATGCTGAATCTCTCTTTAGAAAGAGTGGTCATGTTTTTGTTTCTGAAAAGGCTTCTACTTCTAAGCCAAAAGGCGGTAAGAAGAAGAATAACATTCAAAAACCGGAAAACTTAGCAAAGAAGGGCACGGGACCTCAAGGCGTGGGGAAAAAGTCGAAAGACAAATGTTTCAAATGCAAAGGGTCAGGACATTGGAAGACTGATTGTCCACTTCTCAAACAAGGGAACAAAGAAGGTTTATCTCATTTACTAGTAGTTGAAACATGTTTAACGGTGTTATCTACCGACACCTGGGGTGTAGATACAGGAGCCACTAATTATGTCTGCAATACATTGCAGGTGTTCCAGGAAACCACACGGCTCGGTGATGG
This sequence comes from Iris pallida, assembly GCA_029216955.1. NCBI lineage: Eukaryota > Viridiplantae > Streptophyta > Magnoliopsida > Asparagales > Iridaceae > Iris > Iris pallida. Next base: position 5,538,621 of record JANAVB010010800.1, read on the forward strand.
AGAGATATGCTTGTTCATGGGTGATGCTACAAAAGTATCGGTCGTTGCATTAGGAGATGTTACTTTATCTTTTGGTAGAAATAAGTCTTTGATATTGAGAGATTGTCTTTATGCACATTCACTTAGAAGGAATTTAGTTTCTGTTTCTATGTTTGTTATGGATGGATATTCAGTTTATTTTAATGACAATATTGTTATTAGAAAGAATAAATATTTTATCTGTTCTGGTGCATTGGTTGATAATTTGTATGTCATTAATCCTGTTTTGCCCACAATACAACTTATGGAAATGAATAATATGTCATCTAACTTAAATAAGAGAAAAGAACCTTCTTGTATGAACCAAACATATCATTAGCACTTTCGATTGGGGCATATTAACCTAAAAAGGATTCAAAGACTGGTTGAAGATGGACCTTTGAGTTCATTGGAAGTGGAGGCACTACCTGTCTGTGAATCCTACTTGGAAGGTAAAATGACCAAAAGACCTTTTACGGCAAAGGGGTATAGGGCCCAAGATGTATTGGAATTGGTTCATTCTGATTTGTGTGGACCCATGACTATCCAAGGTAAAGGTGGCTTTGAATATTTTGTCACATTTATTGATGATTATTCAAGGTATGGATATATTTATTTGATGCGTCGTAAGTGTGAGTGCTTTGAGAAATTCAAAGAGTACAAGACTGAAACGGAGAAACGTCATAGAAAATGTATCAAGTCATTACGATCAGATCGTGGTGGCGAATACCTCTTTGGAGAGTTTAGAGATTATTTATCAGAGGCTGGAATTGCATCCCAATTGACTGCACCTGGAATGCCCCAGCAGAATGGTGTAGCCGAAAGAAGGAATAGAACTCTTATGGAGATGGTTAGATCAATGATGAGTTATTCGGATTTGCCAGATTCGTTTTGGGGATATGCCTTAGAGACTGCAGCTTATATTTTAAACTTGGTTCCTTCTAAGTCAGTACCTCTTACTCCCACAGAGCTGTAGATTGGGCGTAAGCCTAGTCTGAAACATGTTCGCATTTGGGATAGTCCAGCACATGTGCTGAATGGGAAAGCAGATATATTAGAATCTCGTACAGAAGTACGCTTGTTTGTAGGCTATCCAAGAAGAACGAAAGGAGGTTTATTTTATAGTCCTAAGGATCAGAAGGTCATTGTTAGCACCAATGCCCGATTCTTAGAGGAAGACTATGTGATGAACCATAAACCCACAAGTAGAGTTGTTCTAGAAGAACTGAGACGTGAGACTCCAAGTACTTCAATACTAACAGTACAAGAGGATGAACAACAAATAACTGCACAACGTGTCACAAATGTTACACCACAACCGATAGTGCCTCGTCATAGTGGGAGGGTTGTGATACAACCTGATAGATATATGTTCTTGGAAGAGTCGTCAGACTTCGTCCCTGAGGAACAAGATTATAATCCATGTACCTACAATGAAGCACTCCAAGATAAAGATGCAGAGTCTTGACAAAAAATAATGATATCTGAAATAGAATCTATGGATTCTAATCAGGTCTGGGAGCTTGTAGAACCACCCGTTGGTGTAAAAGCTATTGGATGCAAGTGGGTCTATAAGAGAAAAAGTGGATCAGACGGTAAGGTAGAAACCTTTAAAGCTCGGCTTGTAGCAAAAGGTTTTAATCAAAAAGAGGGTACCGATTATGAGGAAACCTTTTCTCCTGTAGCCATGCTTAAGTCTATCCGGATTATTTTATCTATTACAGCTCATCTCAATTATGAGATTTGGCAAATGGATGTCAAGACAGCTTTCCTTAATGGAAGTCTTGAGGAAGACATCTATATGAAGCAACCAGGCGGGTTCATTGATAAGGGCCAAGAGCATCTTGTTTGTAAGCTCAAGAAGTCCATTTATGGACTTAAGCAAGTTTCCAGATCTTGGAACATATGTTTTGATCAGGTGATAAAATCCTGTAGATTTGATCAATGTCAGGATGAATCATGTGTATACAGAAAGTATGACGGAAATGTGGTGGTGTTTCTAGTACTTTATGTGGATGACATCTTGCTCATTGGAAACAATATGAAGGTGTTATCTGACGTAAGGGTATGGTTATCCAAACAGTTTGATATGAAGGACTTGGGAGAAGTAGGTCACATCCTTGGGATCAAAGTTCTACGAGATCGCAAGAAAAAGATGTTGGGCTTATCCCAAGCTTCCTATATCGATACTGTACTAACTCGTTTTAATATACAAAATTCTAAGAAAGGTTTATTACCTTTTAGACATAGAATTGCTCTATCAAAGGAGCAGTATCCGAGGACACCTAAAGAGATAGAGAACATGAAGGCAGTTCCTTATGCTTCAGCAGTAGGAAGCTTAATGTATGAAATTCTATGTACAAGACCAGACATTTGCTTTGCCGTAGGCATGGTCAGCAGATATCAGTCTAACCCAAACAAGAGCACTGGACTGCCATAAAGCATATTTTGAAGTACCTGAAAAGGACTAAAGAGTATATGCTAGTTTACCAGGCAGATAGTTTAGTTCCCTTGGGGTATACAGACTCAGATTTTCAGTCAAATAGGGATTTCAGAAAATTTACCTCAGGTTATGTGTTCACTTTGGGAGGTGGAGCCATTGTGTGGAGGAGTATCAAGCAAAAATGTATTGCTGATTCCACCATAGAAGCCGAGTATGTGGCAGCCTCTGAGGCAGCCAAAGAAGCGGTTTGGCTCAGAAACTTTCTGTTGGACTTGGATGTGGTACCTAGTTTGCCTAAATCTATTACACTTTATTGTGATAATAGTGGTGCAGTTGCAAACTCGAAGGAACCACGAGCCCATAAGACAGGCAAACACATTGAGCGCAAGTACCACTTGATACGAGATTTCGTAAAGAAAGGAAAAGTTGTTGTGATCAAGATAGCAGCAGCCGACAACCTAGCTGATCCCTTTACAAAGAGCTTACCAGCTATGGCTTTTGATAGTCATGTTGAGGGAATGGGAGTCAGACGTGTAGCAGCATGGCTTTAAGTATAAGTGGGAGATTTGTAACACTATACTGAAAATCAATGGTTTGAGTATAAGTGGGAGATTGTTAAAAGCATCACTTTTGTAGTAACTTTATTTTCTTAAATTTTTAATGAGAATCATATGGGCAAATGTTTGTATTGTATTTGTTGCAAGTGATAATACAAATGTCTGATATTCTATATTGTAGATAATATGGTGTGTGGTCTCACACAGAAGATCATATTATCAGTTTCCTATGGAGTATATAAATAGTTCACAACCTAGATGGACTTGGACAATCTATTGGAAAGGTTGTAGTGTAATCTGGTATTAGTCTATCTTGACTATAGGTTTACACTAGTACACTTTGTGTGTATTGAATAAGACCACTTGAGGTTGTTCTCTTTGTACTGACTACATCAGAGAACAAACACCTCTGTTATTATGGATGCTTGTGCTCTAAATCCGGATATAATAACGGACATGTATATGTAGTGTGTATTACTTTGACTCATAAAAGAGTGAGATTCATTATGGATCAACAACCTCTATGAATTGGGTAATAACATTGTATGTATAATGGACTGTTGATTATAAATGGAATCTATGTCCCGATACATCGGGTTGATGATGTTCCCTTAAGGAGCTCATAAAGATTGTCATGTAAACCCTGCAGGTGGATTATATCCTACATGACAAATAAAGTTGCGCGGTACTACTTAAGGATAAAAGATGTCGAATCAATATAGTTGTCAGTAACTTAATTTGATCGACGGACATACGATATCTTAACATGGGGAGACAAACAAGCGTATAATAAAAGGAGCCCACTAACATAATTTAGGATTAGGGAGGTAGTAGAATAATAGCTCATTAGTGACCGAGCTATTATTAATGGGCCTGGATTGTGTGTTCGGGCTGAACACGTGATACCCAGATCCGTTAGGAGGCCTAATCCTAATTTCTCCTCATGGTCCCTTCCGTAGCCTATATATATCCTCTATTCTCTGGCCGCCAGATTACTGATCAGAAATCTGAAACTTTCTCTAAATTCGTGATTCACGTAAGAAGAGAAAGAGAGGACTGCCAAGGAGAAGAAAAGGTTAGGAGTTCGTCGCCCACACGATGTCCAACTCGAGGAAGGAATACGAGCAGAAGATCTTGGGGTCGTCCGCTCGAGATTGCCAGGAATTACTTGTCTCCTTTCTACCGCAGGTATAATTCGTGAACCCTAGTTTCCGCCTATGAAGGGTTAGAACACGTATTAGATCTATTTAATTTTCTATCTATCAATACGCAACCAAAGAAAGGGCCCTGGGAATCCCCAGTTCCATCACGTCGGTACAGCATTTTGGTAGCTGTATCATAGTAAAATCTGAGAGATCGCCTTTGGACAGACACTGCTTCCTTAAGGTCCTCATGGAGGATTCCGTAGATGGTGTAGTCTATGAAAGAAAATCTACAGTATTTAACATCGACGTTTGTTTCTGTTGCGTAACTGTGATGAATATACACGGCATCTTTCCCACAGAATAGCTCTCGACCAGACACTGTGATCGAATACTGAGTATTGGTAGGGATGATCAAGGAAGCAGCAAGACCGGCTAAAGCATCTGCTTCTATATTCTGTAATCGACGTACGTGCTCGAAGAAGAATCCAGCGAAAGTAGAAGCCAATTCGATTGTTACTTTGTGATATGGGATGAGGTCTTCGTGACGAACTTCATAATCCCCTCAGACTTGACTAACTATTAGCTTAGAATCGCCGTAAGATTATAGATAGTCAACTCTCAGTTGTTTTGCCAGTTGAAGGCTGATCAGAAGAGTATTATATTCGGCCACGTTTTAGAACAGGGTTCCACGAGAGAATATGTACGGTGTATATCCAGATGGTCTGGTGACACAAGCACGATGCCTACTCCGGCCACGACATTTCCTTTAGGTCCTGTTCTTGATGCACCGTCAAAGAAGATTCGCCAAATAGTAATTTCCTCAATTACAGTATTAGAGTCCACTACTTCATCCAGGATTTCATCGTAGAGTTTGGAAGATTCTGGCACCGGATGAGCTGCTAGGAAATCAGCTAACGCTTGGCCTTTTACTGCCTTCTGAGGGACGAACAACATATCGTATGTGTAGAAGCATGAAAAATATTGCTTTTAGTCCCACATCGGAAAGGAGAAGAAGAAAAGATTCATTCCATTCTATATATAGAGCCCCCTTGCCTCCTTTGAAAATGGTACCAAAAAAAAAAAGAATCACTCAATTGAGTCACTCGCTGTCATGGCGAGGATGAGTTGGGTTCTGAGTACTATGAGCCTTCACGGGCTAGTATGAAGAAATCCAAGGCGGCACGGGCCATGCTCTTTAAACTGCTATGCCAACAGTAAACCAGAGATGCGCACGCAAAATCATGCACTCTACCGATGGTAAACTATACTGAATCGACTCGGGTGCGTTTACACTAGATATGAGCAGACTCTTAAAGTCCTCCTCCTGCTTGGGTACAGCTATTAAGCTTGAACTAAGTCGAGGGGGGAATCTCTTGCGGGCCCGACCCCATGCGGCCTATTGAAAATGCAAATCTTCTAACTTGGACTCTTCCTACTTCGTACCTTCGGGTGCTAAGTCGAAGAAGTCTAGGGCAGTGCGGGCCTAACAAACCCAGTCAACTGTCCAAGATGCTGACCGTCAATGGGCTCCGTTAACTGATTATAGGCGCTCTTGATAGAAAGTTGTAAAGAACCACCCGCGTCCAATCCCCCAAGGCTAACGGACAGGGTGGGTCTCAAAAGTCTTTCTACAACGATCGAGCGCAGTGCTTTACTAGCCGATAATCAGAAAGCAAATATGATGGTCCCAAAAGTCTTCCTACAATGATCGAGAGGAAGTGCTTTTACTAGCCTCACACCAGGGAGCAAATATGATACCTATGCACCCGGGCGCTCGGGATACCCGGGCCAACAAAACGGATACGAAGGTAGATCAATCTGCTAGCAACTTGTGAGAGGTAATTACTCATAAACGTAAGAAGAGAGAAGCAACCTTGGCGTGCGATGAGCCCCTTCAAGGACATCACTGCACCTAAGCCATCATCAATTGCCGCGGCCATAAGGCAGTGGCTCCACTATCAAGGCAGTCTGTGTTCCAGTGACTGCGACCTACTGTGCCTTTCCAACATCATCTCGGGAACATGATGCCAATTGAAGATATTGTAACTGCATACTCTCAACTAGATGCATTACTCAGATGTCTTAGTGAGGTACATCATCTCAGTCAAGCGCATCACAATCTTCTGAAGTAGTCCAGCGTTAAATCTTCTTCGAACAAGGAGATCAATAATCCGCAGTGCCAACACTCGCCAAGGAGGAGGGTCGGTCAAATTCATTTTTTCGAGAAGTCAAGAGGAAGACAAATGAAACTCTCTCAATTCGTGACATTCGGCACATCACCTTCTCTTAGGGCCTCCATACCCATCCAACTAGAAGATACCCTTCATGCGGCTTAGTCATGAAACATTCCTCATACGGCTCGGTCATGAGATGGCCTCATACGGCTCGGTCAGAAGGCATTCCTCATGCATCTCGATCATAAGACATTCCTCAGGCGGCACGGTCATGAAACGTCCTTCATGCGGCTTGCTCATAAGACAATCCTCATGCGGCTCGATCATGAGATATTTCTCATGCGGCTCGGTCATGAGACATCCTTCATGCGGCTCGGTCATGAGACATTCCTCGTGCGGCTCGGTCATGAGACGTCCTTCATGCGGCTCGGTCATGAGACCTTCCTTCATGTGGCTCAATCATGAGACATTCCTTCATGCGGCTCATACGGCTCGATCATGAGACATTCTTTCATACGTCTCAGCCATGAGACATTCCTCATACGGCTCGGCCAGGAGACATCCTTCATACGGCTCGCCACAGAAGATTAGTTGATGCACGTGACAAGTTGACCAAGTCTCAACTAAGATTTGCTACAATGACCAATCATAACAAATCTTGACAAATCCCCAGCTATTAGTCACAGACCGAGTCTCGAGGCATGATTACGGCAATGTGGCCCGGGGATTTGCCACATGGCCATCTATACGGCTCAAAATATCCTTTATCTCAAAATTACTATAAATAGCAGGGCACCACACCCATGCAAATGGTTGGCAATCCAGGGCTGGCAACCTTCAAGAAAGCAGTTTCTTCAAGATCTAAAAGACTACATCAGATAGTCCACGGAGTAAGGCAGAGTTGATAGCACTTTTCCGAGCCTCCACCGTCACCCCCAGAATCATAACTAAATAATTGTACTTAGATTGTTTCCTAGGATTTCTTTCTAGGCTTTTCTTTGTACAAGCGAGTTTGCAATCAATTTTAGTATTCTGTAATACCTGTCTTTGATTTTTTATGGCATACACGATGGCGACTCTGTTGGGGACGGCTTTCTCTTCTAATAAGAAGCTGGTGATGCAATCTGACGTGTCCAAGATCGGCTCTACGCAGCAAATGCTTGTGGTTGGTTTCGACCAAAAAGCCTTCGAAGAAATGCTCTCTGAAGGGATTGCCAGCCCGTCTTAGAAACGAGCCAACCCAATGAGGACTCGTAGGACATCGGTGCACAAAACTGTTACCCCCGACCAAGTTCTCAAAGAAGCTCCTTCTATAGCCCACGACGGTGACCAAAACTCTCCTGCAGCTTCTCTTTCGACCGCAGATCCCACTGTCCCCAAATCCAGCAGAGGAAAACACTATGATATTGAGTTTTTGGGGGCACAAGGGAAATCCATGCGGACAAAGAAGAAGTCGCATAAGGGAGATGGGCAGTCTGTCCAAGTGGCAGCCAACTTTGGCCGTAGGCAGACAACTCATGCAACAGCCAACTCTGGCCGCAGGAAGATGGTCCATGCGGCAGCCAGCTCTAGCCGTAAGAAGATGGTCCATGCGGCGCCAATCCTGGCCTCAAACAGTATGTCTCATGCGACCCTGTTAGAAGCTCTATGTCTGACCGCCTCTCATACTGGCCCGACGCCATGCGACCCATTAAGAATGTAGGATGTATCAATTTGGACTCTTTTTACTATACGCCTTCAGGTAATAAGTCAAAAAAGTCTAGGGCAGTGCGGGCCCAACTAGTCCAGTCAACTGTCCAAGTTGCTGATTGTCAGCGGGTCCCGTTGACTGTTACACGGGCTCCTGACGGAAAGTTATACAGAATCACCCGCGTCCAGTCCCCCAGGGCTAACGGACAGGGTGGTTCTTTAAAGTCCCCCTCTAACGATCCAGATCAAGTGCTTTTACTAGCCACGGATCAGGAAGCAAACATGATACCTAAGCACCCGTGTGCTCGGGATACCCGAGTCCACAAGTGTGGTACAAAGGTAGATCAGCTCGCTACCGACTTGTGTGAGATGATTACTTACAAATGCAAGGTGGCAGCATTGGTATACAATGAGTCCCTCTCGGGACATCGTTGCACCCGAGTCATCATTAACTGCTGCTGCGACAAATCAGCAGCACCTGAAGGTGGGGAGTCAGTTTTCCGACGATTACAGCAGCAAGCACCTACCCGATAACAACTCAAAAAATAGGTACAAATTTAAGGGGATAAGGAGTTTCCTTTTGCTTTATATAATTCAACTCAAAAGGTTCCTTTTGGCAAGGGAGGAAAGAAGATAGGCTCTTCCAGCCCGGCCATCTCGTCCAGTATTGCAAGAAGACCCTCATCTGGGGGGTTCCCATCAACAACCACATAGGGTGTCTATTTAGGATCTCGATCCAAAAAGAAGCTTTCGGCACCCGGAGGTGTACCTTCGGCCTCCTTAAGAGTAGATGAAGCTGGGGGTAGCAGTCCCTTCAATATATGCGACAACCCGGTGTACCAAGAGCACATACAGGGGGTAGAGGTCCCCCAGAACTGTGCAACAGACTTGGATTTCCCTGAAGATCACCACCCTCACCAAGATAATGCGGCTTCCTGCACAGGGGGTAGCACCCCTTCCGAGTCCGAGGAGGAAGACATTCCAATATTCCTCGATGATTTTTTGGCACGGGGGTACGATACAGAGAGCACCTCTGTGACGGTCCCTTCCACCTCTACCTACGTGCGAACAGTCTTTATGGTCGACGATGATCATGAAGCACCTTCTAAGCGACAACGCCTAGAACTACTTGAAGCCATGCTCCTGTCCTTGGTCAAGTCCATGGACGAAATCAAAGCTGTCTTGCCAACCCAACCGATAAGAATGCCAGGTCAAACAAGCTTGGGACCCGTAGTCAACGCGGACTCCAACATGACAACCCCTCCTTTGGGCGATGATCCCTTAGGAGCATCCGTTCCCTCAGCCGCTGATGAAGCTAAGGAGGCATGGAGGGAAGTCCAGGTGCTTCGAGCAATATTCAATGCCCAGACTCCTCTCGGGACCTTAGAATACACCAGCCATATCCCGTTGCTTGAAGATATGTGCCTTTTCCACCATGGTACAAGCCATTCCATATCGAATCTTATGATGAAAAGACCTCTGCGAGTCGGTACATGACTTACTTTTAGGTCACAAACGACCACTTTCCGTATAGTGATGCCGTCCTCATGCGATTATTCATCGAAGCATTGGAGGGTATCGCGTTCGACTGGTAGCGCAACCTCCCCAACAACTGTATCAATTCTTTTGACGGCTTCAAACACATATTCCTGGAAAGATTCTACAAAGTGGGGCATGATATAACGATGTTGTCTCTCATGGACGTCGTTCAGGGAAAAAGAAAGCTAACAAGGAACTATATCGAGTGGTTCTGCCAAACTGCAATGAGATTGCCCCAAGGAAATCCTAAGAGCTCATTGATTGAAATCTGCCAGAAGAAGCTGCTCCTTGCAATTAGCCTCTAGATGGGTGACGATCAGTTTAGGGATTGGACGACCTTTATCATAAGTGCTACCAATACAGAGGTAAAATAGAAGAAAGCTTGCCAGTTGGGATTACACATCTCTGATGGAGAGGATAAAGGCAGACATCCTGGTCCCATCCCCAGTAACAACAACAGTGGCACCACCACCAACCGGGACAATAAGGGCAAATAGGCCATGGTCGCTAATGCGACTAAGAAGCCCGAACAAAAATAGGCAGAAGGTCCGTGGCCCAAGGTTAATTACTCATTTGAAGATAGTCATGTCAAACCTATCTTCGATATGCTCTTGCAAGGGGGTAGGATCCATCTCCCTCCTCCAATGCGCGAGCCCCGAGCAGCAAAAATAGAGGACCCAAAGTATTATCACTTCCACTGCTATGTCTATCACGCCACTCATGACTGCTTCCAATTGATACGGTACATTCAGAGGCTTATCGAATCTAAAGCTCTGCCGATAGACTTTAAAGAGGTTACCGTGGTGGAAAATATGGTGTCTATTCAGTTCAGCAATTTCCCTCCAACGAGCACTCCAGACGGGGTCATACCTGTCCTTCGGGTAACGATGGAGGTTACTAATCTTCCACCTGTGTGGAGCCAGACATCTAGATTGGTACCCCTCACCACATCGCGAGGAGAGATCAAGTGGGTGCATCCAGACTTGGTGCCCAAAGTTACCCAGGAGGTGTTATCTCCTACCAGCAAGAAAAAGGACAGGAAGTCTAGATCCTGCCATACAATTTCAGCCGAAGCTGAAGAAGCTGCAGTCGTTATTACCCGATATGGAGCACAAGTCCAGCCTGCACGGGATAGTTCAGCCAAAGATCCTCAGTCGGCAACGTTGCCTTCCTTTGATGTTCCAAGGCCATCTCAGCCTCCACTGACGGATAAGTCTAAAATAAAGGAAACCCGCTTCGATAGGCCACTCCGTAATGACATACCTCAGGGACTGGAGAGATCTTACAACTTTGACATATTAGCACAATTGGCTAACATGCCATCAAAGTTATCGTTATACGAGCTCCTAAGGCTCTCCAAGGATCTTCGTGTCATATTAAGCGAAGCACTCCAAAATGTTGACGCCTACTTAGCTCAGGTCAAGCCTCCAGGTGAAGACCCGCAAGCAGATCTATATGGCAGTGATAGTACAGATGCAATGCACAACATCATATTTACTCCACAAGATATGTTGATCAAGAACAATTTGCATGATCGCCCCTTATACTATACTGGATACATAGGCGACATCAAGGTGGATCGAATGCATATCGACCCTGGCTCGTCAATAAGCATCATCCCAAAAAGCTTGCTCCAACTTCTTGGCATCCCTATGCACCGGCTAGCAGCGACCAACACTGCCATTAGCGGTTTTAATTCGGGAAAGAGCTATCCCCTAGGGAAGATCTGGTTGAAATGCCAGATTGGTGACCTGAAGACGGAAGTTACCTGCTACATCATAGATGCAGACACCTCCTACAACATCCTCCAGGGACGTCTGTAGATACATGACTATATGATCGTGCCATCCACCCTTTACCAGTATTTCAAGTATGTCAGTAAGCACGGTTCCGTGAAAACTGAATTTGCCGACATCGATCCCTTCAAAGGGGTTGAATCTTATTACTCTTCGGAGGCTTGTCTATATGACGAATCCAGGAAACATATAACTGACGAACTGGAAGCCATCAAAGGGCCAGAAGAACCCTTGAGAATTCGTTTCTAAGCCCACAAACCGGACAAGGCCGCACCCCTCATCGCAACCTTGCATAAAGAGGTGCTCGATTCTCCTGCCTCACCTATGCAGTTGGAACCAATGGTCATCCGTCTCCCAAGATCTAGCTAGGAGCCAAAACCTGTCATAGGGACAATGGTGATCCGACTACCGAAATCTAATCAAAGGCAACAGGAAGATGCAAGGCCCTCTGTAAAACCAATGGTAATTCGATTACCAAAATTTACTCAAAGGCGACCGGAAGATGCGAAGTCCCATGCTGAGCCAATTGTCATCCGTCCTACCAAGACGAGCCAGCAGCCAAGTGTCAATCCAACACTCCCAGGCAAGTCAATACCTCAAGCCGAACCCTTGGTGGTCAAGTTGAACAAGATAGTATCCCGACCTCTAAGCTCGTAGGGGGTAACCAAAGAGGACGAAGAACTCGCCAAATACTTGGTTACTCAGGTGGATAGCCTCTCTCCTGATGATGTAATCCTTGTGGATAAAATTCCTTATTTCATCAATAAGAGGCAGCCGTTAGACTATTCTGAGTATGATAAGCCTAATCTAACGTATGTCGCACGGGACTGTCTAGACGTTAGCCTGTATACACGGGTGACAACCATCCATACCCCAAATCGACTTGCTTCCATAAAAGGCGCTTACTTCCTGGTCCTAGACAGAAGAGGATGGGATCAAACGATCATCTTTGGCCAAAAAGAAGGTCTTCAATCTTTCACGCCATAAGAGTCCGATCTTGGACCCGACGCTGGAAGGTTATCGCTCTACCTGTATAGTCCTCAAGCCAAGTACTTCATGCAAAAGCAAGGGTACAATATGGAGGCTACCTCGGGTCAAAATCATGGCAGTGGTCGGCGATTGCCTCTACAGCCGCCGGCACCGGCAGGGAAACCTCAGGATCATTATCACAAATCTAGACGCGGCCTCGGGTATGTTACTCCACCAACAACGCCTAAAAGTTCTGATGAAGAATGTGAGTGGCACTCTCATTCATCCAAGTTACCCATTTACGACTCCGATAGCAATATTGGAGATATATTCAGACAGAAATTATCTGTCAACATGATATCTGCCGATATCGACGACGAAGACGAATACCTACTTGAACCACTTGAGTTGGAGCCGTGGGTCCAGCAACTAGATGCACAATAGGAGAAACGCTTTGAACTTCATGATCCTTCCACTGAAGATGAGGTTATGCAAGTTAACCTCGACGATGAATCCTCTCCAAAGCTAATCTTCGTCAGTAAAAGTCTGACAGACGATGAGCGGGAGTCATTGTTACAACTCGTCAGAGCATACATCGACGTCTTTGCCTGGATCTACGAAGACATGCCAGGGCTAAACCCCGAGATTGTACTACATAAGCTCAACATTTATCCAGACGCAAAACCAGTCAAACAACAGCAGCGACAGTTTCGTTCAGACATCATAAATTCTATTGAACCAGAAGTAAACAAGCTCATAGCTAGCGGTTTCATCTGTGAAAAGCAGTACCCAGACTAGGTAGCCAACGTAGTGCCAGTCATCAAGAAAAATGAAAAGATATAAATTTGTATCAATTTCTGCAATCTGAATGCAGCATGCCCTAAGAATGAATTCCCTCTTCCGATCACTGACATAATGATCGATAATACGGGTGGCTTCGAGCGCATGTCCATTATGGACGTCTTTTCAGGATACAATCAAATCAAGATGTCTCCTGATGATGAGAAGCATACATCATTTCAAACGTCGATCGGCGTATATTGTTATACGGTCATGCCCTTTGGCCTGAAGAACGCCGTTGCTACATATCAACGGGCTATGAGTGTCATCTTCAGAGATCATTTGTGCAAGACGGTGGAGTGTTATATTGACGACATCGCTGTCAAGAGCCGCTCCAAAAATGATTACTTACATGATTTGAGAACAGTGTTCGACCTCATACGTGCACACAAGCCGAAGATGAATTCTACCAAGTCTTTCCTGGGGTGTCCAGCAGAAAGTTCTTGGGCTTTGTCACTACTTCCCTGGGCATTCACATAGATCCCGACAAAATAAAAGCGATCCTGGAGATGAATCCACCAAGGAACCTCCGCGAACTTCACGGCCTTCAGAGAAGACTAGCCTATATCAGGAGGTTTATATCTAACATCCCAGGGCGATGTCAACCCTTCACTCAACTCATGAGGAAAGGTGTCTCTTTTGTATGGAACGAGGAATGTCAGCGTGCCTTCGATGTTATTAAGGAGTACCTGATGAATCCGCCAGTTCTGGTAGCCCCGATCGTCGGAAAGCCCTTCCTGCTCTATGTACGGACGATGGAACACTCCTTCGGTGCTATGCTAACACAGAATAATGATACGGGACATGAACAAGCCATTTACTATCTCAGCTGGATGATGGTAGAATCGGAACATAGGTACACCGTCGTATAGAAGGAGTGCCTTACCCTAGTGTTCGCCATTCAGAAAATACAATACTATGTGACAGGACAGACCTTTCATGTTGTTTCATGAGTTAATCCTCTCAAGTTTCTCATGACCAAGCCAGGCGTACTCAGTTCTCATCTAGCCACCTGGGCGCGATACTATTATCCCCATACGACATAGTTTTTGTTCCGTAGAAGGCTATCAAAGGTCAAGCCCTGGTTGACTTCTTAGCAGCCCATCCAGGCTCAGAAACAACCAAAATTTATGAAGAAATTCTCGATGAAGTTGTCACCTCGAACATGATTTTGCACGGCGCTATTTGGCGAATAATCTTCGACGGTACTTCAAGAACGGGGCTACAAGGTGATATCGTCGCTGGAGTCGGGGTGGTACTAATTTCTCCCTCTGGACCGGTAGTCAACAGGGCGTATTCTCTTACAGAACCCTGTTCGAACAACGTAGCCGAATATAACGCTCTAGTCATCGGGCTCCAACTCGTAAAAGAAGTGGAGATCAGGTACCTGGAAGCATATGGTGACTCGCAGTTGGTTGTTAACCAGATCCGAGGTTCATAAGAGGTTCACAACGAGGACCTGATTCCCTATTATCAGATAACAATTGCCATGATTACAACCTTGGAGGGGTTCTTTATAGAACACATTCCTAGGCTCCAAAATATCGAAGTCGATGCCCTAGCAGGTGTGAAGGAAGCAACTTCAATCAGAAGATGCTCCCTCAGATTTTTCTATGATACGGAGACAAAAATGTTATATCGACGATCCGACGATGGGATACTATTAAGATGCCTGTTAAATATAGGAGCCAAAGAAGCCTTACATGAAGCTCATGATCGCACTTGTGGGGCTCACCAACCTGGCCCAAAATTGTAAGATCGTCTCCGTCGGATAGGTTATTACTAGCCCACAATGGTAGCAGATGCAGTTGATTATGCAAAGAAGTGCAAGGCTTGTCAGATCCATGCAAATTTTATACATCTGCCCTCTGAATTCTTGCGTCCGATAGTGGCCTCTTGGCCATTTGAAGCATGGAGAATAGAAATCATTGGGCCGATCACCTCGTCGTCGTCTAGAGGGCATCGGTTTCTACTTGCAATCACCGATTACTTCTCCAAATGGACGGAAGGTGTTCTGCTGGCAGAGGTTAAGACATCGAATATGATTAGCTTCATAAAATATTACGTCATCTACCATTTTGGACTGCCCCAAAGGATTATTCATGACAATGGTCCGCAGTTCGTAAGCTATACTTTCTATCAATTTTTTGACAAGAATCGGATTCAGAACATGGCCTCGATAACATATAACCCATCGGCCAACGGTCTGGCTGAAGCTTTCAACAAAACCATAATCAAGCTCCTCAAAAAGTTCGTGCCTGCAAACAAATGCGACTGGATTGAAAAGCTTGGCGAGTGCTAAAGGGCGTATCGTATGACAATTCGGACGGCTATAGTAAATACACCGTTCTTCTTGGTTTACGGAAGCGTGGCAGTTGTAATACCTGTTGTCCGTATTACGTATTTTTGGGATACATGTACGTATTTTATTCTGTATTGCATGATTCCTTGTTTAGCTTGCACCTTGGCTTGGTTATTTTTTGGCTTGGTTCGGTTTTTTTTGGTCTATTATGGACCAAGGGTGAACCCCTACCTACCACCACCTTTGATATTTATTGCCATTTCTTCTTTCTCTCTTTTCATTACTCATCTTCTTCTTCCTCATTTACTTCTTACATACCAGAGAGAGGAGAGAGAGGTCTAGACAAGTGTATCTTGATTCATGGAGGAACACAAATTTTATTGTTCCATTCTCTTCTTCACAGCATTCTAAAATACTTTAGTACTTGACATTTCTAATTTCCATGGCTAGATTCTTCTAGATCTAAGTTTACTTTATTTTCAGATTTCTTGGGTTTTGATCTACTTAATCTTGTTATTTCCTAGTTTTGATGGTTCCATGTTGTAGAGAATTTCGTTCTACCCCATTTTGACCTATAGAAGTTCGGATTTGGGCTCCGGATGATGGAGTTATGGAGCTTGGAACTTGGCTCTCATGGCGTTCTTTTTCTCAGAATTTGGAGAAAAAGAACAGTACTTGACTTGACCGCATGAACATTTCATACGGCAAGTGTTCCTTTCCAGTCGCATGAGACTCGTTCGAGCACAGCCGCATGGAAAGTCCTTCCTAGCCGCATAAGACTTGCTTGAGTACTTGACCGCATGAATCTTCATGCGGCAAGTAATTGACCCGCATAACCTTTGAGCCGCATAAGATTTCTCATCCCGCTGGTCGTATGAGACTTGACCCAGATTCAGCCGCATGAGCCCCTGTTATCTTGAGTCGCATGGACTTCATGCGGCTAGCTTTCAGCCGCATGAGTTCCTTCGCACCCAGCCGCATATGCATCGCTCTTGCTCAGCCACATAGGACTTTGTCTGATCATAGCCGCATATGCTGTTGAACCCCGGCCGCATGGCGATTGCTCCCTTCGCAGCCGCATAAGCTGACTCCCCTTCGTCCGCATGAACCCACCTTTTTCAGCCGCCTGTGCCTTGGGCTCCTTGAGCCGCATGAGCGTGCAGTCCCAGCCGCATAAACCTGTATTGACCCAGCCGCATGGACTCACTCCTCTTGAGCCGCATGGACTTCCTGTGCCCTTTTGTCATGAACTTGATAATCACGAATTTACTTGATATGTTTGGACACAATAATTGAGCATGACCTGATAGTGGCCCATCGTGGCACACTCCTGACAAGTACACCTGACATGATTATCTTGAACAGCTGTTACGACGGCTACCTGACATGACATAACCTGTGTAATTAATCCTAGACACCGTGGGCGATTGTGCTTGTACAAATAATCCAGTCCTGTCTTGCATCATGTCTAGGAGGAGATGCCTGAGTACCACGGTCAGGAGTACCTATTGAAGTAGACTAAGGCTAATAACTAGATTAATACATTAGTCATAAAGAGATCTCCCAGCTACAGGCAATCCCGTTACCTGGGCACGCCTTGGGATCTGTAGCCTGCCGTCGAGTAGGGCACATTTCCAGCACACTGTCATGTGTTGCACCCTTCAAGCTATCTAAGGGTACATTCATTTCCTGGACGATGTACCCACCTGAATTCAACTCTAATCTTTCAACCCGGGTAACCTGGATGGACTGCAGGGCTTGTGGCTGTGGAAGATTCTCACTGCATCTTGCTAGTAATTAGGCTTGTGATAACCCTAGTTAGTTAAAGTATCAAGCCGTAATTCTTGCTTGGCCGTGAAATAATTGGATGGAGTCTAACCAGTCTAGTCTTGCCCTGATCCTGTTCCAGATTATTGAATGACCCTGAATGCCTGTATTTATTGTACTGATAAATGGTGAGAATTCCAAGTTCTGTTCAGACGAAGGGTTACAACCCCGGTCCTTGTTTGGTTTACGGGTTGTAACCTGGTTATCTGAATAGTTCCATGGTTATCTCGTCATATATCATCCTGATGTATTTTCTTTATTACCAGTTCTTACCTTTTATTTATATCTTGTGCTGATTGCTGGTTTTAGTTCCTAAGTGAAGCTTCTTTTGTGGCACTTGCTATTTCTGGGGTCCGACCCAGCTGGTTTTGTATGGCCAGATTTCGGAGCAGCTCCAGAGGATCTACCGACCTTCCAGCCAGATGGTGGCCACTAGACGGAACCCTGGCAACGAGTGGGTTTATTTTTTATCTCCCACTTTATTGTAAAAATATTCTTTTGAGGCGTTTAGCCGACGAGCACCTGTTTAGCTCGATTGTACTTTACTTACTGTCTGCCTATGGGCTGTAACATGATTGACAGATCCTAGGATTGATCATGTATGACTAAACTCTTGCTAGTCCTCACATTTTGTAACGACTAGCTTCATGATCAGCTGAATATGTAATATTTAGGACGCCTTACTATTGTATATTTAATGATCATACATCTTGTAACTTTTACTTACTTGCTTGTGATTGAGACAATAGGCTTGTTCATGACCTTAAGAGACTGCTGGCTTGTAGTAAACCCTCATGTATCTAGACAGCCGTGACCGTATAGCGAGATGGAATCCATTTTAATATACATAGCTGGCTATGTTTGCCTCCGCTCTCCAGTATTCTGGTTCTGGGGTGTGACATAGTTTAAGTGGTGGCCCATGCAGGTCTTATAAATCAAGATATGTGAGGGTTTATCGAATAGATGTCTCAATCAGTATTCGTCCTTGATCTCTGCTCGTATCTTCTGAATCCCTGGATTCTTGTCCTGATCATATGCTTGTATCGTTGATCTGTCCTGGTCCTTCCTTATTGTTCCCTATGTCGTCTTCTTCAGCGGCATTGTTCGTGGTCCTACCGACAAGCAAGGCGGAGCACCTCTCGCGGATCAGCAGCAACCCGGGGATCAAGCCCAGCATTCCGGAGTAGCCTCCAGAGTCGTGCCTTCTGACGGAGAGCCACCAGTCCAACTATTTCAGCCTGCCGAGCCTGATGATGGTACTTTGGTAGAACTCATCAGGACCTTGATAGCTTTCCAAGATCGTCGTGGTGATGCCTTGTACCAGGCAGTGACGGATGCTCTGGCCAGAGGCGGTCATCAGAGTAACAGCGCGGCCAACAGCTTCAAGCGCTTGAACCCTCCATTCTTCGACGGTAGTAAAGATGCTATCGCTGCGGATGCCTGGCTTCAGGATACAGAGGTGATTCTAGAAGCAGCCAGGACCCCAGAGAATGAGAAGGTAGTCGTGGTGCGCCTACAGTTGTTAGATCTTGCCCGCAGCTGGTGGGCAGCGCAGGCCGTTGGATTAGCAGCACCCATTGCTTAGGCAGTATTCAGAGAGAGATTCCAGACCAAGTATTTTGATGTTGTAGCTCGGTAAGATCTACAGACGAGGTTCACTAATCTGAAGCAAGAAGGCAGGACGGTCGATGGATATGCGGCCGAGTTTTCGAGACTCAGTCGGTTTGCTCCTACTTTGGTGGCAACCGAGTATGATAGAGCCCAGCGATTTTAGCAGGGGCTTCACTTGGAGATTTTGTTGGCGGTTGAGCAGTTTGAGCATCAGACTTTTGATGCAGTCTTGAGAGCAGCTAGAAGACATGAGTATACCTCCCACAGGATTGTGGATAGGGCCGAAGGTCGGAAGTGATCTCACGGCCAGATGAATCAGTCTTTAGCACCAGCCCCGGCAGCCAGGGCTTTGACTATTGGAGCTCCAAGGCGAGCGGCCTCAGTAACGTCGGTTCAGCATTCTACTCCGACGTACCCTCAGCAGCAGCAGAAGCAGAAGCAGTCTTTCGCAGTGGGATGTTCTCATTGTGGGAAGCCAGGCCATGTAGTGGCAGAGTACCGCAGGGCACAGGAATTGTGTCTGGCTTGTGGAGCAGCAGACCATAGGATTAGATCTTGCCCGAATAGGGGTGGCTCATCATCATCCAACCTTTCTAGCTCTTCGGTGAGAGGACCAGCACCGGTCCAACAGCCGCAGCGGTATCCCTTGCCGAGGCCCTTGCCGCCTCAGTCCCAGGTATTCCAGCAGCAGAACCCCCAGCAGTATGTTCAAGCCCAGGCCCAGAGTCAGAATAGGCAGCGAGGATTTTAGCAGAGGGGACCAGCACCCCGAGGGCATGGTCAAGCTATGGCGATGACCGTGGAGGAAGGATTGGCACCAGGAGAGGTAGTGGCAGGTACAATTCTCATTAACTCCTTTCCAGCTTCAGCTTTATTTGATTCTGGTGCATCGCATTCTTTTATGTCTGCACGATTCGCGACACGGGTAGGATTGGAGCCCGAGTCATTATCAGTAAGGCTTAATATACTTACTGGTAACGGACTTGTGGCAGTAGATAGAGTGTTTTCCTTGTGTCGGATCGTAGTTAGCGGTAGAGAATTTCTCGCTAGATTGATAGAATTCCCGATGGCCGATTATGATGTGGTCTTAGGAATGGATTGGTTGAGGAACCAGTATGCTAGAATAGACTGCCATATTGGTAGGGTTATTTTTAGCATTCCAGGCGAGCCAGAGTTTTCCTTTTCCAGAGGAGCGGTTGAGCCTTCTCCTCCAGTATTGCGGATGGCAGTAGCGGCAGTTCAGTTGCCCAGGATAGTGGATGAGTTTCCAGATGTTTTTCTAGAGGAACTTCCAGGTATGCCTCCAGAGCGGGAGATCGAGTTCACTATAGACTTGATTCCCGGGACAGCCCCAGTGTCAGAGAGAGTCTACAGGATGGCGCCGTCAGAGTTGGAGATATTGTACAAGATGATTGAAGAACTCAGAACCAAGGGATTCATTCGTGCTAGTGGATCGCCTTGGGGAGCCCCGATGCTTCTTGTGAAAAAGAAGGATGGTACGTCTAGGTTATGTGTTGATTATCGTACCTTGAATTCAGTGACAATCAAGAACAAATATCCTCTCCCGAGGATAGATGACTTGTTTGATCAGCTCAAGGGGGCTTCAATATTCTCGAAGATTGATTTGCGCTCAGGTTATCATCAGATCAGAGTCAGAGAGCAGGACATCCCGAAGACAGCTTTTAGATCGAGATATGGGCATTGGGAGTTCCTTGTTATACCTTTTGGAGCAACCAATGCGCCGGCAGTATTCATGGACCTCATGAATCATATCTTTATGCCTTATTTGGATCAGTTTGTGATTGTGTTCTTGGATGACATCCTGGTCTACAGCAAGAGTGAGGCGGAGCATGAGCAGCATCTCCGTGTGGTTCTTCAGATTCTCAGGGAGCACCAGTTATATGCCAAGTTCAGTAAATGCGAGTTCTGGCTCGATCGCATTTCGTATTTGGGTCATATCATCACCAGAGGAGGAGTAGAAGTGGATCCCCAGAAGATTGTGGCTATTGAGTCAAGGCTAGTGCCCAGCACAGTTACAGAGGTTCGTAGTTTTCTTGGATTGGCCGGCTACTACCGGCGGTTTATTTCAGATTTTGCTCGGATTTCAGCGCCATTGACCTAGTTGACCCGTAAGGATACACAGTTTGCTTGGACAGCAGAGTGCCAGGAATCATTTGAGAAGTTAAAGCGAAGCCTGATAACGGCACCCATTCTCACGCTTCCAGATGGAACCAGAGGATTCTCAGTATATTGTGATGCTTCGGGAAGAGGTTTAGGATATGTTCTGATGCAGCATGGGAAGGTAATAGCTTATGTGTCACGACAACTTCGTGATCATGAGAGGAATTACCCAACCCATGACTTGGAGCTAGCCGCAGTGGTGTTTGTACTTAAGTTATGGAGGCATTACTTGTATGGAGATAGGGTAGAGATTTTCACCGACCACAAGAGCCTGAAGTATGTTTTCACCCAGAAGGATCTTAACATACGTCAGAGAAGGTGGCTGGAGCTTCTCGTGGATTATGATGTCAACCTGCAATATCATCCGGGGAAGGCCAACGTTGTAGCAGATGCATTGAGCAGAAGAGCCGAAGTTTATTTCCTAACAGCACAACCAGAGCTGTTAGCAGATCTTCAGAAGATGGGTATTGAAGTTGTTCTCCCTTCCAGTGTAGCATTGATGGCCAGTATGCAAGTTCAGTCCACTATAGTCGAGAGGATCCGGATGGCGCAGTCAACAGATTCCAAGCTTCAGCGACTCAGAGTAGAGTGTGAGGCAGGACGAAGACCAGAGTTATACATTCATGAGGATGGTACACTTCGACATGGTAAGCGTCTTTGTGTACCCAGCGGAGATATCCGACAGGAGATCATGTCAGAAGTGTACAGTTCGCAGTATTCCATCCATCCCGGCAGTACGAAGATGTATCGTGATATCCGTCAGCACTTCTGGTGGAATGGCATGAAGCGGGAGATAGCTCGGTTTGTCTCTCGGTGTTGGGTTTGCCAACAAGTTAAAGCCGAACATCAGAGACCGGCTGGACTTCTTCAGCCCTTGCCGATTCCAGAATGGAAGTGGGAGCATGTGACCATGGATTTTGTGACTGGGTTACCTAGATCCCAAGCTGGTAGAGATGCTATCTGGGTTATAGTTGATCGGCTCACGAAAGTGGTTCACTTTCTTCCATTCAGAGTTGGTCAATCGACGCCTCAGCTAGCAGAGATGTACCTCAGACAGATTGTCAGGTTGTACGGTATTCCACTCAGTATTACCTCGGACCGAGATTCAAGATTTATGTCGCACTTTTGGCGTAGCTTGTAAGAGAGTTTGGGAACTCATCTCCAGTTCAGTTCAGCATATCACCCGCAGACAGATGGCCAGTCGGAGCACACGATCCAGACTCTTGAAGTCATATTGCGGTCTTGCACACTTGACTTTGGTGGTTCATGAAAAGATCACTTACACCTGGTAGAATTCTCGTACAATAACAGTTTCCAGGCCAGTATCCAGATGGCACCATTCGAGGCATTGTATGGTAGGAAGTGCAGATCCCCGCTAGCCTGGGATGATATTGGAGAGAGGCAGATGCTTGGTCCAGAAATGATTACCCAGACAGTTGAAGTGGTCAGGCGAGTCAGAGATCGAGTTGCCCAAGATCGCCAGCGTCATTGGGCCGATTCTTATCGGTGCCCTCTCGAGTTTTCGGTCGGCGATCATGTATTCCTGAGAATTTCGCCTAACCGTGGCGTCATTCGTTTCGGCGTACGGGGCAAGCTTAGTCCTAGGTATATAGGACCGTTTGACATTCTGGAGCGAGTAGGAGATGTGTCCTATCGTCTCGCTCTTTCATCGTTGCTAAGCGAGGTGCATGACGTATTCCATGTATCCCAATTACGACGGTATATCCCGGACCCGAGCCACATCCTGGATCATTCGAAATTGGTTGTTGGTACCAACCTTTTGTATGAGGAGAGGCCCGTATCTATATTGGACCGAAGAGAGAAGATCCTCAAGAACAAGACTATCAAGTTAGTCCGAGTTGCTTGGGGTTATCACTCTTTGGGGGAGTCAACGTGGGAGCTTGAGGATGATATCCGATCGCGATATCCCGACTTGTTTGACTCGTGAGGTATAATGTCTTTCTTATGCCTCATGCCTTCGATTCCTTGCTTGAATGAGTGATTGTCTGTCTAGTTATAGCTTGCATGTGATTAATGTAGCTTGTTATTGCTCCTCTAGCCTCTTAATTAAATTCCGAGGACAAAATTCTTTTAAGGTGGGTAGAGTTGTAATACCTGTTGTCTGTATTACGTATTTTTGGGATACGTGTACGTATTTTATTCTGTATTGCATGATTCCTTGTTTAGCTTGCACCTTGGCTTGGTTATTTCTTGGCTTGGTTCGGTTTTCTTTGGTCTATTATGGACTAAGGGTGAACCCCCTACCTACCACCACCTTTGATATTTATTGCCATTTTTTCTTTCTCTCTCTTTATTACTCATCTTCTTCTTCCTCATTTACTTCTTACCTACCAAAGAGAGGAGAGAGAGGTCTAGGCAAGTGCATCTTGCTTCATGGAGGAACACAAATTTTATTGTTCCATTCTCTTCTTCACAGCATTCTAAAACACTTTAGTTCTTGACATTTCTAATTTCCATGGCTAGATTCTTCAAGATCTAAGTTTACTTTATTTTCGGATTTCTTGGGTTTTGATCTACTTAATCATGTTATTTCCTAGTTTTGATGGTTCCATGTTGTAGAGAATTTAGTTCTACCCCATTTTGACCTATGGAAGTTCGGATTTGGGCTCCGGATGATGGAGTTATGGAGCTTGGAACTTGGCTCTCATGGCGTTCTTCTTCTCAGAATTTGGAGAAGAAGAACAGTACTTGACTTGACCGCATGAACATTTCATGCGGCAAGTGTTCCATTCCAGCCGCATGAGACTCGTTCGAGCTCAGCCGCATGGAAAGTCCTTCCTAGCCGCATAAGACTTGCTTGAGTACTTGACTGCATGAATCTTCATGCGGCAAGTAATTGAGTCGCATAACATTTGAGCCGCATAAGATTTCTCATCCCGTTGGCCGCATGAGACTTGACCCGGATTCAGCTGCATGAGCCCCTGTTATCTTGAGTCGCATGGACTTCATGCGGCTAGCTTTCAGCCGCATGAGTTCCTTCGCACCCAGCCGCATATGCATTGCTCTTGCTCAGCCGCATAGGACTTTGTCTGATCATAGCCGCATATGCTGTTGAACTCCGGCTGCATGGCGATTGCTCCCTTCACAGCCGCATAAGCTGACTCCCCTTCGTCCGTATGAACCCGCCTTTTTCAGCCGCCTGCACCTTGGGCTCCTTGAGCCGCATGAGCGTGCAGTCCCAGCCGCATGAACCTGTATTGACCCAGCCGTATGGACTCACTCCTCTTGAGCCGTATGGACTTCCTGTGCCCTTTTGTCATGAACTTGATAATCACGAATTTACTTGATATGTTTGGACACGATAATTGAGCGTGACCTGATAGTGGCCCGTCGTGGCGCACTCCTGACAAGTACACCTAACATGATTATCTTTAACATCTATTGCGACGGCTACCTGACATGACATGACCTGTATAATTAATCCTAGACACCGTGGGCGATTGTGCTTGTACAAATAATCAAGTCCTGTCTTGCATCATGTCTAGGAGGGGACTCCTGAGTACCACGGTCAGGAGTACCTATTGAAGTGGACTAAGGCTAATAACTAGATTAATACATTAGTCATAAAGAGATCTTCCAGCAATATGCAATCCCGTTACCCGGGCACTCCTTGGGATCTGTAGTCTGCCGTCGAGTTGGGCACATTTCCAGCACACTGTCATGTGTTGTACCCTTCAAGCTACCTAAGGGTACATTCATTTTCTGGACGATGTACCCACCTGAATTCAACTCTAATCTTTCAACACGGGTAACCTGAATGGACTGCAGGGCTTGTGGCTGTGGAAGATTCTTACTGCATCTTGCTAGTAATTAGGCTTGTGATAACCCTAGTTAGTTAAAGTATCAAGCCGTAATTCTTGCTTGGCCGTGAAATGATTGGATGCAGTCTAACCAGTCTAGTCTTGCCCTGATCCTGTTCTAGATTATTGAATGACCCTGAATGCCTGTATTTATTGTACTGATAAATGGTGAAAATTCCAAGTTCTGTTCAGACGAAGGGTTACAACCCCGGTCCTTGTTTGGTTTACGGGTTGTAACCTGGTTATCTGAATAGTTCCATGGTTATCTCGTCGTATATCATCCTGATGTATTTTCTTTATTTCCAGTTCTTACCTTTTATTTATATCTTGTGCTGATTGCTAGTTTTAGTTCCTAAGTGAAGCTTTCTTTGTGGCACTTGCTCTTTCTGGGGTCTGACCCAGCTGGTTTTGTATGGCCAGATTTCAGAGCAGCTCCAGAGGATCTACCGACCTTCCAGCTAGATGGTGGCCACTAGACGGAACCCTGGCAACGAGTGGGTTTATTTTTGATCTTCCACTTTATTGTAAAAATATTCTTTTGAGGCGTTTAGCCGACGAGAACCTGTTTAGCTCGATTGCACTTTACTTACTGTCTGCCTACGGGCTGTAACATGATTGACAGATCCTAGGGTTGATCATGTATGACTAAACTCTTGCTAGTCCTCACATTTTGTAACGACTAGCTTCATGATCAGCTGAATATGTAATATTTGGGACGCCTTACTATTGTATATTTAATGATCATACATCTTATAACTTTTACTTACTTGCTTGTGATTGAGACAATAGGCTTGTTCATGACCTTAAGAGACTGCTGGCTTGTAGTAAACCCTCATGTATCTAGACAGCCGTGACCGTATAGCGAGATGGAATCCATTTCAATATACGTAGCTGGCTATGTCTGCCCCTGCTCTCAAGTATTCTGGTTCTGGGGCGTGATATGGTTTAAGTGGTGGCCCATGCAGGTCTTGTAAATCAAGATATGTGAGGGTTTACCGAATAGATGTCTCAATCAGTATTCGTCCTTGATCTCTGCTCGTATCTTCTGAATCCTTGGATTCTTGTCCTGATCATATGTTTGTATCGTTGATCTGTCCTGGTCCTTCCTTATTGTTTCCTATGTCGTCTTCTTCAGCGGCATTGTTCGTGGTCCTACCGACCAGCAAGGCGGAGCACCTCCCGCGGATCAGCAGCAACCCGGGGATCAAGCCCAGCATTTCGGAGTAGCCTCCAGAGTCGTGCCTTCTGATGGAGAGCCACCAGTCCAGCCAGTTCAGCCTACCGAGCCTGATGATGGCACTTTGGTAGAACTCATCAGGACCTTGATAGCTTTCCAATATCGTCGTGGTGATGCCTTGCACCAAGCAGTGACGGATGCTCTAGCCAGAGGCGGTCATCAGGGTAACAGCGCGGCAAACAGCTTCAAGCGCTTGAACCCTCCATTCTTCGATGGTAGTGAAGATGCTATCGCTACGGATGCCTGGCTTCAGGATACAGAGGTGATTCTAGAAGCAGCCAGGATGCCCGAGAATGAGAAGGTAGCCGTGGTGCGCCTACAGTTGTTAGATCTTGCCCGCAGCTGGTGGGCAGCACAGGCCGTTGGATTAGCAGCACCCATTGCTTGGGCAGTATTCAGAGAGAGATTCCAGACCAAGTATTTTGATGTTGTAGCTCGGTACGATCTACAGACGAGGTTCACTAATCTGAAGCAAGGAGGCAGGACGGTCGATGGATATACGGCCGAGTTTTCGAGACTCAGTCGGTTTGCTCCCACTTTGGTGGCAATCGAGTATGATAGAGCCCAACGATTTTAGCAGGGGCTTCACTTGGAGATTTTGTTGGCGGTTGAGCAGTTTGAGCATCAGACTTTTGATGCAGTCTTGAGAGCAGCTAGGAGGCATGAGTATACCTCCCAGAGGATTGTGGATAGGGCCGGAGGTCGGAAGCGATCTTACGGCCAGATGAATCAGTCTTCAGCACCAGCCCCGGCAGCCAGGGCTTTGACTATTGGAGCTCCGAGGCGAGCGACCTCAGTAACGTCGGTTCAGCATTCCACTCCGACGCACCCTCAGCAACAGCAGAAGCAGATGCAGTCTTCCGCTGTGGGATGTTCTCATTGTGGAAAGCCAGGCCATGTAGTGGCAGAGTGCCACAGGGCACAGGGATTGTGTCTGGCTTGTGGAGCAGCAGACCATAGAGTTGGATCTTGCCCGAATAGGGGTGGCTCATCATCATCCAACCTTTCTAGCTTTTCGGTGAGAGGACCAGCACCGGTCCAGCAGCCGCAGCGGTATCCCTTGCCGAGGCCCTTGCCGCCTCAGTCCCAGGTATTCTAGCAACAGAACCCCCAGCAGTATGTTCAAGCCCAGGCCCAGAGTCAGAATAGGCAGCAAGGATTTCAGCAGAGGGGACCAGCACCCCGAGCGCATGGTCAGGCTATGGCGATGACCGTGGAGGAAGGATTGGCACCAGGAGAGGTAGTGGCAGGTACTATTCTCGTCAACTCCTTTCCAGCTTCAGCTTTATTTGATTCTGGTGCATCGCATTCTTTTATGTCTGTACGATTCGCGACACGGGTAGGATTGGAGCCCGAGTCATTATCAGTAAGGCTTAATATACTTACTGGTAACGGACTTGTGGGAGTAGATAGAGTGTTTTCCTCGTGTCGGATCGTAGTTAGCGGTAGAAAATTTCCCGCTAGATTGGTAGAATTCCCGATAGCCGATTATGATGTGGTCTTAGGGATGGATTGGTTGAGAAACCAGTATGCTAGAATAGACTGCCACATTGGTAGGGTTGTTTTTAGCATTCCAGGCGAGCCAGAGTTTTCCTTTTCCAGAGGAGCGGTTGAGCCTTCTCCTCCAGTATCGCGGATGGCAGTAGCGGCAGTTCAGTTGCCCAGGATAGTGGATGAGTTTCCAGATGTTTTTCCAGAGGAACTTCCAGGTATGCCTCCAGAGCGGGAGATCGAGTTCACTATAGACTTGATTCCCGGGACAGTCCAAGTGTCAGAGAGAGTCTACAGGATGGCGCCGTCAGAGTTGGAGATATTGTACAAGATGATTGAAGAACTCAGAACCAAGGGATTCATTCGTGCTAATGGATCGCCTTGGGGAGCCCCGATGCTTCTTGTGAAAAAGAAGGATGGTACGTCCAGGTTATGTGTTGATTATCGTACCTTGAATTCAGTGACAATCAAGAACAGATATCCTCTCCCGAGGATAGATGACTTGTTTGATCAGCTCAAGGGGGCTTCAGTATTCTCGAAGATTGATTTGCGCTCAGGTTATCATCAGATCAGAGTCAGAGAGCAGGACATCCCGAAGACAGCTTTTAGATCGAGATATGGGCATTGGGAGTTCCTTGTTATGCCTTTTGGAGCAACCAATGCGCCGGTAATATTCATGGACCTCATGAATCGCATCTTTATGCCTTATTTGGATCAGTTTGTGATTGTGTTCTTGGATGACATCCTGGTCTACAGCAAGAGTGAGGCGGAGCATGAGCAGCATCTCCGTGTGGTTCTTCAGATTCTCAGGGAGCACCAGTTATATGCCAAGTTCAGTAAATGCGAGTTCTGGCTGGATCGTATTTCGTACTTGAGTCATATCATCACCAGAGGAGGAGTAGAAGTGGATCCCAAAAGATTGTGGCTATTGAGTCATGGCCAGTGCCCAGCACAGTTACAGAGGTTCGTAGTTTTCTTGGATTGGCCGGCTACTACCGGCGGTTTGTTTCAGACTTTGCTCGGATTTTAGCGCCATTGACCCAGTTGACCCGTAAGGATGCACAGTTTGCTTGGACAGCAGAGTGCCAGGAATCATTTGAGAAGTTGAAGCGAGGCCTGATAACAGTACCCATTCTCACGCTTCCAGATGGAACCGGAGGATTCTCAGTATATTATGATGCTTCGGGCAGAGGTTTAGCATGTGTTCTGATGCAGCATGGGAAGGTAATAGCTTATGCGTCACGACAACTTCGTGATCATGAGAGGAATTACCCAACCCATGACTTGGAGCTAGCCGCAGTGGTGTTTGCACTTAAGTTGTGGAGGCACTACTTGTATGGAGATAGGGTAGAGATTTTTACCGACCACAAGAGCCTGAAGTATGTTTTCATCCAGAAGGATCTTAACATGCGTCAGAGAAGGTGGCTGGAGCTTCTCGTGGATTATGATGTCAACCTGCAGTATCATCCTGGGAAGGCCAACATTGTAGCAGATGTATTGAGCAGAAGAGCCGGAGTTTATTTTCTAACAGCACAACCAGAGCTGTTAGCAGATCTTCAGAAGATGGATATTGAAGTTGTTCTCCCTTCCAGTGTAGCATTGATGGCCAGTATGCAAATTCAGTCCACTATAGTCGAGAGGATCCGGATGGCGCAGTCAACAGATTCCAAGCTTCAGCGACTCAGAGTAGAGTGTGAGGCAGGACGAAGGCCAGAGTTATGCATTCATAAGGATGGTACACTTCGACATGGTAAGCGTCTTTATGTACCCAGCGGAGATATCCGACAGGAGATCATGTCAGAAGTACACAGTTCGCAGTATTCCATCCATCCCGGCAGTACGAAGATGTACCGTGATATCCGTCAGCACTTCTGGTGGAATGGCATGAAGCGGGAGATAGCTCGGTTTGTCTCTCGGTGTTTAGTTTTCCAACAAGTTAAAGCCGAACATCAGAGACCGGCTGGACTTCTTCAGTCCTTGTCGATTCCAGAATGGAAGTGGGAGCATGTGACCATAGATTTTGTGACTGGATTACCTACATCCCCAGCTGGTAGAGATGCTATCTGGGTTATAGTTGATCGGCTCACGAAAGTGGCTCACTTTCTTCCATTCAGAGTTGGTCAGTCGACGGCTCAGCTAGCAGAGATGTACCTCAGGCAGATTGTCAGGTTGCACGGTGTGCCAGTCAGTATCACCTCGGACTGATATTCAAGATTTACGTCGCACTTTTGGCTTAGCTTGTAAGAGAGTTTGGGAACTCATCTCCAGTTCAGTTCAGCATATCATCCGCAGACAGATGGCCAGTCGGAGCGCACGATCCAGACTCTTGAAGACATGTTGCGGTCTTGCACACTTGACTTCGGTGGTTCATGGGAAGATCACTTGCACCTGGTGGAATTCTCGTACAACAATAGTTTCTAGGCCAGTATCCAGATGGCACCATTCGAGGCACTGTATGGTAGGAAGTACAGATCCCTGCTAGCCTGGGATGATATTAGAGAGAGGCAGATGCTTGGTCCAGAAATGATTGCCCAGACAGTTGAAGTGGTCAGGCGAGTCAGAGATCATCTTCGAGTTGCCTAAGATCGCCAGCATCATTGGGCCGATTCTCATCGGCGCCCTCTCGACTTTTCGGTCGGCGATCATGTATTCCTGAGGATTTCGCCTAACAGTGGCGTCATTCGTTTTGGCGTACGGGGCAAGCTTAGTCCTAGGTATATAGGACCGTTTGACATTCTGGAGCGAGTAGGAGATGTGTCCTATCGTCTCGCTCTTCCGCCATCGCTAAGCGAGGTGCATGACGTATTCCATGTATCCCAATTACGACAGTATATCCCGGACCCGAGCCACATCCTGGATCATTCAGAATTGGTTGTTGGTACCAACCTTTCGTATGAGGAGAGGCCCGTGTCTATATTGGACCGGAGAGAGAAGATCCTCAAGAACAAGACTATCAAGTTAGTCCGAGTTGCTTGGGGTCATCACTCTTTGGGGAGTCAACGTAGGAGCGTGAGGATGATATCCGATCGCGATATCCCGACTTGTTTGACTCGTGAGGTATAATGTCTTTCTTATGCCTCATGCCTTCGATTTCTTGCTTGAATGAGTGATTGTCTGCCTAGTTATAGCTTGCATATGATTAATGTAGCTTGTCATTGCTCCTCTAGCCTCTTGATTAAATTCCGAGGACGGAATTCTTTTAAGGTGGGTAGAGTTGTAATACCTGTTGTCCGTATTACGTATTTTTGGAATACTATACGTATTTTATTCTGTATTGCATGATTCCTTGTTTAGCTTGCACCTTGGCTTGGTTATTTCTTGGCTTGGTTCGGTTTTCTTTGGTCTATTATGGACCAAGGGTGAACCCCCTACCTACCACCACCTTTGATATTTATTGCCATTTCTTCTTTCTCTCTCTTCATTACTCATCTTCTTCTTCCTCATTTACTTCTTACCTACCAGAGAGAGGAGAGAGAGGTCTAGGCAAGTGTATCTTGCTTCAAGGAGGAACATAAATTTTATTGTTCCATTCTCTTCTTCACAGCATTCTAAAACACTTTAGTACTTGACATTTCTAATTTCCATGGCAAGATTCTTCTAGATCTAAGTTTACTTTATTTTCGGATTTCTTGGGTTTTGATCTACTTAATCTTATTATTTCCTAGTTTTGATGGTTCCATGTTGTAGAGAATTTCGTTCTACCCTATTTTGACCTATGGAAGTTCGGATTTGGGCTCCAGATGATGGAGTTATGGAGCTTGGAACTTGGCTCTCATGGCGTTCTTCTTCTCAGAATTTAGAGAAGAAGAACAGTACTTGACTTGACCGCATGAACATTTCTTGCGGCAAGTGTTTCTTTCCAGCCGCATGAGACTCGTTCGAGCTCAGCCGCATGGAAAGTCCTTCCTAGCCGCATAAGACTTGCTTGAGTACTTGACCGCATGAATCTTCATACGGCAAGTAATTGAGCTGCATAACCTTTGAGCCGCATAAGATTTCTCATCCCGTTGGCCGCATGAGACTTGACCCGGATTCAGCCGCATGAGCCCCTGTTATCTTGAGTCGCATGGACTTCATGCGGCTAGCTTTCAGCCGCATGAGTTCCTTCGCACCCAGCCGCATATGCATCGCTCTTGCTCAGCCGCATAGGACTTTGTCTGATCATAGCCGCATATGCTGTTGAACCCCGGCCGCATGGCGATTGCTCCCTTCGCAGCCGCATAAGCTGACTCCCCTTCGTCCGCATGAACCCGCCTTTTTCAGCCGCCTGCACCTTGGGCTCCTTGAGCCGCATGAGCGTGCAGTCCCAGCCGCATGAACCTGTATTGACCCAGCCGCATGGACTCACTCCTCTTGAGCCGCATGGACTTCCTGTGCCCTTTTATCATGAACTTGATAATCACGAATTTACTTGATATGTTTGGACACGATAATTGAGCATGACCTGATAGTGGCCCGTCGTGGCGCACTCCTGACAAGTACACCTGACATGATTATCTTGAACAACTGTTGCGACGGCTACCTGACATGACATGACCTGTATAATTAATTCTAGACACTGTGGATGATTGTGCTTGTACAAATAATCCAGTCCTGTCTTGCATCATGGCTAGGAGGGGACTCCTAAGTACCACGGTCAGGAGTACCTATTGAAGTGGACTAAGGCTAACAACTAGATTAATACATTAGTCATAAAGAGATCTCCCAGCTACAGGCAATCCCGTTACCTGGGCACGCCTTGGGATCTGTAGCCTGCCGTCGAGTAGGACACATTTCCAGCACACTGTCATGTGTTGCACCCTTCAAGCTACCTAAGGGTACATTCATTTCCTGGACGATGTACCCACCTGAATTCAACTCTAATCTTTCAACCCGGGTAACCTGGATGGACTGCAGGGCTTGTGGCTGTGGAAGATTCTCACGGCATCTTGCTAGTAATTAGGCTTGTGATAACCCTAGTTAGTTAAAGTATCAAGCCGTAATTCTTGTTTGGCTGTGAAATGGTTGAATGGAGTCTAACCAGTCTAGTCTTGCCCTGATCCTGTTCCAGATTATTGAATGACCCTGAATGCCTGTATTTATTGTACTGATAAATGGTGAGAATTCCAAGTTCTGTTCAGACGAAGGGTTACAACCCGGTCCTTGTTTGGTTTACGGGTTGTAACCTGGTTATCTGAATAGTTCCATGGTTATCTCGTCGTATATCATCCTGATGTATTTTCTTTATTTCCAGTTCTTACCTTTTATTTATATCTTGTGCTGATTGCTGGTTTTAGTTCCTAAGTGAAGCTTCCTTTGTGGCACTTGCTCTTTCTGGGGTCTGACCCAGCTGGTTTTGTATGGCCAGATTTTGGAGCAGCTCCAGAGGATCTACCGACCTTCCAGCCAGATGGTGGCCACTAGACGGAACCCTGGCAACGAGTGGGTTTATTTTTGATCTCCCACTTTATTGTAAAAATATTCTTTTGAGGCGTTTAGCCGACGAGCACCTGTTTAGCTCGATTGCACTTTTCGTACTGTCTGCCTACGGGCTGTAACATGATTGACAGATCCTAGGGTTGATCATGTATGACTAAACTCTTGCTAGTCCTCACATTTTGTAACGACTAGCTTGATGATTAGCTGAATATGTAATATTTGGGACGCCTTACTATTGTATATTTAATGATCATACATCTTGTAACTTTTACTTGCTTGTGATTGAGACAATAGGCTTGTTCATGAC
The DNA here is from genome assembly GCA_029216955.1 of Iris pallida. Lineage (NCBI taxonomy): Eukaryota > Viridiplantae > Streptophyta > Magnoliopsida > Asparagales > Iridaceae > Iris > Iris pallida. The sequence goes on from JANAVB010010800.1 coordinate 5,571,986, forward strand.
CTTAAGAGACTGCTGGCTTGTAGTAAACCCTCATGTATCTAGACAGCCGTGACCGTATAGCGAGATGGAATCCATTTCAATATACGTAGCTGGCTATGTCTGCCCCCGCTCTCCAGTATTCTGGTTCTGGGACGTGACAGCAGTCCTCCCATTGGAGACTCAGATCCTCTCACTTCGAGTGGCCCTTACTTATCGGTTAACATCGGACGATAACTACCGTCGACGGCTACAAGAGTTGGAAGCATTAGATGAGAAGCGTTTACAAGCTCAACAAAGCATAGAGCTCTACCAAGCGCGCATCTCTCGGGCTTTCAACAAGAAAGTCAAACAGAGAATATTCCAAGTCGGCGATCTTGTTTAGGACATTCGCAGACCAATGGTCATGACTCACAAGACCCCCGGCAAATTCCAGCCTAAATGGGAGGGTCCGTTCATCATCGAGACCGTATTCTCCAACGGTGTGTACCGTCTCACAAAACAAAATAGAGACTTGCTCATGATGCCCGTCAACGGCAAGTTCCTCAAGAAAAATTATGTCTAAATGACATCTTCCAACTATCTCTCAGATTGTGAGTTATGTACCCTCTGGTACCGCTGAACTTACATTCTGACCCTAAATTTTCTAGATTGTTGAGTTATGTACCCTCGGGTACCGCTGAATTTACTCTTTGACCACTCCGAGTGGATTTATATTGCATCTTCGGGGCGACAAGTCATGTATGATCATACCTCTGAATGCTTTCCCCCACCGGAGTTTGCCTCAAAATCTATTACTAGCACCACCAGTGCATAGAAGAGAAATAGGTCCACCAAAAATTATTCTTGGTTATCGTGTATCACGTCCATATTACCTCTGATACCGATAGTCTCTTGACTTAACACCTGTACCCAACCCGAGATAAAAGACATGGTGTTAAGACCACAAAACCTATCACATCCATATTATCTCTGTTAGGTTTTGTCTCAAAATCTATTCCACCAAAAACACTCATGATTATCGTACGTCACGTCCATATTACCTATAATACCAATAGTCTTCCCACTTGACACCCGTACCCAACCCGGGATAAAAGACACAGTGTTAAGACCACAAAATCTATCACATACATATTTCCTCTGTTGGATTTTGTTTCAAATCTATTTCCCGTACCACCAGTGCGCAGAAGGGTAACAGGTCCACGAAAGTTATCCTAATCTATTACTCGTACCATCGGTGTACCAAAGAGTAGTAGGTCCGCAAAATATCATTTAAATCTATTTGCTCGTATTTCCAGATGCACAAAAGGGCAATAGGTCCACAAAATTCTCCAACGAGAAAAACAACCACGTCCATATTACCTATGAGTTATTTTTCCATCCATCACAAAAAACTGCACAATACATAGAACTTCCACGTTGATAGCACCTCTGAGTTGTTCTGTGTATCCTCATTAGGCCCACTCCTACCACGTCCTCATTACTTCTGAGTAGGAAGGCTCTACTTTAGACCCATATTTACCATGTCCTCATTATCTCTAAGTAAATATGTTAGTTTTCTCTCCACTTATTCTCCATACTCGCACCGCCAGTACACAAAAAGGATAATAGGTCCACGAATGTCCTCTGTTGACCACAAATGCTGTATTAGGTCCTCTAGTACCTGCATCCTTTTTTTTACAATCATATGCTTCTGGAACCTAGTTGTTCCGTGGCATTCATTACCTATTACGTAGAACTTTTACGTCCATATTACCTCTGAGTTGTTCTATGAATCCTTAATTGAGTCTACTCCCACTACGTCCCTATTACCATCAACCTCATATTTACCATGTCCATATTTGTAACACCCTGTTATCCAGATGAGGATAATTTTGAAATTTTGTAATTATAGTTATTATTTAATGATATCTATTTCATATTATGATTTTTAGTGATTTTTAATTATTTTTAATCTATTTAAATTCATGACTTGAGATTTTAGGTGGTTTGCTAGTGAACCGTAGAGACTGCCTGCCCTAGAGCCTAACCATGTGGGTAGAGATTTTGTTAGTACATTTAGCTTGAGGGTATTTTGGTCATCTTGAATTTATTGAATTTATTATAATTATTTAGATTTTAATGTATATACTATTTGGAATGGTGTAATTTAATATTATTTAATTATTGCATTGTGTTTATGGTTAGCCTAACCTAGATTGGACCTAACCTAGATGAGTCATGACTAACTTAGTGAGCCACATTGAGAATTAGATGAGTTGGTTAAGGGGTTAAGTCAAGTTTAGTCATGGTTAAGTGACTTGCAAGGACTAAGATAGAACCTTTTGTTCTAGGCCATCTATTTTCCCATGATTCAATCCTAGCCATAGGATGAAACCTATAAACCCTAACCCTAACTATTATGACCAGCCAAGAGACTTTTCCCCTTGTCTATATAATGTCTCTATGGGGATTTGTGCCTCCTTCTTTAATAGTTCTTCATTTCTTAAGGAAATAGGTAAACCTTCATAAATTCCTTCCTAGTTTAATCAATAGGCCTCCTTTTTGATTGGAATTTCTTCCATCATGATCTAATTAATGTTTCCTTGCTGATGGTGGAGTCAAATCTCAGATTTGCATCAATTTGGGGATTTGGGGTGGCTTTGAAGAACTCCTTGGAAGAGACTTTTTGTGTGAAGAACAACCAATAGGTACAATCTATTCCACCCATTAAAACTAGGTTTAATTTGTATATTCATCTAACCCTAGGTGTCCTGATTCTATAGGTATAGGGTTTCCCATGTTTCGTGTCCTTTCGTGTCCATTTTGGACACGTATCAGTGTTGTTTACATTGTGTTTGTCGAAATGCCTCAATGGGCATTTCGTGTGCATTTTTTGTTTTTGTTTGAATAGGAAATTAGTATTTAACCTCGCTTACACGTTTTTGATGTTTGTGACAGGTCTTAGTGTCGTGTCGTGTCGTGTCGGACACGTGTACACACGGTCGTGCACACGCGCGCGCGGGCACAGTGCATGCCCTGCACTTCGGGGGTCACTGCGACACGGACGCGCAACCTGGACACGTGAAATTTGACACACGCCTTGGGGCAGTGTCTGACATGCCACGTGTCAAGTTTCAGGTGACCACGTGGCATGTCGAGGGAGTAATCAGTGTCGCACGGATTCTTCACTGTGCAGTACGTACAGGGAATCGGGTTCTGATACGCTGTCGTGGACACGCATATGCGGCTCGACACGGGGATTCAGGGTGTTGGACACGTAGCCTGACACCTGGCGAACATGTGGGTGAGTGCTCGAGATGCGATGTGCTATGTGTCGAGTGCACGACACGCGTGCACTCGTGCACGAGGCTGCACACGATTTCAGTGTCTGTGTTGTGTTCGTTTGGTTCCTGTGAATTGGACACGTCGTGTCACACTAGGGTGGACACGAATTGGATCCTAGGACACGTACACGATGTGTATTAATGTTACCAACCATTAGTTCATTAGTTTAATTCGATTTTGATTGTTAAATCTCAAATTTCCTATTTTTCCTAAAACCTGTGTATCAGCTTATATTCACTGTTTTGTCCCAGATTTTCGAATCCAATTTTGGCAGCCTTTTAACCTAATTTACACTGCTAATTGCAGGTTATTAAACCCCTAATATGTTCATCTATGTATTACCTACTTGTATGTTGATTTGGGGTCAATTCGAGATGGGTTGGATTCATAAACTGAGAATATCATTTTAAGGACTGTTACTTGATTTTTATGTGTTGACATGAGTTATTTGAATAGTATGATTAACATATGTAATTCTGAGATTTATTTTAGGGTATGAAAAACTGAGATTTACACATGTTTAGAACTGAACATTGAATATTATATGAACCATTGATTGGGAATTTTACTATGTCTTCCTATTCGAGAAAGGGTTGGACTGATATGTCAACACACACACCACCACCATTTCCTGAACTTTGAATCCACATATTTCTTGAAGTTTAATTCCTGTTTTCTTTAAAAACTGATTTGAAGTTGATTCACATTGATTACATGTTTTGGGATAATTAGTAAATTGATTTCAATATTGATTCATTGACTTCATTTCTTAACTGAGATTGCATTTCTTGCCATGTTAAGGAATCTGAGTTTTAAATCAAGGGTTAGAATGTTAAATTGGTGTATTAATTTGGGGAAAATGTTATATGGTATTTAAATCTGAATGAAGTTAGAGATTGACTGATTTCTGAGTTTGTGAGGGGGGGAATGTTCAACTGCTTTACTGAGATGGTTTAAATGTATTTGAGATTAATGTTGCCTTCAATGATTTTTCCTATTCCTATATCACTGTTTGTACTCTAACACCATTTGATTCCTGCACACCCCCACATGATGAAAGCTGGACACCATGTTCCTGTCTTAGGATTACTGTGACACTTCTAACACACATGTTCCTAAAAAGCTTAGTTCCATATACACACTGTTGGGTAGTGCTGAATACACACAAACACATTGCCTACTCTCTAACATTGACTTAGCCTGGACACTATCACCCAGGATCACAGGGTCCTGGACACACCCTGTCACAGGCTCCTGATTGCACACACACATGTGTACACATGTCACCACTAGCCCACACACTCATGTATGATCTCTCACACCCTGTTTTCCTGATATCACACAGGTTTGCCTGCCACACATAGCCACATACATGCACACTCCTCTTATTTTCCTTCACTGGAACACTGCACACAGGTTTTTCCGTCACAGCTCACTCTCATACATAAACACATACACACACACGCAGAAAAAACACTCACACATTGACCCTCCCATGAACACTCATGTCATTCACACACATTACACTCTCTCACACACCTATTCTAGTTATTCCCTGTCACACACACGCACACATATGCCTAGTTCCCTCTCTATCTCTATATGTGTATATATGTATATGTACCTAATGTCTAATCTAGTGTATGTATAGGGTGATAAATATAAATGTGAATGTATAGGGTGATAATGGTGTGTGGAATGGATAGTTCAATAGCCTATGTGTATATAGATATATATATATATTTATTATGGTTGTATATATATATATATATATATTTATTTATTATGGTTGTGTATATAAATATGAGTATGGTATATGGTGTTTAGGCCTATATGTGATATGGCTTAGTGCTTGGCTAATTGCCTATGGCCTATAACCAAGGTACATAGCCTAAGTACCCTTGAGTGGTTTGTGTGTATGAAATACACACATGTGTAATATCCTGTAGACTAGTGTATGGTGTGTTCTAGCTAGGACAGACTATTTAGGCTTGTTAGACCTAGTTTGACCAAAAGTTGACCTAGGTTCGACTTCTTGGTTGACCAGGGTTGACCAAGAGTTGACTTTGGCCTAGATTGACCAAGATTCATGTAGAACGCATTGAATTGTAACTTATTATCTTTTAGACATTTTGTGACTTGTGTTGCTCTAACTAGGAGTCAGGTACCTCATCTCGGACAGTACATTTGCTTCAGACATTCAGATACCAGGCAAGTACATTCTCTGATCATTTTATATCCTGCTTAGAATTATTTCCTGTATTAAATTACTTTACTTGATACTGTCACGTTGGTCACACGGATTAGTACTATATGGATCCCTTCTTGAGATGTTATCCCTTCAGGGAGCATCGGGTACTCTATGTTCTGTGCGTTTCACTTACATAGCGTATCATATGCTTCTTTGGTTCTTTGATCACTTGTGACATATACTCATATGATCACAGAGTCTTCTTTGAATCCTTATCCCATTTATTGGGTCTATCAGAATCCCCATTTTTGGGACTACTATATATCACCTTCGGGGTCTATTACCTTCGGGGTCTATCACCTTCGGGGTCTATCACCTTCGGGGTCTACTACCCTTCGGGGGCTGTTACATAGAATCATAACATAACCTGTTTGGATCCTTGTGTATTAGTTGGGGGTACGGGGGAGTATAAATAGCCATGTGAACAATTTCCAAAGTAGAATAGCCATGTACGCCTCTTTAGTATAGCCATGTACAATCAAGCCGTTCACATGTCGACTTTGTGCTCTAAATCACTAGTCACTGGTAGCTCTTTACTTATAGTAGATATTTCTATTACAGTTCTCTCTCCCTGTTTATATACTATATTTCTTCAGTATCTATATCTTACTTTACTGCATGATTATATTTTCTAACCTGCTATGAACTGTTGAGATGTATTGTGCTCGCTCCCGTCCTGACTGGACATGTTAAAATTTTTACAGAGGATGATGAGGAACCCTGCACCCCTTACTTGGAGCTTGCCTAGATGACACTCGCGACCTGGACCCCTGGGGAGGTTCAGGCAGCTGCTGAGGACGATACCTTGTTTAGTATAAATAGCTTAGACTGTTTTCCATTTTATGTTTAGTTGTTGTTCTTGTTTCAGAGTTGTATATTTTTAGAGATGATAAGACTTGTATTTCTTTTCTGTTGTACCTCAGTTGAGGATTTCCTTATCTATTTCATCGTGCCATTTTCTATCTATAGATTGTGATTGAGTTATACCTCTGTGTTGGCCTCCTTTTGGAGAGTATTCTATTATAGTTCATGACCTAGAACAGCGTTCTACCGCCGACACTGCGGCGTAGGCTGGGCGTTGTTACGCTCTCCTACCCTTACAATGGGTGCGGATTGTGACACGTTTTTAGTGGTGGCCCATGCAGGTCGAGTTTATGTAGTGGTATTCGAACTAGAGTACCACTACAGCCTGCAGTAGGATTAGGATTTATTTGAGGTATTCAATCACATTAGGAAAAACTCTTAACTGGATTCCTGCCATCTAAATTCCTGATACTTCCTTGAATAGCTGTCCTCCCTTGAATTATCGATTCTATCCCAGTATTGATTCCTTGTTTGATCTGTCTCCAGGATGGTGATTGAGACACGATCGCATCACTCTGGCCCAGCAGACCCTGGTGAGAGGCCTACCACCCCTCGCCTGATTGTGGACGCTGGGACCACAGCACCCCCTATCTCTGCTCATATAGGAGCTTCTGTAGCTTTTGGGAGTGCACCTCCACCTGTCCAGAGGTCTTCTTCCGTCGTCCTAGATATGTACCAGCAGCAGTTACCTTCAGGGACAGTAGATGCGGCTCAGATGTTTACCCTCTTCCAGCGATTCATGGAGTTTCAGCAACATATTCAGCAGAGCCAGTCTGCTGATATCCGATAGAGTATACAAGATGCTCACCAGTTGGTCAGGACGACAGTGGAGCTGGTAGCCGCTCAGCCACAGGGGGGCCAGATGCAGCCACATCAGCCGAGGACTCCAGACATCCATTCCTTCAAGAAGATGGGACCCCGAGACTTCAAGGGTACAGAGGGCATCATATACGCTGACGATTGGATAGAGCACATTGAGAAGATATTCCGATTAGCACAGATACCAGCAGGATTACAGATCGAGGCAGCCACCAGTCAGATGCAGGACTTGGCCCGTACCTGGTACCAGGCGGACCCGAGGATTGGTACAGCCGGTCAGACTTGGGCAGCGTTCAAGAAACTGTTCAAGGAGAAATTCTTTCCCGATACCGCACTTCGTGCTTTGGAGGCGCAGTTCGAGAGTTTGGTTCAGGGGAACCAGACCGTTGAGGAGTACGCTGGAGAGTTCAGCCGTTTGAGCAGATTCATCGAGGACCTTACCGAGAGCGGCCGCGACGCCACTTTCGAGCAGATTCTGGTAGGAGCCATGACAGCGGAGGACGATCTTGGGCTGAAGGAGAAGAGGATGCGAGACACTCAGGAAGATAGTGGCAGTGCGGGCCCGGCCAAGAGGCCCCACCTACAGATTCAGCAGCAGTATCCGCATCAGAAGCCCCATCTGCAGATTCAGCAACAGTATCTGCATCAGATGCCCCATCTGCAGATTCAGCAGCAGTATCCGTATTAGATGCCCCACTTGCAGATTCAGCCACAGTTTCAGCAGCAGATGCCACCCCTACAGTTTCAGCAGCAAATGCTACTTCTACAGTTTCAGCAGCAGATGCCACCCCTACAGTTTTAGCAGCAAATGCTACTTCTACAGTTTCAGCAGCAGTACCAGCAGCCGAGGGTCTACTTTCAGCAGCGGCAGTTTCAAGACCGTGTATCCTTTCAGCAGGCACAGCAGCCGTAGAGGCAGCAACAGACCCCGGGACAGCAGCTTATTATCATTTGCCCTTTTTGCAAGAGACCAGGGCACGATTGGGGTGAATACCGGAAGAGGCTGGGCAAATGTTTGCTTTGCGGAGGATCCGATCATCGTCTGAGAGAGTGTCCCGAATCATCGGGACAGACAGTTCAGGGGGCAGGAGCTAGGGCCCCGGTAGGCCAGCAGAGGGGATTACCCTTACGGACTCAGCAGCAGAGGTACATGCAGCATTAGCAGCAGGCCAGGGAAGGCTAGCAAGGGCGAGCTTTCGCCAGGACAATTGAGGATGCTCACGCCGTTGGAGATCTAGTTACAGGTTTCGTTCTTTTGAATCAAATTCTGCAATTGCCTCTTATAACTGCCTTAAAATTTCGATTCCTTCTGTTCCTTGTTGATTTATCAATTTTGTCCTATTGTTCTTGTGTTATGTTTGATTTCTTCTGAGATAAATCATATGGGCTAGGTCACCCAGTTATAGAATCTGGAATCTTCGATAGTCGTGTTTAGCTGGCATAGTGAGGACATATAGTCAGATTTAGGACGTATTTCTCGGGTGTGGGAATTTAAGGTTTTCGCTGCCAAGCATACGGCAAGGCGAAAATTTTAAATACCATGATTCTAGAGGTATGTGCCTTAGTCGAGGACTCTGTGATTAACGTAGCCTTGCTCACTAGCATGACGAAGATTCTGAGTATCATGATTTGGACAGACGCATATGATTATCTGACTGTATGTTTGAGACTTTATTTGTGGGGTGTTTGAACTAGAAGGCCTGCTACCATCTTAATTTCGAGGACGAAATTTTTATAAGGTGGGTAGGATTATAACACCCAGTTTTCCAGATGAGGATAATTTTGAAATTTTGTAATTATAATTATTATTTAATGATATCTATTTCATGTTATGATTTTTAGTAATTTTTAATTATTTTTAATCTATTTAAATTCATGACTTGAGATTTTAGGTGGTTTGCTAGTGAACCGTAGAGACTGCCTACCCTAGAGCCTAACCATGTGGGTAGAGATTTTGTTAGTACATTTAGCTTGAGGGTATTTTGGTCATCTTGAATTTATTGAATTTATTATAATTATTTAGATTTTAATGTATATACTATTTGGAATGGTGTGATTTAATATTATTTAATTATTGTATTGTGTTTATGGTTAGCCTAACCTAGATTGGACCTAACCTAGATGAGTCATGTATACTTAGTGAGCCACTTTGAGAATTAGATGAGTTGGTTAAGGGGTTAAGTCAAGTTTAGTCATGGTTAAGTGATTTGCAAGGACTAAGATAGAACCTTTTGTTCTAGGCCATCTATTTTCCCATGATTCAATCCTAGCCATAGGATGAAACCTAAAAACCCTAACCCTAACTATTATGACCAGCCAAGAGACTTTTCCCCTTGCCTATATAATGTATCTATGGGGATTTGTGCCTCCTTCTTCAATAGTTCTTCATTTCTTAAGGAAATAGGTAAGCCTTCATAAATTCCTTCCTAGTTTAATCAATAGGCCTCCTTTTTGATTGGAATTTCTTCCATCATGATCTAATTAATGTTTCCTTGCTGATGGTGGAGTCAAATCTCAGATTTGCATCAATTTGGGGATTTGGGGTGGCTTTGAAGAACTCCTTGGAAGAGACTTTTTGTGTGAAGAACAACCAATAGGTACAATTTATTCCACCCATTAAAACTAGGTTTAATTTGCATATTCATCTAGCCCTAGGTGTCCTGATTCTATAGGTATAGGGTTTCCCAAGTTTCGTATCCATTTTGGACACGTATCAGTGTTGTTTACATTGTGTTTGTTGAGATGCCTCAATGGGCATTTCGTGTGCATTTTTAGTTTTTGTTTGAATAGGAAATTAGTATTTAACCTCGCTTACACGTTTTTGATGTTTGTGACAGGTCTTAGTGTCGTGTCGTGTCGTGTCGGGCACGTGTACACACGGTCGTGCACACGCACGCGCGGGCACAGTGCGTGCCCTGCACTTCGGGGGTCACTGCGACACGGACACGCAACCTAGACACGTGAAATTTGACACACGCCTTGGGGCAGTGTCTGACACGCCACGTGTCAAGTTTCAGGTGACCACGTGGCATGTCGAGGGAGTAATCAGTGTCGCACAGATTCTTCACTGTGAAGTGCGTACAGGGAATCGGGTTCTGATACGCTGTCGTGGACACGCCTGTGCGACTCGACACGGGGATTCAGGGTGTTGGACACGTAGCCTGACACCTGGAGAACACGTGGGTGAGTGCACGAGATGCGATGTGTTCTGTGTCGAGTGTACGACACGCGTGCACTCGTGCACGAGGCTGCACACGATTTCAGTGTCTGTGTTGTGCTCGTTTGGTTCCTGTGAATTGGATACGTCGTGTCACACTATGGTGGACACGAATTGGATCCTAGGACACGTACACGATGTGTATTAATGTTACAAACCATTAGTTCATTAGTTTAATTCGATTTTGATTGTTAAATCTCAAATTTCCTATTTTTCCTGAAACCTGTGTATCAGCTTATATTTACTGTTTTGTCCCAGATTTTCGAATCCAATTTTGGCAGCCTTTTTAACCTAATTTACACTGCTAATTGCAGGTTATTAAACCCCTAATATGTTCATCTATGTATTATCTACTTGTATGTTGATTTGGGGTCAATTCAAGATGGGTTGGATTCATAAACTGAGAATATCATTTTAAGGACTGTTACTTGATTTTTATGTGTTGACATGAGTTATTTGAACTGTATGATTAACATATGTAATTCTAAGATTTATTTTAGGGTATGAAAAACTGAGATTTACACATGTTTAGAATTGAACATTGAGTATTATATGAACCATTGATTGGGTATTTTACTATGTCTTCCTATTCGAGAAAGGGTTGGACTGATATGTCAACACACACACCACCACCATTTCCTGAACTTCGAATCTACATATTTCTTGAAGTTTAATTCCTGTTTTCTTTAAAAACTGATTTGAAGTTTATTCACATTGATTACATGTTTTGGGATAATTAGTAAATTGATTTCAATATTGATTCATTGACTTCATTCCTTAACTGAGATTGCATTTCCTGCCATGTTAAGGAATCTGAGTTTTAAATCAAGGGTTAGAATGTTAAATTGGTGTATTGATTTGGGGAAAATATTATATGGTATTTAAATCTGAATGAAGTTTGAGATTGACTGATTTCTGAGTTTGTGAGGGGGGGAATGTTCAACTACTTTACTGAGATGGTTTAAATGTATTTGAGATTAATGTTGCCTTCAAAGATTTTTCCTATTCCTATATCACTGTTTGTACTCTAACACCATTTGATTCCTGCACACCCCTACATGATGAAAGCTGGACACCATGTTCCTGTCTTAGGATTACTGTGACACTTCTAACACACATGTTCCTAAAAAGCTTAGTTCCATATACACACTGTTGGGTAGTGCTGAATACACACAAACACATTGCCTACTCTCTAACATTGACTTATCCTGGACACTATCACCCAGGATCACAGGGTCCTGGACACACCCTGTCACAGGCTCCTGATTGCACACACACATGTGTACACATGTCACCACTAGCCCACACACTCATGTATGATCTCTCACACCCTGTTTTCCTGATATCACACAGGTTTGCCTGCCACACATTGACTCATAGCCACATACATGCACACTCCTCTTATTTTCCCTCACTAGAACATTGCACACAGGTTTTCCTGTCACAGCTCACTCTCACACATAAACACATACACACACAGGAAAAACACTCACACATTGACCCTCCCATGAACACTCATGTCATTCACACACATTACACTCTCTCACACACCTATTCTAGTTATTCCCTGTCACACACACGCACACATATGCCTAGTTCCCTCTCTATCTCTATATGTGTATATATATTTATATATACCTAATGTCTAATCTAGTGTATGTATAGGGTGATAAATATAAATGTGAATGTATAGGGTGATAATGGTGTGTGGAATGGATAGTTCAATAGCCTAAGTGTATATAGATATATATATTTATTATGGTTGTATATATATATATGGTTGTATTATGGTTGTATATATATATATATATATATATATATATATATATATATATATATATATATATATATATATATATATATTTATTATGGTTGTGTATATAAATATGAGTATGGTATATGGTGTTTAGGCCTATATGTGATATGGCCTAGTGTTTGGCTAATTGCCTATGGCCTATAACCAAGGTACATAGCCTAAGTACCCTTGAGTGGTTTGTGTGTATGAAATACACACATGTGTAATATCCTGTAGACTAGTGTATGGTGTGTTCTAGCTAGGACAGACTATTTAGGCTTGTTAGACCTAGTTTGACCAAAAGTTGACCTAGGTTTGACTTCTTGGTTGACCAGGGTTGACCAAGAGTTGACTTTGGCCTAGATTGACCTAGATTCATGTAGAACGCATTGAATTGTATCTTATTATCTTTTAGACATTTTGTGACTTGTGTTGCTCTAACTAGGAGTCAGGTACCTCATCTCGGATAGTACATTTACTTTAGACATTCAGATACCAGGCGAGTACATTCTCTGATCATTTCATATCCTGCTTAGAATTATTTCCTGTATTAAATTACTTTACTTGATATTGTCACGTTGGTCACACGGATTAGTAGTATATGGATCCCTTCTTAAGATGTTATCCCTTCAGGGAGCATCGGGTACTCTATATTCTGTGCGTTTCACTTACATAGCGTATCATATGCTTCTTTGGTTCTTTGATCACTTGTGACATATACTCATTTGATCACAGAGTCTTCTTTGAATCCTTATCCCATTTATTGGGTCTATCAGAATCCCCATTTTTGGGACTACTATATATCACCTTCGGGGTCTATTACCTTCGGGGTCTATCACCTTCGGGTTCTATTACCTTCGGGGTCTATCACCTTCGTGGTCTACTACCCTTCGAGGGCTGTTACGTAGAATCATAACATAACCTGTTTGGATCCTTGTGTATTAGTTGGGGGTACGGAGGAGTATAAATAGCCATGTGAACAATTTCTAAAGTAGAATAGCCATGTACGCCTCTTTAGTATAGCCATGTACAATCAAGCCGTTCACATGTCGACTTTGTGCTCTAAATCACTAGTCACTAGTAGCTCTTTACTTATAGTAGATATTTCTATTACAGTTCTCTCTCCCTGTTTACATACTACATTTCTTCAGTATCTATATCTTACTTTAATGTATGATTATATTTTCTAACCTGCTATGAACTGTTGAGATGTATTGTGCTCGCTCCCGTCCTGACTGGACCTGTTGAAAATTTTACAGAGGATGATGAGGAACCCTGCACCCCTTACTTGGAGCTTGCCTAGATGACACTCGCGACCTGGACCCCTAGGGAGGTTCAGGCAGCTGCTGAGGACGATACCTTGCTTAGTATAGATAGCTTAGACTATTTTCCATTTTATGTTTAGTTGTTGTTCTTGTTTCAGAGTTGTATATTTTTAGAGATGATAAGACTTGTATTTCTTTTCTGTTGTACCTCAGTTAAAGATTTCCTTATCTATTTCATCGTGCTATTTTCTATCTATAGATTGTGATTGAGTTATACCTCTGTGTTGGCCTCCTTTTGGAGAGTATTCTATTATGTTAGTTATAGTTCATGACCTAGAACAGCGTTCTACCGCCGATACTGCGGCGTAGGCTGGGCGTTGTTACGCTTTCGTACCCTCACAATGGGTGCGGGTCGTGACAATATCATCTCTGAGTAAATATGTTTCTTCCCTCTCTCAACTTATTATCTGTACCTAAAACTAAGGTATGCCAAGGATAATAAGTCCACATAAAATCCCCAGCGGAAGTACCCAAACCTATCATGTCCATGCTACCTTTGATAGGATTGCCACACCTAAAACAACTCTACTTTCCATGCTTCTTATTCAAAGTATTCTAAATTTGCAATTTGAAAACTTTGAAGGGGATCTTGTAGAAGCATGAAAAATATTGCTTTTAGTCCCACATCGGAAAGGAGAAGAAGAAAGGGCTCAATCCATTCTATATAGAGCCCCCTTGCCTCCTTTAAAAAAGGGTACCAAAATAAAAAAAAAAAGAATCACTGAATTAAGTCACTCGCTGTCATGGCGAGGATGAGTTGGGTTCTGAGTACTATGAACCTTCACGGGCTAGTATGAAGAAATCTAAGGCGGAACGGGCCATACACTTCAAACGTGCTATGCCAACAGTAAACCCGAGATGCGCACGCAAAATCATGCGTGCTACTGATGGTAAACTATACTGAATCGACTCGGATGCATTTGCACCAGATATGAGCTGACTCTCAAAGTCCCCCTCCCACTTGGGTGTAGCTATTAAGCTTGAACTAAGTCGAGGGAGGGGAATCTCTTGTGGGCCAAACCCCATGCGGTCCATTGAGAATGACGAAGCTTCCAACTTGGACTCTTCCTACTACGCACCTTCGGGTGCTATGTCGAAGAAGTCTAGGACAGTGCGGGCCCAACAAGCAAAGTCAACTGTCCAAGATGCTGACCGTCAGCGGGCTCCGTTAACTGATTATACGGGCTCCTGATAGATAGTTGTACAGAACCACCCGCGTCCAGTCCCCCAGGGCTAACGGACAGGGTGGGTCTCAAAAGTCTTCCTACAACGATCGAGCGTAGTGTTTTACTAGCTGGTGATCAGGAAGAAAATATGATGGTCCCAAAAGTCTTCCTACAACGATCGAGAGCAAGTGCTTTTACTAGCCTCAGATCAGGGAGCAAATATGATACCTACACACCCGGGCGCTCGGGATACTCGGGCCCACAAAATGGATATGAAGGTAAATCAATCTGCTAGCAACTTGTAAGAGGTGATTACTCACAAACGCAAGAAGAGAGAAGCAACCTTTGCGTGCCATGAGCCCTTTCCATGACATCACTTCACCCAAGCCATCATCAACTGCCGCGGCCATAAGACAGTGGCTCCACTATCAAGGTTGTCTGTGTTCCAGGGACTGCGACCTACTGCGCCTTTCTAACATCATCTCGAGAATATGATGCCAATTGAAGACGTTGTAACGACCTGCTCTCAACTAGATGCATTACTCAGATGTCTTAGTGAGGTGCATCGTCTAAGTCAAGCGCATCACAATCTTTTGAAGGAGTCCACCGTCAATTCTTCATTGAACAAGGAGATCCATAATCCGCAGTTCCAATACTCGCCAAGGAGGAGGGTCGGTCAAATTCATTTTTTTGAGAAGTCAAGAGGGAGACAAACAAAACTCTCTCAAATCGTGACATTCGGTACAGCACCTTCTCCTAGGGCCCCTTTACCCATCCAGCCAGAAGATACCATTCATGCGGCTTAGTCATGAAACATTCATCATGCGGCTTGGTCAAGAGATGGCCTGATGCGGCTCGGTCAGAAGGCATTCCTCATGCAGTTCGGTCATGAGACATTCCTCACGTGGCTCGATCATAAGACGTCCTTCATGCGGCTCGGTCATGATACATTCCTCATGCGGCTCGGTCATGAGACATTCCTCATGCGGCTTGGTCATGAGACGTCCTTTATACGGCTCGGTCGTGAGATATTCCTCATGCGGCTCGGTCATGAGACGACCTTCATGCGGCTCGGTCATGAGATATTCCTTCATACGGCTCGGTCATGAGACATTCCTTCAAGCGGCTCACCCACGAGACATTCCTCATGCGGCTCGGCCAGGAGATATCCTTCATGCGGCTCACCACAGAAGATTAGTTGATGTACGTGACAAGTTGACCAAGTCTCAACTACTCAGATTTGCTACAACGACAAATCATAATAAATCCTAACAAATCCCCAGCTATCAGTCACAGACCGAGTCTCGTGGCATGATTACGGCCATGTGGCCTGGGGATTTGCCACATGGCCATCTATACGGCTCAAAATATCCTTCATCTCAAAATTACTATAAATAGCAGGGTACCAAACCCATGCAAATGGTTGGCAATCCAGGGCTGGCAACCTTCAAGAAAGCAATTTCTTCAAGATCTAAAAGATTGCGTCAGATAGTCCCCGGAGTAAGGCAGAGTTGATAGCACTTTCTCGAGCCTCCACCTTCACCCCCCAAAATCAAAACTAAATAACTGTACTTAGATTGTTGCCTAGGATTTCTTTTTAGGTTTTTCTTTGTACAAGCGAGTTTGCAATCAATTTCAGTGTTCTGTAATACCTGTCTTTAATTTTTTATGGCAAACGGTATGGAGTCAACAACATTGCCCATGTAGCTAAACGGGAATTAAGAGAACCCGATTTAGTCATGAGTATTCTGAAAGGATTAACTTTAGATATGATATGAATAGTCTGCCTAGACACATAGTGGCGTGTCTTCTAGATAGCAAATACCAGTACGAGACATTCTTTTTCCATAGGTGTGTATCTGTGCTCGGCACCCACCATCGTGCGGCTGAGGTAGTAGATTGCCTGTTCATGGTCGCCTTCATTCTTCTGAGCTAATAGGGCACCAAGGGAATGGTCCATAGCGCAGACATATAGTAAAAAGGGCTTCCCTATTATTGGAGCCACCAATACTGGAGGGCTTATGAGATACTTTTTGATGTCGTCAAATGTGCGTTGAAATTGTTCAGTCCAGACGAAAGATACTCCTTTCTTCATGAGCTGAGTAAATGGTTGACACCTTCAAGATATTTGAAATGAATCGTCTGATGTAGGCTAGCCTTCCTTGAAGTCCGCGTAGCTCTTTGAGATTTCTTGGAGGATGTATATCGAGGATAGCTTTCACTTTCTCTGGTTCAAGATGTATACTCTTTGAAGTGATAACAAAACCAAGAAACTTGTCGCTGGAGACTCCCAGAAAAGACTTGGTTGGATTCATCTTGAGTTGGTATACACGCATTAGTTCGAACACTGTTCTCAAATCTTGGAGGTGGTTGCCCTTGAGACAACTTTTAACTATGATATCGTCTACGCAGCATTCTATTGTTTTGCACAAATGATCACAAAAAATTATGTTCGTAGCTCACTGGTATGTCGCCCCTGCATTTTCCAATTCGAAGGACATCACCGTATAGTAGTATACCCCCAACGGTGTTCAAAAAGATGTGCGTTTCTCATCGTCGGGAAATATCTTGATCTGGTTGTAGCCTGAGAACCCATCCATAAAGGACATTCGCTCGAAGTCGCAAGTATTATCGATCATTATGTCAGTGATCGGTAGAGGAAACCCGCATTTTAGGCATGCAGAGTTCAAATCACGATAATAGATACAGACTCAAACTTTACCATTTTTTCATAACTGGCATAATGTTAGCGATCCAGTCAGGGTGTTGTTCTTCGTGAATGAACCCTCTTGAAATAATCTTCTTAACTTCACTCTCAATGGCCTCCATGATATCTGGTCAGAATTGTCGTTGTTGCTGCTTCATTGGCTTAGCTTTGGATGAGATATTTAGGCGGTGCATAGCAACTTTAGGGTCCAAGCCTGGTATGTCTTCATAGTTCCATACAAAGACGTCAATGTATTCTCTTATAAGCTGTATAAGAGATTGTCGTTCTTCGTCAGACAGACTTTTGCTGATGAAGATTGGTTTAAGAGATGATTCATCTCCTAAATTAACTTGGACGACTTCCCCTTCAGTAGGTGGTTCACGTTGTTCGAAACGTAACTCCTACCAAGTATCCATCTTTTGAGCCTATTATTCAAGCTCGATCGATTGGACATCGTCTGCAATTTGGTCAACTGAAACTATGTTAACGGACAAAGTTGCTTTGAACATGTCTCCAATGCAGGAGTCTGAATCCTAGAGGCAAGAATCAGAAGAATGAGAACAATGATCCACTTCAACGTCTGATCTTTCAGGAGTTGTTGAAGGAGTAACGTAACCCAAACCAATACTGTGTTGTTAATAATAGTTCTCGGGTTTGTCGGAAGGAGCAAAGTGACGTATTGGCATTCGTCGTCCCTGACCGTAGTCTAGCCCCTGGTCGCTTTTTATATCATATCCCATGTTCTGGATGATATTCTTAGCCTGCCAACTATATCGGTAAAGTTGCATTTTTCCAGAATCATAATCAGCTTCAGTGTTGTGATTGGGAGAAGTAGAGTCCAGAACGAACTTTTTTTTGCCAATTATTCGACCGAAGATGATCAATTCTTCACTCTTCTTTCTAGCTGGAATGATGAAGTAGTGGATATCTTCTGGCCAGACTTTTTCTCGCAAACGAGACATCGTGACTGGCATGCAGAGATATGGTCCTATGCCATGCTCTAGGGCGTATATCGTATCTATGTTCTGGTTTACAAATTGGTAGACATTGGAGTAATTCAAAGATAATCCTTTACTTAGAAAATATGCAAGTTCTTCTTCAGGGATTAGATCATCCACTGAAGGTACATTATTTTTAGTATTGATATACTCATTGAGGGGATCATTGTCTGGAACAGGAGCCACAGACTTGGCCAAGTTTGCCTCATAGGGTAACTCTTCAGGATTGGGAGGACGTACTTCAGCAGGTTCTACCCGAGGTGTTTTGCGGAGAGTGATGGTCAATGGTTTGACCTTATCAGGATTCTTCTTTTTAACCCAGATTGTGAGAGGCTTTGGAGTACTTTTTGGAGTAGTACGTTGTCACGATCCGCTACCCAAATTGTTGGGCCGGGCCGAGTCATGTCCAGTCTACGCTTGAGATAAAGCGTAGTAAGCTGTTCGAAAGATATCAAGGTAAGATTAAAATGTACTAACAGTTCTATAAGTAATAAAGAGTCAGAAAAGTCCCAAACACAAAAGTCATCTCATATAATAGTAAGTCCCAAGTACAAGTCCATAATGTAAAGCTGGATACAGGTCCAGTCACAAAATACATAGTCTAATACATGACTACTCTCAAAAGTCTAAAGTAAATAGACAACTAGACGAGTTTCTCCGCAAGTACATCCTCGTAAGATAAGGCCTGGTCCTCGGCAGTAACTCCATAATATGAATCACAGAGCAACTCCTCCTTAGTAAGTATACCTACAATATTATCCTGTCAGGACGGGAGCAAGTACTGAATCTAACAAACATATAATACTGATCATGTGATGGAAATAAATAAAATGACATATCTTGTTTATCCAGTTTTAGATATATTTCATCATGGCAATATATATATGTTTTAAAGTTTAAAACTATAGTAGGTGAGTGATCAGTCAATAGGTAATTAGGATGTACAGTAGTACATATCAATTTTCTGAAGTGTACATACGTACCCTTAACGGCATCGGTGTATGTCCATACACAAATGCGGGATCAGACATACGACAAAGTTACATATAGAATGTAACAGTGCTCGATAAATACATACGGAGAAGGGGGTCATGATCACGTACACTACTAACAGTTTTTCCTTATCCCGTTGTTAAACATGTGAGAGATATGAAAACTGTCCTAAATATGGTAGAGAATGAAAGTAATATAACATGTAAAGTTTTAACTTGCTACCCCAAGGATCAGCATTTAACATGGTTGGAAATCACAGTTTATGGTTATAGCCGTATGTAAAGTTTGTAGAAGTAATTGCCTTTAGCAAAGCAAAGCAGCGATAAAAATGCTATAGATGCCTGGGGACTCGTCACTGTAGAAATAACACATAAACTTAGTTTTTATACTAAGTTAAACACTAAGACACTAGTTGTGCAATACGACTTTCTGACTGGACACCTAGCCAAATGATAACTTTAGCATAGGAGACCAACGTGGGGTGACACAATACCCAAACTAACTTTCTAGGGTCATTACACTAGTGCGGGGTGAGGTTCAAAACGACTATAACTTAAAACAACACAAAATACTGCAAGTCGTAATTATTCAAAAAAAAAAATCAAACTGCACACTGTGTTCCAACAATTTTTGAGATAGACAAAAAGCTCAATTTTACATAAAATAAAGTACCACAATGATCCTTTTTAATTATATAAATTTATACTAATTTTCCTGGAATTTATAAACCTTCATAAATATTTATTAAAAATCACAAAACATATGTATCCTGAAAATGAGTTCTGTTTTCCCATTTTTATAAAATAGCAAAATTACTTATTAAATGCTGGAAAAATTACAATAAATTAGCTAAATTAACATAATATTGAAATACAATTTTTTGCAGATTTTTACAGCATTAAAATATATATAAAAATTTAAGAACAGCAAGCAACAGTTTCTGGAAAATAATTAATTAATTATTTACTATTTTGTCCTTGTATTCGAAATTGAACCAAAGTCCAGATACAGGACCCAGAGCCATGAATCAAGTCCAATATGACTTGTACAGACTCTGAATGTATTAGACACAATTGGGTCCAAAAATTCATGCTAGGTTTGGACATCAATTGGTCATAATCAATAAAATTACAGGAATTTAAATATAAATAATATATTTTAAAGTGGTAAAATTGTAAGTCACAAAATATACAATAAAATAACTTGTGAAATTTTACATAATAATATTTTGTACAAGGTAGAATTTGAAATACATATATAAATATAGAACAACAATATATATATATATATATATATATATATATATATATATATATATATATATATATAAAATATATATATATATATATATATATATATATATATATATATATTTTTTTTTTTATATATATATATATAAGTACTAATATATATATACATACAAAAAAAAATATATATATATATAAATATATATATATATTTATATATATATATATATATATATATATATATATATATATATATATATAATATATATATATATATATATATATATATATATATATAAGTACTAAATAAAATATATATATACATACAAATTTTGTATATATATATATATAACAGTATATATATAATAATATATTTATACATAAATACATATACATATATACATATATATAAAATAAACAAAACAAAACAAAAAGAAAAGAAGAGGAATGGGTGGCTCGAACTCGGCTAGGGGGGTCGGGTTTTACCGCGCTCGGGCTGGCTAGGGGGTCAGCCCGAGTCTGTTGTTTAAGGAAGGGTTCGGGTTAGTTTTAAGTTAGATTTTAGGTTAATGGGTTTTAACCCGATAGCAGCCTAGTAACCCGTTAACCCTTAGTCATGTGTCCTGACAGTTAAGGACACGAGGATACACGAGTCTCATGTCTGTGTCATGCACGACATGCACGGCTCGAGTTGGACGTGTCCAGACTTACCACTAGAGTCGTCGTGTCCAGGCGAATCACATATGTGAGTTTGGGACACGCACGACACGATTTTAGGACTGTTTCCTTCGTGTCCGGCATTGGGGTTCGAAATCGAAGGGGCTTCCGGCGGCTAGGGGCGTCGTGGTCGCGGCGCTGGGGTGGCGCTGCACTCACCTTGCCTCGACGAACTCGGTGGTGGTGGTTGATGGGGGTGATGGTGGTTGTGGAGGTGGCGCTAGGGTGGTCGTCGAAGTTAGGGTTAGGGTTTGGTCTGGAGAGTATTTATAGGGAGGAGGAGGTCGGTCTTAGTGGCTAGGTCGGCCGAAAAAAATGGGGTATAGGTCGGTAGTCGTCGGGACAGCTGGCCGAGAACGTGGGGGGGTGACGGTGGTTTTGCAGCAAGGCCACTAGTTTTTAGGAAATTATAGTTAGGTCCCTCCCATTAACTAATGCAAAAAAATAAATTTGTAAATCCCCTCCCGCTCTGTTTATATGCAAATTAAATTTGCATAGAATATTTGGGAAATTGCAAACATCAATTAAATAATCTAAATAATTGTAAAACTCAATTAAAATATTTTGTAAAATTGCAAACTTATATTTTTTTGTAATTAAAACTCATTTAAAATCATTTAAAAATTCTAGAAAAATTTCTAATAATTATAATAAATTGTTTTAAAGCTAAATAGGTCATTACCATCTAATTAACACTAATTAAACCAAATTTGAAAAACAGGGGCTGACAAGTCTTCCCTCCTTGAAAAATTTTGTCTTCGAAATTCACAAGGATAGAAGACTCTACAAACATTCTAACATAACAAGCAATGCAACAAATTACTAAGGCTACTATCAAAACTAACCTCTAAGATATCAAGCGGCAACGGGTGGTTCCCTCGCAGCTGTTTGGTCGAATAAGTAAGGATATCTCTCCCTCATGTCCGACTCCCTCTCCCAAGTAGATTCATCCGGAGAGTGACGGCTCCAAGCTACTCGTACAAAAGGTATGACTTTGTTCCTCAGCCTCTTCTCCCTCATGTCCAATACCTCCACTGGCTGCTCAGTAACTGCAAGGCTCGGTCCGTTCTCCAACTCCGAATGATCTAGCACATGACTGGGGTTTGGAACATATCTCTTCAGCTGAGACACATGAAAGACATCATAAACTCCTGCTAGATTGGGTGGAAGTGCAACCCTGTAAGCTACCTTTCCGATCCTGCCAAGTATCTCGAACGGCCCGATGTATCTGGGACTCAACTTTCCTCTTCGTTCGAACCGGATCGTCCCTCTAGTTGGTGATATCTTTACTAGCACTATATCTCCGTCAGATCGGTCTGCGACTAGCATCAGCCCAGTGTTTTTGCCTATCCTGAGCAACTCTGAGCCTGTCTCTGATCATCCCGACCTTCTCTGCTGCATCCGTAATCATCTCTGGCCCAAGCATAACTCCGTCCCCAACATCATCCCAAAAGAGCGGTGTACGGTATCGTCGTCCATATAGTACCTCGAAAGGAGACATATCGATGCTGGCTTGGTAGCTGTTGTTGTATGAAAACTCTACCAAGTACGGATGGCTCTCCCATGATCCGCCAAAGTCCAGCACACAAGTCCTCAGCTTGTCCTCCAGCGTCTGTATCATCCTCTCGGACTGTCCATCTGTCTTCGGGTGGTACGCCGTACTGAACTTGACCTGACTGCCCAACTTCTCCTGCAAGCTCCTCCAGTAGTGGGACGTAAATCTGCTGTCACGATCCGACACGATGCTCATTGGTACTCCGTACAAGGAAACTATCTGCTACATGTATAGCTTTGCCAACTTCTCGGTGGAAAGCCCCACCTTGAAGGGTATAAAGTGCGAACACTTCGTCAGCCTGTCCACAATGACCCAAATGGCATCCTTTCCTCCTTAGGAACGAGGAAGCCCTGAGACGAAGTCCATTGTAATGTGTTCCCACTTCCACTCGGGAATGGGTAACGGCTGCAATAGACCAGCTGGCCTCTGGCGCTCCGTCTTGACCTGCTGGCAAACTAGGCATCTCGAAATGAAACCTGATACATCTCTCTTCATCCCGTGCCACCAAAGATGTTCCCGCAAGTCACGGTACATCTTGTTGGCACCAGGGTGAATAGAATACCACGATCGGTATGCTTCCTGCAAGACTGCCTATATCAGCTCTTCCTTCGGCACGCACAACCGGCTGCCATGCCTCAAGGATCCATCCTCTGCTACGGTGAAGTCATCTAGCAATCCAGCTAAAGCCTAGCTCGAAGTCTGTGAAGGCTCTCATCTGTAGACTGTGCCTCCCTGATCTGCTCCATTAAACCTGACTGAATGTCAAGCGCCATCATCTGTATATCTGATCCTGGTCGAACTATCTCGATACCGAGCTTCTCCAGATCTTTTCGTAAATGTCGATCTATCATCAGATACCATGCCATCGGATGCTTGCTCAGCGCATCCGCCACCACATTTGTCTTCCCGGGGTGATACTATAAATCGATGTCGAAGTCCTTCATCAACTCCAACCATCGTCTTTGCCTCAAGTTCAGCTCTTTCTGCATGGACACATACTTCAAGCACTTGTGGTCAATAAAGATTTCCACACGCTCTCCGTATAAGTAATGTTTCCATAACTTGAGTGCAAAGATCACCGCAGCTAACTCTAGGTCATAGGTAGGATTATTCTGCTCATGAGTCCGTAATTGCCTAGATGCATAAGAAATCACTTTCCAATGCTGTTGTAGGACACATCCTAGCCCCTTTTCCGAAGCATCACTGTATATGGTGAAACCCCTAGACCCTGAAGGTAATGTCAGAACTGGAGCGGTCGTCAGCCTCCTCTTCAGCTCCACAAATGCTGTCTGGAAGTCCTCTGACCAGATGTACTCTGCGTCCTTCCGCGTCAGCTTCGTCATGGGTTCAGCTATCCTAGCAAAGTCCTGCACGAACTTCCTATAATAGCCGGCTAAACCCAGAAAGCTCCTAATCTCTGAAACTGACGTCGGAGCCTTCCATGTCTCAGCGGCAGCAATCTTCTTGGGATCTACCGAGATCTTCTCTCCAGTAACTATATGACCGAGAAACTCCACTCGGTCCAAAAAGAACTCACACTTCGACAATTTGGCAAACAACCTCTCTTGCCTCAGAATCCCCAAAACTGTCCGTAAGTGCTCTGCATGCTCCTCCGGCGTCTTCGAGTATATCAGGATGTCGTCGATAAATACTACGACGAACTTATCCAGATACTGGTGAAATGTCTTATTCATCAAATTCATAAAGACAGTTGGCACATTTGTGAGACTAAATGGCATCATCAGAAACTCGTATTGCCCGTACTTTGTGTTGAACACCGTCTTCTGGATGTCTGCAGCCCTGACTTTCACCTGGTGGTAACCGGATCTCAAATCTATCCCGGAAAACACCTTCGCCCTGCTCAACTGGTCGAACAAATCATCTATCCTGGGCAGAGGATATTTGTTCTTAATGGTGATGGTATTCAAAGCCTGGTAGTCAATGCACAACCGAACTGTACCATCCTTCTTCAGCACAAAAGGTACTGGCACTCCCCATGGAGAAGCACTAGATCTAATGAAACCCTTTTTCAACAAGTCATCAATCTGCTCCTTCATCTCTATGGCCTCCTTGGGGTTCACTCTATAGCAAGCCCGGGATACTGGTGATGAACCCGGTACTAAATCTATAGTGAACTCCACATGTCTGTCAGGCGAAAGTCCTAGAAGATTATCTGGAAATACATCCATAAACTCCCTAATGATAGGGTGTGACGGTGTTATCTCCCCAACTGTCACACAACAGTTCGGCTCTAGGCTGATCTCCGGCCCTGACCTCCTGACAATGAATGGTGTCGTGCCTGGTGGACTGAACGGAATACTACCCTCATGACAGTCTATAGCTGCATGGGCATAGCTAAGCCAGTCCATCCCCAATATGATATCATACCCGGGGAGTGGCATCATAAAGAATCGTCCCCTAAACTCTCTCCCGGCTATAGTAATAGAGCATCTATAGATAGCTCTAATGGACACTGGTCCTCCTCCCGTCATTACTCTACTCATCTCCTCGGTAGGTGTAGTTACTAATTGGTGTTTATGCATAAACTCTAATGACAGAAAGCTATCAGATGCACCAGAATCAAACAAGTATAGAGCTAGAAAAGTATGTAAATAAACATGACCTGTGATGACGTCAGCCAAATAATTGGGCTCCGAAACCTGCTCCGGCTCCGGCTCAAGAGCCAGACTATAAGTCTTCCCCTGGGGTCCCTTCTGCTGCTGCAGATGTTGCCCAAACCTCTGTTGCTGGGTCGGAAGCGGCAGTCCTCTAGACTGTGGTCCGGCACCTAGTACCCTGGCTACTGAATAGTCCAAAAGCTGATGGGTGGTAGACCCACAAGCTAAACACTGCCCTAACCTCTTCCTACAGACGATTGTGTTATGGGCTGGCCTCCTAAAGAATACACACAAAGCTCCCTTCTGCTGTTGCCGGGGTCCCGGGGCTCTAATTGGCGGGGTCGGATGATATGGTGCGGGAGGACGGTATGTCTGATGGTGCGGCGTCGGTGCTCTCTGCTGGAAAGCCTGACGCTTGGAGGGTCCCTCAAGGTGTACGTTTCACGACCCGTACCCTAGAGTAAGGGCACGAGACGTGGGTACGTCCAGCCTATGCCGCAGTGTCGGCAGTAGAACGCTATCCTAGGTCACAACATCTAACAATATAATGCTAAGCAGTTTATACTCCCCGAATAGGGGTGACATAGCTGAATGTAAACTCAATCACAACTAAGGAAGAAGAAGCACGATATGATATAGAACTCAAATGAAATACAGATGATCAGAAGAGTCCAAGTATCTAAGATAACAACTCAGCAAACATCCAGAAATATAAGTCTCAACTACAGAGTATGAAAGAACTTATACAATCCAGATCTCAAATGATAGAAATAGTAAAACCTAGAATACGGAGTCTCAGTCTCTAAAGCTAAGGGATCCGGCTGGCAGTCTGGGTCACAAGTGTCCTCTAGGGCTGTCCCATAGAAGGTGTCAACACCAGCCTCATCCTCGTCCTCGTCCTCGTCCTCTGTAAATAATCAACGGTGCCCAATCAGGACAGAGTGAGCACAATACATCTCAACAGTTCATAGCAGGTTAGAAAATATAATCATGCAGTAAAGTAAGATACAGAAAACTGAAAGAAAGTATAGAATGTAAATAGAAAGAGAACTGTAATAGAAATATCTACTGTAAGTAGAGAACTAACAGTGGCTAGTGAGTCAGAGTACAATATAAACATGTGAATGGCATAGGAGATTCTGATAAGACACTACGGAGGTGATCAGATGAGATACTACTTGGGTATTATTCACATGTCTACTTATACTCTCCCGTACCCCCAATCAATACACAAGGATCCAGCCAGGTTATGTTATGATCCATGCAATGGCCCACAAGGGGTGATACATGGTGGTCCCATAAATGGGGATTCTAGGAAAGCCCATAAATGGGTGATTCAAGAAAGACTTTGTGATCATGAGAGTAAATGTCACAAGTGATTCAATGAACCATGAAGCATAGTGATACACAATGTAAGTGAAACGCACAGAACATGTAGTATCCGATGCTCCGTGAGGGGATAACATCTGAAAAAAGGATCCATATAGTACTAATCCGTGTGACCAACGTGACAGTATCAAGTAAAGTAATTTAAAGCAGAAGAATAATTCTAACAGGATATGAAATGACTAGAGAATGTACTCGCCTGTAACTGAGTGTCCGGATGAAATGTACTGTCCGAGGAGAGATGTCTGGCACCTAATCAGAACAACACAAGTCACAACAAGTCCAAAATAGTAATATGAAGTTCTACTATGCATTCTACATGATTCTAGGTCAATCTAGACCCAAGTCAACTCTTGGTCAACTCTGGTCAACCCTCAAACTAGGTCAACAAGGTCAAACCTAAGTCAAACAAGTCTATACTAGTCTATTCTAGGTCTAAACAAGCTATACAAGTCTAACTAGACACTCACTAGGCAAACAGACACACCCATAGGCCATGAGCCCTAGGCTATAGGCTATATCATGCCCAAGCCAAACCCACATATCATACATTAACATATCTATACATATATCTAAATATAATACACACACATATTATAATATATAGGATACCTATATATACATCTCACATAATTTATATATATATATGTACATATGTACATACACCTACATATTATAGAATAGGAAAGTGCAATGTGCTCATGTGTTCAAGTGTGTGTGTGTGAGAATACAAGAGAGTGTGTGTTCAAGTGTGTGTGTTAGCAGAAAATTAGGAAACACTGAGTGAACAGGGACATAAACTTGTGTGCATATATATGAGAACAGGGAATAGAAATCTGTAACAGTGGGCATTAGAAAATTAGTGTAATATATTGTGTTCATGTGTCAAAGGAGTGTGTGCGTGTTCCTAAAAATAGTGAGTGATATTAGGAAAAATCAATGAGTAGTAAACCCAGTCCCACATGACAGTATGGCATGTGTGTGTAGGTGAATCCTAAAACAGTGAAGGTAATATGAAATGGAATCAATTACAGTGATATGAATCACATCACAGGTTTAAGGAAATGAATAACAGTTGACAGTTGAATCATGAATCAGATCCTTCATGACTGTTCAATCTAATGTAAATTCAAACATACACATTGAACTCTCAGTTCATAGGTTCAACCTCATTTAATCTCAGGAAATTGACAGTTTAGCCATACCAGTTTAACTAAAAAAATACAGTTATCTCATGAATTCGACAGTGTGCAATAGGGGACATCCCAAGGCTGTGTGTGTACATGAACTGTCACAGGAAATAAAAGAGGTGGCCTATGTTCCAGTTAACACATAAATGTGAATGCCTAATCTTAGCATTTAATCACCACAATTAGTTAAGGGAATTTAAATCTGGAATGCCAATTAAGGAACCCAAACAATGTGACAGTGCCTAGGAATTTCGAAGAACATGCCATAGTAATGGTTCTCATTCAAAATCCAATTTCCATAACAAAAGCCCATTCGAATGAGCAATTGAATTAACATGAACTAACAACTATGTGGGTATCATTGACTGTTGAAAAACATTAGTTAAAATGGGATTTAAAAGTTCAGAAATTCTGAAATGACTAATGTATCGGCCAATGCGCATCAGTCGAGCCCAACCCATGATCGAATCCCAATCCACATGACAAACCCAAACTCAAATGTAAATCCAATCTTAACAGAGATTAACAACATATACAGGATCAAAATTAGCAATTTAAGTCTTAATTAAAGCCTTTAAAATGGAATTAAAACACAGAACAATTATCAAGACTGTACACGCACAGAATATGACCCGTGCACAGTTAATTGCGTGTCCGACACGACACAAGGACTCTTGAAACTTGACACACGTGGTGTCAGTCAATGCCCCTTCGTGTGTATGAAATATCTCGTGTCCAAGTGTCGTGTCCACTATGCATTCACACCCGAGTAGCAGGACAGATCTGTGCAGCGGAAATGTGTATGTTCACGTGTCCAAACCGACACGACACAACACGAAAACCAACTCAGTCAACCAAATTCTAACAAGCAATACTAAACCCTAGAACCCTATTCAAAAGTTTCCTAGAAATTAGGTCAAAATCTACTTTGGGGTATTTCATCAAACACTAGGTTATAGGGACTGATATGTGTCCAAATAGGACACGAATTGGACACAATATCCTACAGAAATCTAGGGTTAGCTAGGGGACACCTAGATCTAGGCTAATATGCAATAATAACAAAAATTTCAATAAGTTTTGAAGGAATTACCTATACGTGTCAATTTCTCCAAAAAGCTCCAAAGAGGGGTGTTCTTCTTGATGGCCAAACTTCACCAAATTATCCACACTCTGAAATTTCTCAACACAAACAGCAAGTAGAAGGAATTTAGAATCTATTGCAATTGGTTCGGATGGAAAAGGAATTAAATTGGATTTTCTAAGAATTATTGAAGTTGGGGATTTACCTCTTTTTCCAACTTTAGAACTTTCTAAAGGAGGCTAGCCCTAAGTGGAAGAGAGTACTTATAGAGGGGGAATTCCTAGGTCGGTTGGCTGGCCATAGGTAATTTGGGTTAGGGTTTACATGGTGTTGGGCTTTGGGCCTCTATGGGCTTAAGTCATTAATCATGACTTGTGAAGTCATAAGCCATTAATCCAATCTCTATTCTAATTCCTATTTCCAAATTGGTTCTAATGACTAGGATATGATTAACTTAAATCAAACTAGGGTTTCATAATCTAACCAAGTAGTCATGGCTAGGGTTAGCTTCTAGGTTAATCTCCAAAGTCAACACTAGTCAAAGTCTAGAATAGTCACTAATTAAAATTTTACCAAAAATCACATTAATTCTAACAAATCTAAATAATACATAATAATTCTAAATAATTCCCAAAAATTCAAAAATGACCAAAATACCCTCAAGCTAGAAATATGGTAGTGACAAATCTACCTTCCTTAAAATAATTTTGTCCTCGAAATTAAAGGCAAAACTAAACTGCTGAGAAGGATAGAAAGGTATACCTCAAGGTCCAAAAAGATATGGGTATCGCTCGCGCATCTCATCCTCCCGCTTCCAGGTAGACTCTCCTGGAGAATGATGCCTCCATGCGATGCGAACCAAGGGTATCACCTGGTTTCTCAGCACTTTCTCTCGGCGATCCAGAATCTCTACTGGCTGCTCTAGATAACTGAGAGTAGGCCCAACCTCAATCTCCGAATGGTCGAGCACATGGCTAGGATCAGCCACATACCGTCTCAACTGTGATACGTGGAATATGTTGTGGACACCTACTAGTGCAGGTGGCAAGTCTAGCCTGTAAGCCACGTTGTCGACTCTCCCGCTGATAACGAAAGGGCCAATAAAGCGCAGGCTAAGCTTTCCACCTCCACCAAAACGTATCGTACCACGAGTCGGAGATATAATCAAGAAAACCTGGTCTCCAACCTAATCACAAGCAAGGTCTCAAATTAGTTATGATAAACAAACATGATCAATAAACACAACAAACAAACCTAAATCTAATCCTACTCTAATCTGTACCTCAAACTCCAACGGCCTCCGGTGGCTATCGGCCCAGTGCCGATGTGTAACGCCCTAGTCCTAAAATACGTAGGACTAGAAACGTAGACATGCCAGCTGTATTCATACGAAGTATACTCCAATATATAGAAACCTCGTATGAACACATAAGTTGTAAAATGCAGTAGAACCATAACTAACCTCATCCACAAGAATAAAAGAATAGAAGATATCATATAATCAACTATGAAATTGTCATTTGGTACATGTAGTTGGGCGGAGACAAATCCACTACCAACTATGAAAAGAAATATACAACAAAAGAAAGATTTTGGTGAGCGAAGTGAAGACGATCCAAATGCAATCATCCTCGAAGAAATAGCGATGAACACGGCTAGAGCTAGAACACCTACGAAAGACAATAGCACACACCTGGAGAGATAACTAGGTCCTCAGAGGGACCTAACAAGACACATAATATCATGCCATATAAACTGAATAAATATTGCTCAAATAAATAAGTAAATCGAATTATAACATGGTCCAATACGTACCTACTAAACGAGCGTACCATCCCCCCAACCAAACAAGGACAGGAGATGGTAAACTAATTTATGGCGACGTATCTTTCCATGCTAAGAATCCAATATGGTATCCGGACCCCAACAAGGTTCAATACCTTTTCATCGAAGTAGTAAGTCACACCTATAACCAAACAAGGATAAGATGTGACGAACAAATCCGCGACAAGTTATTGTTCTAAGCTACGGTCAGATACAAGTACCTAAACCAAAAGTACTCGTACCTAACGGATAAAAGTAGCCTACCGTTCTAAGTAAAATATAGTTAAGAATAATCCTTCCTACGCATGGGCCCTGGCTGAATAGGATCAGCATAGTCCCCTCTTGGGCACCAGAGGCCCCATAAGTAAGAGCATGACGTTCCGTAGAATCGTCAGTGGCCGTTAGTAATCATGGGTCATCAACCCCGTATCTCCAGCGGAGAGTCCGGGTCACAAGGGATGTGCATCGAAGCCCATACGCTAAGGAATTATCCTTTCCGCCCAATGCCTACTGTGTTGTATCCACAACACAAAACTACTATAACCGCTAAGTCAAACTAGCATACAACCTCTATTAGCGGTTATTCCTATCGTACGGCTTGTACGTACTGGTGCCAGCCAATCACGTACTTCCGTATTCTATATGTGACACACAACTTCGTGGTACTATGTGTCAAGGCCAATGAATGCAACACACAAGGTGGTCCCTTAAATCTAGGTTTAATGTGTAAAAAAATAATACATAGCAGGAATATAATGAACAGTAAGTTCTAACAGTTATGCCATGTATCACAGTTTATTTTGCATAAAGAAAATAAATAATGCATGAAATATGAGCTAAAATAAATAAACAGCAAATGGCAAGGTGTCTTGCCTGGTAGGGCGCCTGGTGTGCTGCGATGATCAAGGTGGCACGATCTGCAACTTCGGTGCAACAACTATGTAAGGTGACCTCGGGTGGTGACACGGACTGTTTTATTGGGTCCAGAAGGGTCAATTTGGTTAGGGTAGACATATGGTAGGACAGAATTGGGGAGGGATTGGGAGTAATGGGCTTAGTCACGGACAAAAGGATAATCGAAATGAAATTTGATAAACAATATATATACGAATTTAGAAAACAATTTATAATAATTTGGAAAAATATTTTTAGATAAAAATACGTAGTTATAAATTAAAAATCGTTTTTCGTCTAAGCTCTAAGTAGTAAAAATATGGTTTAGAAAGAACTATATTTCATTAGTAAAAATACTTGTAGGTAATACTAGAAATCAAAATAAACTTTTAGGCAAAAACTCGAATCTTATCAAAATAGGATATTTAGGTTAGAAACTAAATTTTTCATTAGTCCAAAAATATAAAAAATCTAGGAAAATATTTTAGGGCTACTGTGTTGTCAATCATAATTTTTAAAAATGTTAACTATCTATTTATTAATAATACTAATACTAATAATAAAAATAAAAATAAAAATAATGATAACTCACTGTTCCTCCTCGTTTCGTGAGAAGATTTAATAACATTAATAATAATAAAAATAATAATGATAATACCGATAATTATGATAATAATAATAATAATAACTATCATAATAATAAATATAATGATAATGATAATGATAATGATAATGATAATAATAATAATAATAATATTTATATTAATGACAATTAACAGCAAAAAAAAAGAAATAAATAAATAATTAAATGAGTAATACTTAAAAAAATCAAACGGCAATTTGGTTCTCCTCTTCTCGAGGAGAACAGCAAGAGACTTCTCAAAAAGTAGCAAGGAGAGATTAGAGAGAGGGAGAGGCGGCGGAATCGAGGGAACTCAGCCTCGTCTCCGACGGGCGGCGAAGGCGGGTGCGGAGTGCGGCTGCTCCGGCGGAGGAGGGTCGGAAAGAGGGCGGCGGAGCCGGAGTAACGCGGCGGAGCCGGAGTAACGCGGCGGAGCCGGAGTAACGCGGCGGCGGTTCGAGGAGGAAGGAGGAGAAAGACGAAGGAGTGGGGTGAGTACGCGGAGCTGCAGTCGGCCGGTCGGTCTTGGCGAACGGCGGACACGGGCGGATCAATCGGACGGTGGGGCTCACCGCTGGGCACGCGGCGAGGTGGAGAGCCGGAGGGGGTTTCGGGGATTCGCGCGGTGGGGTTTGGCGGCTGGGAAGAAGGGGGCTGGGAAGTCGGGCGGTCGGTGAGCTGAGGAGAAAAGGGCGGCGGAGGGTTTCAGTCGGAGAGGAAATGAGAGGTCAGCTCCGGGCGACACTCCCCGTACGCGACGAGGCGGAGGGCAGGGGTACGCAGATCTGTGCGCACGGTGGAAGTGGCACGGTTGTGGCATGGCAGGGCATGGTGGCGGTGGGTGTCGGGGTGCTGTGCGACGGATTGTCGGGGACAGACGGAGGTCGGCCGAAAAATTTGCAGCTCCGATCTGGAGGAGGTGATGTCCTTTTCTTCTCTTTTTTTCTTTATTTAAATGGTGGTTGGTTTTGGCGGCGGGGATGAGATGATGGGGGTGTGCGGTGGTCGGTCCGGCTATTGGCCGTGGTGGCAGTAGGGGTTACTATGGTGATGGTGTCGATGGTAGTGGTGAGGACGGTGGTGGCTGGCTTGGCCGAGTGTGACCATGGTGGTGATGGGTGTTGATGGTCGGAGGTGGTCATGGCGTGGGCGGTTCTGGCTGATGGTGGCGGAGGAGATGGTGTGGTCGGAAAGATCGATTTGGGGTTTACTAGGAATTGGGTCTTAGGTTTAGTACTTGGTGTCGGAGGAAGGATAATGACAGGTGTCCGTGTGTGGACACGAAGAAAGTGATAATGTAATTGTAAAAGAATTAACCTATTGGAAAGACATCCGGGGTCGGACCCGAGGCCGTACGGCTGACACAGAAAGATGTTGGACATGGACACGAGGCACACACAATTGGTTGTAGAAATTGTTGTGGACGAATAATGAATTGGAGGAGTACCTGCCTATTTATAGGACGCAGGATTTCCCAATTAGATAAGGATTAGGATATTTAAAACCCAATTTAGATATTTCTTATTTTAGTTTAAAAGCAATCAAATCAAAATCTAAATCCAAATCTAATTTAAATCAAATTAAATTTTAGCTCAAATCAAATGGGATAAATCAAGTTCCAAATATGGATATCAAATAAATCCAAAAATCAAATCAAGATTTAAATGGCCACAATAACTTCCAAATATATTTTCCAAAATACCAATAATAATAATTTTGAAAATAATAAATATTTTTAAATATCTTTTCGAATAATAAAATATTAATATTAATAAATCTCGAAAATTATATTTTTATTTAACATAGGCTAGTAAAAAATTTTAGACATGTATGCACAATAATATTTATCAATAATTGCTATAAACGAAAGGCTTTGTACCAATAAATAAAAATAATTAGCTTGAAAGTTTGGTACGATAGCTAAAACAAATTATTACATATATTATTTTGAAACTATAAAATAGAAAAAAATGTTTTTCTAAAAAAATAAGTACGCTCGCACATATTCGTACTCGTCGAGCAATTTCGAAAATAAAATTTTCGTACACGATGTATAATACGACTACGTGACGTAAAATACAAAATTTTAAATCAGTACCAAATTTAATAAATTAAAAATAGTAGAAATTTAGTGGTTTTACATCCTACCCAACTTAAAAAAAAATTCGTCCTCGAAATTAAGAATTTGTAGGGGGGTGAGAAGACACAAGGGGGTTTCGATGGGAAACAATCGATAACAAATCATGATGTAAGAATCACGATCTAGATCAAAAAAATAATACGGTATGGTCACGGGTAATGAATGAGGGTCACGATTTAGAGTACGAAATAGATTCACTTGAATTAAGCGATGAGAGGGTCTTGATAGGGCCGAGTAGTTTGGGAAGAAGATATAGCAACATCGAGTGGAAATGGTCATAGCTGATGGAAAGGTTAGAGGGAGTTCTAGTATAACGTCTTCGTCCTTCTAAAATAGGTGAAGGCGAAAGCAATAAGGGGTTCAAAAGATGATATTATCGAGTATAAATACGTGGTTCCAGGATGACCGAAAAGAATTTCAAAAGGAGTTGCCAAGGCAGTCACGGATGGGACTCTAAAGGACAAGTTTAGCTATGTCCCTGTCCATGTAGAATAATAGACAAAAGCGAACCAAAGTGCACTCGGTTGATCAGACCATCATGCACCGGTTCTGAATAAACCATATGTAAGTGGACATGCCCACATAACATATGTCTTGAAACAAGCTTGATAAAGGAATAAGCTTACAAAAACTAAGCTACATTAGCATTATTAGTTAAGATGGTAAAAACATAAGCACGAGAGATTTAAGATAGGAAAGCAAAATGATTCTAAGTCATATCCTGTGTTGGCCTCTATACAGTCGTCCTATAGTTTTCTTGTCCAAGTCCTTGGTTGACTAGATGGGTTAAGGTCTTCTAAATTCTAGAATCTAAGTAGACTTGCTAAGATAGGTCACAAGGACAAAGGGGTTGCTAGGTCATAAGGCATTCTACCCAACTTAAAGAATTTAACTAATGGTGTTTTGGGACAACTAACTAGTAGAGTCAATCTCTAGCAAGCACGAAGGGAAGATAAGAATAGGGATGGAAGCAAGCTAGATGCAATTGATGAGTCAAACGGTAGATAAATCAAAGAAAGAGGTCAAGTATGTGGATGAGATCCTAGACTTCTAATCCTATACGCAGGCTTGCTTGGTACGGTAAAGTAACCAAACAATTTATCTTGACCTGCATGGGCCACCACAAAAACATATAACGCCCCAGTCCCAAATTACGTAGGAATAGGAACGTAGACATGCCAGCTGTATTCATACGAAGTATACTCCAATATATGGAAACCTCGTATGAACACATAAGCTGTAAAATGAAGTAGAACCATAACCAATCTCATCCACAAGAATAAAAGAATAGAAGATATCATATAATCAATTATAAAATTATTATTTGGTACATGTAGTTGGGCGGAGACAAATCCACTACCAACTATGAAAAGAAATATACAACAAAAGAAAGATTTTGGCGAGCGAAGCGAAGACGATCCAAATGCAATCATCCTCGAAGAAATAGCGATGAACACGGCTAGAGCTAGAACATCTGCGAAAGACAATAGCACACACCTGGAGAGATAACCAGGTCCTCAGAAGGACGTAACAAGACACATAATATCATGCCATATAAACTGAATAAATATTGCTCAAATAAATAAGTAAATCGAATTATAACATGGTCCAATACGCACCTACTGAACGAGCGTACCATCCCTCCAACCAAACAAGGACAGGAGATGGTAAACTAATTCACGGCGACGTATCTTTCCATGCTAAGAATCCAATATGGTATCCGGACCCCAACAAGGTTCAATACCTTCTCATCGAAGTAGTAAGTCACACCTACAACCAAACAAGGACAAGATGTGACGAACTAATCTGCGATAAGTTATTGTTCTAAGCCACGGTCAGATACAAGTACCCAAACCAAAAGTACTCGTACCTAACGGATAAAGGTAGCCTACCGTTCTAAGTGAAATGTAGTTAAGAACAATCCTTCCTACGCATGGGCCCTGGCTGAATAGGATCGGCATAGTCCCCTCTTGGGCACCAGAGGCCCCATCAGTAAGAGCATGACGTTCCGCAGAATCGTCAGTGGCCGTCAGTAATCATGGGTCATCAACCCCGTATCTCTAGCGAAGAGTCCGAGTCACAAGGGATGTGCATCGAAGCCCATACGCTAAGGAATTGTCCTCCCCGCCCAATGCCTACTGTGTTGTATCCACAACACAAAACCACTATAACCGCTAAGTCAAACTAGCATGCAACCTCTATTAGCGGTTATTCCTATCGCACGGCTTGTACGTACTGGTGGCCAGCCAATCACGCACTTCCGTTTTCTATATGCGACACACAACTTCGTGGTACTACGTGTCAAGGTCAATGAATGCAACACACAAGGTGGTCCCTTAAATCTAGGTTTAATGTGTAAAAAAAATACATAGCAGGAATATAATGAACAGTAAGTTCTAACAGTTATGCCATGTATTACAGTTTATTTTGCATAAAGAAAATAAATAATGCATGAAATATGAGCTAAAATAAATAAACAGCTAATGGCAAGGTATTTTGCCTGGTAGGGCGCCTGGTGTGCTGCGATGATCAAGGTGGCACGATCTACAACTTCGGTGCAACAACTATGCAAGGTGACCTCGGGTGGTGGCACGGACAATTTTATTGGGTCCAAAAGGGTCAATTTGGTTAGGGTAGACATATGGTAGGACAGAATTGGTGAGGGATTGGGAGTAATGGGCTTAGTCGCGAACAAAAGGATAATCGAAAGGAAATTTGATAAACAATATATATACGAATTTAGAAAACAATTTATAATAATTTGGAAAAATATTTTTAGATAAAAATACGTACTTATAAATTAGAAATCGTTTTTCGTCTAAGCTCTAGGTAGTAAAAATATGGTTTAGAAAGAACTATATTTCATTAGTAAAAATACTTGTAAGTAATACTAGAAATCAAAATAAACTTTTAGGCAAAAACTCGAATCTTATCAAAATAGGATATCTAGGTTAGAAACTAAATTTTTCATTAGTCCAAAAATATAAAAAATCTAGGAAAATATTTTAGGGCTACTGAGTTCTCAAACATAATTTTTTAAAATGTTAACTATCTATTTATTAATAATATTAATACTAATACTAATAATAAAAATAAAAATAATGATAACTCACTGTTCCTCCTCGTTTCGTGAGAAGATTTAATAACATTAATAATAATAAAAATAATAATGATAATACTGGTAATTATGATAATAATAATAATAATAACTATCATAACAATAAATGTAATGATAATTATAATGATAATGATAATAATAATAATAATAATATTTATATTAATGATAATTAACAACAAAAAAAAGAAACAAAGAAATAAATAAATAATTAAATGAGTAATACTTAAAAAATCAAACGGCAATTTGGTTCTCCTCTTCTCGAGGAGAACAACAAGTGACTTCTCAAAAAGTAGCAAGGAGAGATTGGAGAGAGGGAGAGGCGGCAGAATCGAGGGAACTCGGCCTCGGCTCCGGCGGGCGGCGAAGGCGGGTGCGGAGTGCGGCTGCTCCGACGGAGGAGGGTCGGAAAGAGGGCGGCGGAGCCGGAGTAACGCGGCGGCAGTTCGAGGAGGAAGGAGGAGAAAGACGAAGGAGTGGGGTGAGTACGCGGAGCTGCGGTCGGCCGGTCGGTCTTGGCGAGCGGCGGACACGGGCGGATCATTCGGACGGCGGGGCTCACCGCCGGGCACGCGAAGAGGTGGAGAGCCGGAGGGGGTTTTGGGGTTTCGCACGGCGGGGTTTGGCGGCTGGGAAGAAGAGGGCTAGGAAGTTGGGCGGTCGGCGAGCGGAGGAGAAAAGGGCGGCGGAGGGTTTCAGTCGGAGGGGAAAGGAGAGGTCAGCTCCGGGCGACACTCCCCGTACGCGGCGAGGCGGAGGGCAGGGGTACGCAGATCTGCGCGCATGGTAGAAGTGGCACGGTTGCGGCATGGCAGGGCATGGTGGTGGTGGGTGTCGGGGCGCTGTGCGACGGATTATCGGGGACAGGAGGGGGTCGGCCGAAAAATTTGCAGCTCCGATCTGGAGGAGGTGATGTCCTTTTCTTCTCTTTTTTTTCTTTATTTAAATGGTGGTTGGTTTTGGCGGCAGGGATGAGATGATGGGGGTGTGCGGTGGTCGGTCTGGCCATTAGCCGTGGTGGCAGTGGAGGTTACTATGGTGATGGTGTCGATGGTAGTGGTGAGGACGGTGGTGGCTGGCTTGGCCGAGTGTGGCTGTGGTGGTGATGGGTATTGATGGTCGGAGGTGGTCATGGCGTGGGCGGTTCTGGCTGATGGTGGCGGGGGAGATGGTGTGGTCGGGAATATCGATTTAGGGTTTACTAGGAATTGGGTCTTAGGTTTAGGACTTGGTGTCGGAGGAAGGATAATGACAGGTGTCCGTGTGTGGACACGAAGAAAGTGATAATGTAATTGTAAAAGAATTAACCTATTAGAAAGACACACGAGGTCGGACCCGAGGCCGTTACGGCTGACACGGAAAGATGTTGGACATGGACACGAGGCATACACATTTGGTTGTGGAAATTGTTGTGGATGAATAATGAATTGGAGGAGTACCTGCCTATTTATAGGACGTGGAAATTCCCAATTAGATAAGGATTAGGATATTTAAAGCCCAATTTAGATATTTATTATTTTAGTTCAAAAGCAATCAAATCAAAATCTAAATCCAAATCTAATTTAAATACAATTAAATTTTAGCTCAAATCAAATGGGATAAATCAAGTTCCAAATATGGATATCAAATAAATCCAAAAATCAAATCAAGATTTAAATGGCCATAATAACTTCCAAATATATTTTCCAAAATACCAATAATAGTAATTTCGAAAATAATAAATATTTTTAAATATCTTTTCAAATAATAAAATATTAATATTAATAAATCTCAAAAATTATATTTTTATTTAACATAGGCTAGTTAAAATTTTTAGGAAATGTATGCACAATAATATTTATCAATAATTGCTATAAACGAAAGGCTTTGTACCAATAAATAAAAATAATTAGCTTGAAAGTTTGGTACGATAGCTAAAACAAATTATTACGTATATTATTTTGAAACTATAAAATAGAAAAAAATGTTTTTCTAAAAAAATATGTACGCTCGCACATATTCGTACTCGTCGAGCAATTTCGAAAATAAAATTTTCGTACACGACGTATAATACGACTACGTGACGTAAAATACAAAATTTTAAATCAGTACCAAATTTAATAAATTAAAAATAGTAGAAATTTAGGGGTTTTACACGATGTCTGTCCTGCGCCACGCGAAGTCTGTCCCTGATGAGCTTCACCTTCTCAGCTGCGTCAACAACCATCTCTGGTCCCAGTAAAGCTCGCTCACCAATATCATCCCAAGATAAGGGTGTACGACACATACGCCCGTACAGAGCCTCGAAAGGTGACATCTCAATGCTGGCCTAAAAACTGTTGTTGTAAGCAAACTCTACGAAATGTAGATGATCCTCCCAGGAACCTCCAAAGTCCAGGACGTACATCCGCAATATATCCTCAAGCGTCTGAATAGTCCTTTCTGACTGACTGTCCGTCCGTCTGGGGTGGTATGCAGTACTAAACGTGAGCTGAGTGCCCGAACTAGTCTGCAGACTCCTCCAGAAATAGGAAGTAAAGCGACTATCCCGATCCGAGACGATGCTGATCGGAACCCCGTGAATCCTGACTATCTGCCGTATGTACATCTCCGCAAGCCTCTCTGTAGACGTACCCACCTTGAATGGCAAGAAGTGGGCCGATTTGGTCAACCTGTCAACGATGACCCAAATTACGTCTTTTTCTCCTGGTGTACGCGGCAACCCAGATACAAAATCCATAGTGATATGCTCCCACTTTTATTCGGGAATGGGCAGCGGCTGCAATAATCCACTGGGCCTCTGCCTCTCTGCCTTGACCTGCTGACAGACCAAGCACCTAGCTACGAAGCGAGCTACCTCCTGCTTCATCCCGTACCACCAAACATGCTCCCTCAGATCTCGGTACATCTTGTTGGCACCAGGGTGTATAGAGTACTGAGATCTGTGGGCCTCCTGTAAAACCTGCTCTCTGAGATCTCCGTTGGGCACACATAACCTGGAACCATGCCGCAAGGCACCATCCTCTACAAGAGAAAACTCGCCATCCGCCAATCCTGCTCGAACCTGTTCTCGGAGACACCGCAGAGTAACGTCCCCAAACTGTGTTGCCTTGATCCTCTCCATCAAGTCCGACTGTATCTGAAGGCCCCATAACTGCATCTGCACTACGGGCACGATCACCTCAATCCCAAGGCTCTCCAAGCCTGCAAGCAAGTACCGATCCAAAGTCAAACACATGGCTGTCGGATACCTACTTAAGGCATCGACAAACACGTTGGCCTTTCCTGGGTGATACTGAAGTAGGATGTTAAAGTCCTTCATCAACTCCAGTCATCTGCGCTGCCTCATGTTGAGCTCTTTCTGTGTAAACACATACTTTAAGCTCTTGTGATCTGTGAAAATCTCCACCCTTTATCCATACAGAGAGTGCTTTTATAACTTCAGAGCAAAAATTACTGCTGCCAACTCCAGGTCGTGGGTAGGATAGTTCTTCTCATGGGGACGTAATTGCCTGAAAGCATAGGGAATCACCTTCCCATGCTGCTGCAAGACACAACCCAGCCCCTTTCCTGAAGCATCACTATAGATAGTGAATCGCCCTGATCCTGAAGGCAATGTCAGAATCGGAGCTGTCGTAAGCCGCTTCTTCAACTCATCAAAATATGCCTGACACTCCTCTGACCAAACATACTCAGCATCCTTTCGGGTCAACCGAGTCAACGGCTCTGCAACCCGGAAGAAATCCTGCACAAATCTCCTATAATATCCTGCCAGCACCAAGAAACTTCTGATCTCTGCCACTGAAGTCGGCGCTGCCCATGCCTCAACTGCTACGATCTTCTTGGGGTCAACTGAGATCCCATCTCCAGTCACCACATGCCCCAAAAAGTTAACCCGGTCCAAGAAAAACTCACACTTAGAGAGCTTCCTATAAAGCTGCTCCTTCCTGCGAGTCTCTAGCACTATCCTCAGATGCTCCTCGTGCTCCTCCTCGATCTTCGAATACACCAAGATGTCGTCAATGAATACCACCACGAACTTGTCCAAGTACTGGTAGAACACCTTGTTCATTAGGTTCATAAATACTGTTGGTGCATTGGTTAGCCCAAACGGCATAACCAAAAACTCAAACTGCCCGTACCGCGTCCTGAAGGCGGTCTTAGGAATATCCTCCCCCTTCACCTTCACCTGGTGATAACCAGACCTCAAATCAACCTTGGAAAATAATCGAGCTCCACTCAACTGATCAAAGAGATCATCGATCCGCGGCAGTAGGTATCTATTCTTGATCGTCAGGTTGTTGAGTGCCCTGTAGTCAATACACATCCGTACTGACCCATCCTTCTTCGGCACAAACAATACAGGTGCACCCCATGGCGACGAACTCGAACGGATAAAGCCCTTGTCCTGCAGCTCATCCACCTGCTTCTTCAGCTCCACCAACTCACTGTTGTTCACTCGATAGACGTGATGAGAGATGGGTTCCACTCCTGGAACCAAGTCTATCGAGAACTCAATGTCTCTGTCTGGTGGCAATCCAGGCAACTCCTCTGGAAAAACATCCATATACTCTGCTATCAAGGGGTGTAGAATTATCTGCTCCTCAACTGAGACTCCGCAGAAAACTTTGCTGCTCTGCTCCGCCTGACGTCTGGAGTACTCGAACTCTGGCTCCCCCGGCACTCTGAAGAGAACTCTACCCCCTATACAATCAATGCTGGCGTGGTGCCTGCTCAACCAATCCATACCGAGTACTATATCGTAGTTTGGCAATGGCATTACGAGCAGGCTCACCTCCAACTCACGGCCTCCCAAAATAATACGCTGACCCTTACAAACATCACCCACGAGGATAATGCCACCCCCGGCCATGATCTTGTAAGTCCTAGGCAACGATTCAGCTATGATACCGTGTCTAATCGCAAATGATACAGATACGAAACTATGTGAAGCACCGGAATCGAATAATGCAAAAGTTGGACTGGAGTCGAGAAGAACCGAACCTGCGATCAGCTCTCCTATCACCTCTACATCCTCGGCCGCCATAGCGAAAGCTCGTCCCTGCTGGCCTCCTCTGGCCTGCTGCTGGTGCTGAACGAACCTCTGCTGCTGTGTCGGCAGGGCTGGTCCCCTCTGCTGGCCTGCTGGAGCCCTGGCTCCTACTTCCTTAGCTGCTCGTGCTACGAGACACTCCCTCATCTGGTGGTCTGCTGAACCATATACCAGGTACTTGCCTAGTCTTTTCCTACACTCGTTCCACTCGTGCCCTGGCTTCTTGTAATAAGCACAGCTGGTGGCTTGCTGCCTCGGTGCCTGCTACTACACCCTCTGCTGCTGATGCTGCACTGGCTGATGCCTCGGCTGTTGAAACTACTGCGGCTGGAATCTCTGCTACTGGTGGTGCTGCTGGAAATGCGGCCTCTTGGCCGTTCCTCCGCTACTGCTGTCCCCAACCGGGTCTCGCCCCGTCTTGAGCCTCAGTTCATGATCGTCCTCAGCCAATAAAGCTCCCGTCAAAATCTCCTCGAAAGTGGCATCCTTGTTGCCCTTGGTCAAGGACATGACTTCCTTGACCAGACCCTTTCGGAACCTCTGGGCCTTCGCCGTCTCGCTCAAGCCCTCTACGAATCTGTCGAGGCAGCCGAACACCCCAGCGTACTCCTCTACTGACAGGCTCTCCGGAACTAAGCTCTCAAACTGCGACTCTAAGGCTCGAGGCGCTGAATCTGGAAAGAACATCTTCTTGAAGAAGCCCTTGAAATCCTCCCAGGTCTGTTCGGCTACCCCCACCCTAGGGTCTGACTGATACCAGGTGCGAGCAAGATCTCGCATTCGGCTAGCTGCTGCCTCTATTTGGAGATCTGT
The DNA here is from genome assembly GCA_029216955.1 of Iris pallida. Classification (NCBI taxonomy): domain Eukaryota; kingdom Viridiplantae; phylum Streptophyta; class Magnoliopsida; order Asparagales; family Iridaceae; genus Iris; species Iris pallida. The sequence continues at coordinate 5,615,661 of JANAVB010010800.1, forward strand.
CGGTATCCGGTCCAGGCGAAAGATCTCCTCTATATGCTCGATCCACTCGTCAGCATATAAAATCCCCTCCGTCCCCAGGAAGTCTCTGGGGCTCATCTTCTAGAACTGCTCTATCCCAGGTGTCCTCGGATGCTGGACTGCGGGTCGAGCTGCGACTGTCGTAAGGGCCAACTCCATGCTCCTAGCCTGCTGGACTGCTGGTCCAGCCTCCGAACTGGTAGAGGCATACTCCCTGCTGCTGTTGCTGTGATCCCAATACGAGCAGAGGTGGCAGGATCTGCAGTCTCCGGACCCTGCTAAACTGGCTGAGAGATAGCAGTCCCCTCTACAGTAACCCCATGAATGGTATGCTGTGACCGCGTCTCCACCATCCTGAAGACAGATCAAACAAGGGTATCAATTGCTGAGAAAGAAGCGATATAACAAAGGCGGATAGTTAAAATTCAAAAGAAATCAATTGACAGTAAGGATTTAGATGGCAGAAATAGAGTTTTTCCTAATGTGATTGAGTACCTTGAAAACTAATGTCCTATATCCTACTGCAGGCTGTTGTGATACACTGGTTCGAATACCACTACACTTCTAGTCTAGACCTACATGGGCCACCACTAAAAACGTGTCACGACCCGCATCCTATAGTAAGGGCACGAGACGTGGGTACGTCCAGCCTACGTCTTAGTGTCGGCGGTAGAACGTTGTCCTAGGTCACAACATCTAACAATATAATGCTAAGCAGTTTATACTCCCCGAATGGGGGTGACATAGCAGAATCTAAACTCAATCTCAACTAAGGAAGAAGAAGCACGATATGATATAGAACTCAAATTAAATACAGATGATCAGATGAGTCTAAGTGTCTAAGATAACAACTCAGCAAACATCCAGAAATATTAGTCTCAACTACATAGTATGAAAGAATATATACAATCTATATCTCAAATGACAGAAATAGTAAAACCTAGACTAGGGAGCCTCAGTCTCTAAAGCTAAGAGATCCGGCTGACAGTTCGGGTCACAAGTGTCCTCTAGGGCAGTCCCGTAGAAGGTGTCAAGACCAGCCTCATCCTCGTCCTCTGTAAACATTCAACGGTGCCCAATCAGGACGGAGCAAGCACAATACATCTCAAAAGTTTATAGCAGGTTAGAAAATATAATCATGCAGTAAAGTAAGATACAGGAAACTAAAAGAAAGTACAAAATGTAAACAGAAAGAGAACTGTAATAGAAATATCTACTGTAAGTAGAGAACTAACAGTGGCTAGTGAGTCAGAGTACAATATAAACATGTGAATGGCATAGGAGATTCTGATGAGACACTACGAAGGTGATCAGATAAGATACTACTTGGATATTATTCACATGTCTACTTCTACTACCCCGTACCCCCAATCAATACACAATGATCCAGCAGGTTATGTTACGATCCATGCAATTGCCCACAAGGGGTGATATATGGTGGTCCCATAAATGTGGATTCTAGGAAAGCCTATAAATAGGTGATTCAAGGAAGACTATGTGATCATGAGAGTACATGTCACAAGTGATTCAATGAACCATAAAGCATAGTGATACACAATGTAAGTAAAATGCACAGAACATGTAGTATCCGATGCTCCCTGAGGGGATAACATCTCAAGAAGGGATCCATATAGTACTAATCCGTGTGACCAACGTGACAGTATCAAGTAAAATAATTTAAAGCAGAAGAATAATTCTAACAGGATATGAAATGATCAGAGAATGCACTCGCCTGTATCTGATTGTCCGGATGAAATGTACTGTCCGAAAAAAGGTGTCTGGCTCCTAATCAGAATAGCACAAGTCACAACAAGTCCAAAATGGTAATATGAAGGTCTATTATGCATTCTATATGATTCTAGGTCAATCTAGACCCAAGTCAACTCTTGGTCAACTCTGGTCAACCCTAGAAGTCAAACTAGGTCACTAGGTCAAACCTAAGTCAAACAAGTCTATACTAGTCTAACTAGTCTATTCTAGGTCTAAACAAGCTATACATGTCTAACTAGACACTCACTAGGCAAACAGACACACCCATAGGCCATGAGCCCTAGGCTATAGGCTATATCATGCCCAAGCCAAACCCACATATCATACATTAACATATCTATACATATACCTAAATATAATACACACACATATTATAATATATAGGATACCTATATATACATCTCATATAATATATATATATACATGTACATATGTACATACACCTACATATTATAGAATAGGAAAGTGCAATGTGCTCATGTGTTCAAGTGTGTGTGTGAGAATACAAGAGAGTGTATGTTCAAGTGTGTGTGTTAGCAGGAAATTAGGAACCAGTGAGTGAACAGGGACATAAACTTATATGCATACATATGAGAACAGGGAATGGAAATCTGTAACAGTGGGCATTAGAAAATTAGTGTAATATATTGTGTTCATGTGTCAAAGGAGTGTGTGTGTGTTCCTGAAATCAGTGAGTGATATTAGAAAAAAATCAATGAGTAGTAAACCCAGTCCCATATGACAGTATGGCATGTGTGTGTAGTTGAATCCTGAAACAGTGAAGGTAATATGAAATAGAATCAATTGCAGAGATAGGAATCACATCTCAGGTTTAAGGAAATGAATAACAGTTGACAGTTGAATCATGAATCAGATCCTTCATGACTGTTCAAACTAATGTAAATTTAAACATACACATTGAACTCTCAGTTCATAGGTTCAACCTCATTTAATCTCAGGAACTTGATAGTTTAGCCATACCAATTTAACTCAAAAAAATACAGTTATCTCATGAATTCGACAGTGTGCAATAGGGGACATCCCAAGGCTGTGTGTGTACATGAACTGTCACAGGAAATAAAAGAGGTGGCCTATGTTCCAATTAACACATAAATGTGAATGCCTAATCTTAGCATTTAATCACCACAATCAGTTAAGGCAATTTAAATCTGGAATGCCAATTAAGGAACCCAAACAATGTGACAGTGCCTAGGAATTTCGAATAACATGCCATAGTAATGGTTCTCATTCAAAATCCAATTTCCATAACAAAAGCCAATTCGAATGAGCAATTGAATTAACATGAACTAACAACTATGTGGGTATCATTGATAGTTGAAAAACATTAGTTAAAATGGGATTTAAAAGTTCAGAGATTCTGAAATGACTAATGTATCAACCAATGCGCATCAGTCGAGCCCAACACATGATCGAATCCTAATCCACATGACAAACCCAAACTCAAATGTAAATCCAATCTTAACAGAGATTAACAACATATACAGGATCAAAATTAGCAATTTAAATCATAATTAAAACCATTAAAATGGAATTAAAACACAGAACAATTATCAAGACTGTACACGCACAGAACATGACCCGTGCACAGTCAATTGCGTGTCCGACACGACACGAGGACTCTTGAAACTTGACACATGTGGTGTCAGTCAATGCCCCTTCGTGTGTGTCAATATCTCGTATCCAAGTGTCGTGTCCACTATGTATTCACACCCGAGTAGCAGGACAGATCTGTGCAGCGGAAATGTGTATGTTCACGTGTCCAAACCGACACGACACAACACGAAAACTAACTCAGTCAACCAAATTCTAACAAGCAGTACTAAACCCTAGAACCCTATTCAAAAGTTTCCTAAAAATTAGGTCGAAATCTTCTTTGGGGCATTTCATCAAACACTAGGTTATATTGACTGATATGTATCCAAATAGGACACAAATTGGACACAATATCCTACAAAAATCTAGGGTTAGCTAGGGGACACCTAGATCTAGGCTAATATGCAATAATAACTACAATTTTAATAAGTTTTGAAGGAATTACCTATAGGTGTCAATTTCCCCAAAAAGCTCCAAAGAGGGGTGTTCTTCTTGATGGCCAAACTTTACCAAATTGTCCGCACTCTGAAATTTCTTAACACAAACAGCAAGTAGAAGGAATTTAGAACCTATTGCAATTGGTTCGGATGGAAAAGGAATTAAATTGGATTTTCTAGGAATTATTGAAGTTGGGGATTTACCTCTTTTTCCAACTTGAGAACTTTCTAAAGGAGGCTAGCCCTAGGTAGAAGAGAGTACTTATAGATAGAGAATTCCTAGGTGGGTTGGCCGGCCATAGGTAATTAGGGTTAGGGTTTACATGGTGTTGGGCTTTGGGCCTCTATGGGCTTAAGTCATTAATCATGACTTATGAAGTCATAAGCCATTAATCCAATCTTTATTCTAATTCCTATTTCCAAATTGGTTCTAATGACTAGGATATGATTAACTTAAATCAAACTAGGGTTTCATAATCTAACCAAGTAGTCATGGCTAGGGTTAGCTTCTAGGTTAGTCTCCAAAGTCAACACTAGTCAAAGTCTACAATAGTCACTAATTAAAATTTTACCAAAAATCACACTAATTCTAATAAATCTAAATAATACATAATAATTCCAAATAATTCCCAAAAATTCAAAAATGACCAAAATACCTTCAAGCTAGAAATGTGGTAGTGACAGTACAGAAGCCGGCCTCTTGCAAGACAGAAGACGCTCCTCTATGCTCCGGACCAACTCTAGGCTCTGGTAGTAGTCAGTCGTGCCGTTTGCCACTATAAGAATGCCAATGTCTGGAACAAGACCATGGCAAAACCTACGCATCATCTCCTCTGGGTCTGCAACTAGACTATGAGCGAAACGGCTCAAACGACTAAACTCTGCTGCATACTCGTCAACAGTACGGTTCTCCTGCTGGATGTTCTGGAATCGTAGCCCCATGGCTACCCTAGCGGTGGTCGAGAAGAATTTTTTCTTGAACTGGGTTATGAACTGATCCCAAGTGGTCTCCCTTTCGCGAATAGCGGCTCATTCCGGAACCAAACTCCTGCCAAGTCTATCAGCAGAAATCCTGCTGCCTCGACCTGGAGGTCATTCGGCAACCTAGTTCCAATGAGCTTCCTATCTACCGAGTCTAGCTAGTCATCTGCTACTACTATGCCCTTAGTCCCTAAGAACTCCTTATGGTTCAGACACATGAAGTCCTTGATTATCCCTGCTCTCTGTCATGGCTCTACAGGTGGTGGGACCACGGTATGTTCCTCAGAACGCTCCATGCTCTGACGGAGTATGGTGGTCTGCTCCTGATGGGTTGTTAGGAACCCCTTTATCAGAGTGAGCAGTTGGTTCCCGTCGAGTGTGACGGAAGCCTGGGCAGGTATAGTAATAGGTGGTGGTGGGAGTATCGGGTCCTGCTGGGCCTGTGATGTGGAAGTGTCATGACCCGCGCCATAGAGTAAGGGCACGAGACGTGGGTACGTCCAGTCTACGCCGTGGTGTCGGTGGTAGAACGCTGTCCTAGGTCAAACATCTAACAATATAAAGGTACATGTACAGTATATACTCTCCGAATGGAGGTGACATAGCACATACAGTCTCAATCACAACTAAGGTAGAACATGAAAAGATAGATAGATGATAACCAGAACAGAAGAAACACAGAGATACAATCCAGAATTCTAAGTGTCTAAATAAGTATATATTCCAAAATATCTCAGAATCCATATACAGTAATCCATGAAAAGTAAAGACATCCTAATCTAAGGGAGTGTCGTCAACTGCTAGTGGATCCTGCTGTTGGTCCAAGTCACAGCACTCATCTAGGATAGCACCGTAGTATGTAGGCAGAACGCCTCAGCGTCGTCCTCTGTAATATTTCAACAGGTCCAGTCAGGACAGGAGCGAGCACAGTACAACTCAACAAATCATAGCAGGTCAGGATATATAATCATGCTAGAGAGTAAGATACAGGAAACTGAAGGAAGTAACATAATAAAAAGGAAGACTGTAAATAAATAGATATCATATATAGAGAACTATCAGTGACTAGTGATTTAGAGCACAAAACGGTTATGTAAACGGTACGATGTTGTACACGAGTAATCTAAAGAGGGCGTACACGAGTAATCTACTGGATTGATTACATAACCACTTCTACTCCCCCATCCTAATCAATACACAAGGATCTAGCCAAGTTATGTTATTGTACACGAAGGTCATATGAATACATGATTATATACGATTTCACACGTTTCGTACACGAATGTCATGAATACACGGAGTACACGATGCTCACGATAAAGTACACGAACACGAAATACTCGATGTATCCACTAAGGGGATAACATAGTACGACAAGATCCATATAGTACTAATCCGTGTTTCCAACGTGTCAGCATCATGTAAAGTAATCTAAAGCAGAAAATATACTCCTAATGCAGGATATGAAATGATCAGAGAATGTACTCGCCTGTATCCTGAGTATATGAAGAATATCTACTGTCCGAGGAGTGGTGTCTGTCTCCTATAGAACAGTACAAGTCACTACGAGTCTAAAATGATAATAAGATGCAATTCAACGCGTTCTACATGAATCTTGGTCAATCTAGACCAAAGTCAACTCTTGGTCAACTCTGGTCAACCCTAGAAGTCAAACTAGGTCAAACCTAAGTCAAACAAGTCTATACTAGTCTAACTAGTCTATTCTAGGTCTAAACAAGGCTAAACAAGTCTAATCTAGACTCTATACTGGCATTCAAGCCACACCCATAGGCTAAGAGCCCTAGGCTATAGGCTATCTCATGCCTATAACCAAACCACATTCACATATACACATATCAATACATATATCGAAATATAATACACACACATATTATAATATATAGGATACCTATATATACATCACACTTAATATATATACATGTATATATGTATATACACATATATATAGAGAAAGGAAAGACACATATGCATGTGTTCAAGTGTGTGTGTGTGTGAGAGTGCACAAGAGTGTGTGTTAGAAGACAGGGTAATACAAAACAGTGTATAATACTCAGGAAAACAGTGTTAGACAATGTGAATAGATACTTGTATGTGTGTATGTGACATGAGGGTGTGAGGGTTATATAGTGTAGTGTATAGTGAGTCCTGAACAGTGAAGGTATTATAAAAATAGTGGGCATTAGAAAATAGTGAGCTAACATTGTAACCTGGAAATCAGTGAACAATATTAGGCAATGTGCAATTACTCATGTGTGTGTGTGGAAACACAAACAGTGTGGAAAAGGCATGACAGTGTAGTGTGCAATTGGAAAATAGGAAATATCGGTGTGAGATAAATTCTGGAATAGGAAAACAGTGAGGTACTCTAGTGAATCTGAAAAAACAGTGAGGTATTACATGGTGTATGCAACCTGTGTACAATGTGATCCTGAAATTAGTGATATACATTTGTGTGAACCTGTGTACAGTGAGTGATAGGCATGATAGTTTACATGCACTAAATCTCAGTTAACAGTTACTTTAATTTCAATTTTAGTTAACTAGATAACCATTTCTCCCATTCCACCATTTAATCAATGAACAACAATACAATGTATGGAAATTCACATTCAAATGCTCATTCGATTTCATTTTAAAAAAGGGAAGGAAACTAGTTCTCAGGTTTAGTGAGTTCTAACTAAATGACAGTAAACATGTAACTCCATTTCAGTAAAAAGAATGAAAGGAACCAATACTCAATAAGGAAGGAAATCAATTCAGGATATTAAAGATTGAAATAAAATATTCAATTACAATTCATTAAGGAATGAATTAATCTCAGGTATAGAAAAGGAAATCAGTTCCCAGTCACGCATTTTGAAGCACAACATAAAGTCTAAATATCCCATTCTCAATCAAAAAGCCTAATTCGTATGAAACCATGAATTAAACAAGAACTACAATATGTGGGAATGATTGACAGTTGAAAAACATTAGTTAAAGGGATTTAAATGGAATTAACAGTTTTAGGAAAACTGTGCATAAAGTAACAGTCAATAAGTATTAGTGTATCAGTCGAGCATTGAACCCAACTCAATTCAAATATTCTATTTCACATCAAAACCTATTCTAATATGTAAACTCAACTAATCAGAGATTATTAACATCTATAGGATCTAATTAGCAATTAAAAATATGAATTAAATCATTAAAACTGGAATTTAAACACAGAACACACTAATAGGCTGTACACGCACAGGCACGCCCCGTCCACACGCGATACCGTGTCCGACATGACACGAGGACCCACGAAACTTTAGGAGGCTCGTGTCAGACACTGCCCGCACCCACGTATCAATTTACACGTGTCCAAGTGGCACGTACAGCACGCGATCGACCCCGAGTAGCAGGGAAGTGTCACCAGCGCGCGTGCGTGCTGCACCCCGAGAGTACCCGTGTCCAATACGACATGACACGACACCAATACAACCTCAGTACACTAGAAAATAATAAACGAGCCTAAACCTAATTTTCTATTCAAACCAAATCCAAAAACAAGGATGAAATGCCCACTGTGGCATTTCAGCGAACACCTATACGTATCCACTGAAACGTGTCCGATACGGACACGTATTGGATACGAAACCTAGAAGTAGCTATACCTACAGTTAGGGTAGACCTAGGGATTCCTATTTATGCAATTAGAACACTATTTTATGGAGTGGATTCAAAATTACCTATGGTTGCGATAGCTCAAAAAGCTCCAATGTGAGTGGTTCCTCAAGCTACCCAAACTCCTTCAGATTGGTCCTTTCCTGAAATTTCTCACCATAGCCATAGAGAGCACAGTAATTAGAATCTATTGCAAGAAATTAGGAAGAAAAAGGAGTTGAAATGAAGGAGTTATGGATTGTGGAAGAAAGGGTTTACCTCTTCTTTAAGCTTGCTAATTTTCCAAGGAGGCTAGCCCTAAATTTTAGGGGACTTTAAATAGATGGAGGAACCCTAGATGGGCAGCCAAGGGGGTGTTGGGCTAGGGTTAGGGTTCCACTAGTGGTCTATGGGCCTCTATGGGCCTAAGTCATAAATCATGACTTGTGAAATCACAAGCCATTCTCTAGCCAAATAAATTCCTATTTTCTCCAAATAAATTCTAATGAGTTGGATATCACTAACTTAGGTCAAGCTAGGGTTACACACTCTAACCAAGTAGTCATGACCTAGGTTAGCTTCTAGGACAGTCTCCTAAGTCACCCTGAGTCAAAGTCAATAATAGCACTAAAACAATTATACTAAAAATCACTTAAAATTCTACTAATTATAATTAATACTAAATAATTCCAAATAATTCCCAAAATTTTAAAAATGACCAAAATACCTTCAAGCTAGAAATGTGGTAGTGACAAATCTACCCCGCTTAAAATAATTTCGTCCTCAAAATTAAAAGGACGAAACTAACAGATGAGAAGGATAGATAATTATACCTCACCGTGCAAACAAATATGGGTATCGCTCGCGCATCTCATCCTCCCGCTCCCAGGTCGACTCTCCTGAGAATGATGCCTTCATGCGACACGAACCAAGGGTATCACCTGGTTTTTCAGCACCTTCTCACGGCAATCCAGAATCTCCACAGGCTGCTCTGGATAACTGAGAGTAGGTCCAACCTCAATCTCCAAATGATCGAGCACATGGCTAGGGTCAGCCACGTACCGTCTCAACTGTGATACATGGAATACGTTGTGGACGGCCACTTGTGTAGTTGGCAAGTCTAGCCTATAAGCCACATCACTGACCCTTCCACTGATCACGAAAGGTCCGATGAAGCGCGGGCTAAGCTTCCCACCTCCACCAAAACGTATCGTACAACGAGTCGGAGATATCCGCAGAAAAACTATTTCTCCAACCTAAACACAAGCAAGGTCTCAAGTTACTAAAAATCAAATACGATCAATCAAATAAAACAAAATGCAACCTACTTCTAATCCTATTTCTAAATCTGTACCTTAAACTCCAACGACCTCCGGTGGCTATCGGCCCAGTGCCGATGTCTGTCCTGTGCCACGCGAAGTCTGTCTCTGATGAGCTTCACCTTCTCGGCTGCGTCAACAACCATCTCTGGTCCAAGTAAAGCTCGCTCTCTAATATCATCCCAAGATAAGGGTGTACGACACCTACGCCCGTACAGTAACAGATGAGAAGGATATATAATCATACCTCACGGTATAAACAAATATGGGTATCGCTCGTACATCTCATCCTCCTGCTCCCAGGCCGACTCTTCTGGAGAATGATGCCTCCATGCGACGCGAACCAAAGATATCACCTGGTTTCTCAGCACCTTATCACGACGATCCAGAATCTCCACAGGCTACTCTGGATAACTGAGAGTAGGTCCAACCTCAATCTTCGAATGATCGAGCACATGGCTAGGGTCTGCCACGTACCGTCTCAACTGTGATACGTGAAATACGTTGTAGACGCCTACTAGTGCAGGTGGCAAGTCTAGCCTATAAGCCACATGACCGACCCTCCCGCTGATCACGAAAGGTCCGATGAAGCGCGGGCTAAGCTTTCTACCTCCACCAAAACGTATCGTACCACGAGTCGGAGATATCCGCAAAAAAACCACGTCTCCAACCTAAACACAAGGAAGGTCTCAAGTTACTAAAAATCAAACATGATCAATCAAATAAAACAAAATACAACCTACTTCTAATCATATTTCTAAATCTGTACCTCAAACTCCAACGGCCTCCGGTGGCTATCGGCCTAGTGCCGATGTCTATCCTGCGCCTCGCGAAGTCTGTCCCTGATGAGCTTCACCTTCTCGGCTGCGTCAACAACCATCTCTGGTCCCAGTAAAGCTCGCTCTCCAACATCATCCCAAGATAAGGGTATACGACATCTACGCCCGTACAGAGCCTCAAAAGGTGACATCTTAATGCTGGCCTGATAACTGTTGTTGTAAGCAAACGCCACCAAATATAGATGATCCTTCCAGGAACCTCCAAAATCCAGGACGCATATCCGCAGCATATTCTCAAGTGTCTGAATAGTCCTCTCTGACTGTCCGTCCGTTCGGGGGTGGTATGCAGTACTAAACTTGAGCTGAGTGCCCAAACTAGTCTGCAGACTCCTCTAGAAATAGAAAGTAAAGCGAATATCCCGATCTGAGACAATACTGATGAGAACTCCATGAATCCTGACAATATGCCGTATGTACAACTCTGCAAGCCTCTCCGTAGACGTACCCACCTTGAATGGCAAAAAGTGGACTGATTTGGTCATCCTGTCAATGATGACCCAACTCGCGTCTTTCCCTCCTGGTGTACGCGGCAACCCAGATACGAAATCTATGGTGACATGCTCCCACTTCCACTTTGGAATGGGCAACGGCTGCAAAAATCCTCCGGGCCTCTGCCTCTCTGCCTTGACCTGCTGACAGACCAAGCATCTTGCTACGAAGTGGGCTACCTTCTGTTTCATCCCGTACCACCAAACATGCTCTTGTAGATCCCTGTATATCTTGTTGGCACCAGGATGTATAGAGTACTGCGATCTGTGAGCCTCCTGTATGATCTGCTCTCTGAGTTCCCCACTAGGCACACATAACCTAGAACCATGCCTCAGGACACCATCCTCTGCAAGTGAAAACTCGCCATCCACCAATCCTGCACGAACCTGCTCTCGGATACACCGCAGAGCCACATCCTCGAACTACGTCGCCTTGATCCTCTCCATCAAGTCCGACTGTATCCGAAGGCCCCATAAATGCATCTGCACTCCGGGCACGATCACCTCAATCCCAAGGCTCTCCAAGTCTGCAAGCAAGTACCGATCCATGGTCAAACACATGGCTGTCGGATACCTACTCAAGGCATCGGCAACCATGTTGGCCTTTTCTGGGTGATACTGAAGTAGGATGTCAAAGTCCTTCATCAACTCTAGCCATCTGCGCTGCCTCATGTTGATCTCTTTCTGTGTAAACACGTGTTTCAAGCTCTTGTGATCTGTGAAAATCTCCACCCTCTATTCATACAGATAGTGCTTCCACAACTTCAGGGCAAAAATCACCGCTGCTAACTCCAGGTCATGGGTAGGGTAGTTCTTCTAATAGGGACGTAAGTGCCTGGAATCATAGGCAATCACCTTCCCATGCTGCTGCAAGACACAACCTAGCCCCTTCCCTGAAGCATCACTATAGATAGTGAATCCTCTTGAACCTAAAGGCAATGTCAGAATTGGAGCTGTCGTGAGCCGCTTCTTCAACTCATCAAAAGCTGTCTGACACTCCTTTGACCAAACATGCTCAGCATCCTCCCGGGTCAACCGAGTCAATGGCTCTGCAACCCGGGGGAAATCCTGTACAAATCTCCTATAATATCCTGCCAGCCCCAAGAAACTCCTGATCTCTGCCACTAAAGTCGGCGCTGCCCAAGCCTCAACTGCTGTGATCTTCTTCGGGTCCACTAAGATACCATATCCAGTCACCACATGACCCAAGAAGTCTACTCTGTCTAGGAAGAACTCGCACTTCGAGAGTTTGCCATACAATCTCTTCCTCCTGAGTGTCTCCAGGACCATTTTCAAGTGCTCCTCGTGCTCTTCCTCTGTCTTTGAATACACCAGGATATCATCAATGAATACCACCACGAACTTGTCCAAGTACTGGTGGAACACCTTGTTCATTAAGATCATATACACTGCTGGTGCATTGGTCAGCCCAAACGGCATAACTAAAAACTCATACTGCCCGTACCGCATCCTGAAAGCGGTCTTGGGAATATCCTCCCGCTTCACCTTTACCTGGTGATAACCTGACCTCAAATCAATCTTGGAGAACACCCGAGCTCCGCTCAACTGATCAAAGAGATCATCGATCCGCGGCAGTGGGTATCTGTTCTTGATCGTCAGGTTATTAAGTGCCTTGTAGTCGATACATATCCATACCGACCCATCCTTCTTGGGTACGAAGAGTACCGGTGCATCCCAAGGTGAAGAAATCGATCAGATGAAGCCCTTGTCCTGCAGCTCATCCACCTGCTTCTTCAGCTCCACCAACTCGTTGTTGTTCACTCGATATACATGCTGAGAAATTGGTTCCGTACCGGGAACCAAGTCTATCGAGAACTCTATATCCCTGTCCGGTGGAAGCCCTGGCAACTCCTCTGGGAATACGTCTATAAACTCTGCGCTCAAGGGATGCAGAGCCACCTGCTCCTCAACTGAAGCTCCACAGAAGACTCCACTGTCCTGTTCTGCCTACCGTCGGGTGTACTCAAACTCTGGCTCTCTTGGCGACCCAAACAAAACTCTACCCCTTCGACAATCAATGCGGGCGTGGTGTCTACTAAGCTAGTCCATACTTAATACAATATCGTAGTTCGGTAGTGGCATGACGAGTAAACTCACTCCCAACTCTCGGCCTCCCAACATAACGCTCCGCCCTCTGCAAACATCACTCACGAGGATGACCCTACCCCCGGTCATGATCTTGCAGGTCCTAGGCAATGGTTCAGAAACCAGACTGTGTCTAATAGCATAAGATACTGACACAAAGCTGTAGGAAGCCCCAGAATCAAAGAGTACAAAAGCTGGAATGGAGTCGAGAAGAACTGAACCTGCTATCAACTCCCCTACGGCCTCTGCATCCTCAGCCGCCATGGCGAAAGCTCGCCCTTGCTGTCCACCTCGTGCCTACTGCTGGTACTGGTGGAACCTCTGCTGCTGGGTCTGCAATGGCCCCTTCAGTTGACCTGCTGGAGCCTTGGCTGCCCCAACTCCTTCTGGTACTGGACGCATCATCGCAACTGGACAGTCTCGCATCTGATGGTCCGCCGAACCACACATCAAGCATCTGCCAAGTCTCTTTCTACACTCCTCCCACTTGTGTCCAGGCTTCTTACAGAAAGTACAACTGATAGCCTGCTGCCTGGGTGCCTGCTGCCCTCTCTGCTGCTGATGCTGCACCTGCTGAAAAGGTGTACGGACCTGATGCTGATACTGCTGAACTGGCCTCTGTGGCTGCTGATGCTGGAAGTGAGGCCTCTTGGCCTGTCCCTGACTTCTACTACCACCCTGGAAGTCACGACCACTCTTCTGCTTCAACCCTAGGTCGTCTTTCCGCCGCCATAGCCCCAGAAAATATCTCTGCAAAAGTAGCGTTCAAGTCGCTCTTAGTCAGCGACCGAACCTCTCTAATCAAGCCTCAGCGAAACTTCCTCGCCTTTGTCTTCTCAGTCAAGTCATCTATGAACCGGGCCAATCTATAAAACTCCCTAGCATACTCAGCTACCGTCTGGTTCCCCTGAACCAGACCCTCAAACTGTGCCTCGATACCTCCCAAGGCCACATCAGGAAAGAACTGCTCCATAAACAGCTCCTTGAACTGGGCCCAAGTCTGGCCCTCAACTCCCATCCTGGGATCTGTCTGATACCACGTACGGGCTAAGTCCTGCATCTAGCTGCACGCCGCCTCGATCTGGAGTCGATCTGGTATCTCCGCCAGTCGGAATATCTCCTCGATATGCTCGATCCAGTCGTCGGCATAGTGGATGCCCTCTATGCCCCCAGAACTCTCGATGATGCATCTTCTGAAAATCATGTATGTCCTTCTCCCTCCTACGGGGCTGCTGCTGCGCCCCCTGAGCAGTAACTATCTCAACTGTAGTACGAACTAGCTGGTGTGTCTCGTCAATCCCCTGACAAAAATCTGCAGTCTGCCTCTGCTGCTGATGCTGGTGGGACTCCAGAATCCTCTCCACGAAGGAGAAGAGATGTACAGCATCTACCATCCTCGCAGGCGGTGGCTGCTGCGGTGGAAGGATCTCAGGAATCATAATGCTCGGTCTCCTGGCTGGTGGAGGTGCTGCTCCCCTAAAAGCTGCAGAAACACCGACTTCTGAGGGCTGCACTTGCCCTGTGGCACCGGGAGCTGGCTGCTGCTGAGGTCGAGAGGTGCTAGACCCCTCTCCAGCGTCTCCCGGTCCAGGGCGATGTGATCTCTTCTCAACCATCCTGGAGACACAAATCAAACAAGAAACAATTACAGAGAATGAGTCGAAATATCAAAGGAGGACAATTTAAATTTCTAAGGTAGACAATAAGCAGCAAAATAGATAAACGAAATCTGATACGGAGTTTTTCCTAGTGTGATTGAGTACCTCAAAAAATATATAATAATTCCTACTGCAGGCTGCAGATACAGTCTCAATAACAACTAAGGTAGAACATAAAAAGATAGATAGATAGATAACCAGAACAGAAGAAACACAGAGATACAATCCAGAATTCTAAGTGTCTAAATAAGTACATATCCCAAAATATCTCAGAATCCATATACAGTAATCCATGAAAAGTAAAGAAATCCTAATCTAAGGGAGTGTCGTCAACTGCAAGTGGATCCTGCTGGTGGTCCAAGTCTCAGCACTCATCTAGGGTAGCACCGTAGTATGTAGGGTAGAACGCCTCAGCCTCGTCCTCTGTAATATTTCAACTGGTCCAGTCAGGACAGGAGCGAGCACAGTACATCTCAACAAATCATAGCAGGTCAGGATATATAATCATACTAGAGAGTAAGATACAGGAAACTGAAGGAAGTAACATGATAAAAAGGAAGATTGTAAATAAATAGATATCATATATAGAGAACTATCAGTGACTAGTGATTTAGAGCACAAGATGGTTATGTAAACGGCACGATGTTGTACACGAGTAATCTAAAGAGGGCGTACACAAGTAGTCTACTGGATTGATTACATAACCACTTCTACTCCCCCGCCCCAATCAATACACAAGGATCTAGCCAAGTTATGTTATTGTAAATGAAGGTCATGTGAATACATGATTATACATGATTTCACACGTTTCGTACACGAATGTCACGAATACACGGAGTACACGATGCTCACGATAAAGTACACGAATACGAAATACCCGATGTATCCGCTAAGGGGACAACATCGCACGATAAGATCCATATAGTACTAATCTGTGTTTCCAACGTGTCAGTATCATGTAAAGTAATCTAAAGCAGGAAATATACTCCTAATGCAGGATATGAAATGATCAGAGAATGTACTCGCTTATATCCTGAGTATCTGAAGAATATCTACTGTCCGAGGAGTGGTGTCTGTCTCCTATAGAACAGTACAAGTCACTATGAGTCTAAAATGATAATAAGATGCAATTCAATGCATTCTACATGAATTTAGGTCAATCTAGACCAAAGTCAACTCTTGGTCAACTCTGGTCAATCCTAGATGTCAAACTAGGTCAACTAGGTCAAACCTAAGTCAAACAAGTCTATACTAGTTTAACTAGTCTATTCTAGGTCTAAATGAGGCTAAACAAGTCTAATCTAGACTCTATACTGGCATTCAAGCCACACCCATAGGCTAAGAGCCCTAGGCTATAGGCTATCTCATGCCTATAACCAAACCACATTCACATATACACATATCAATACATATATCTAAATATAATACACACACATATTATAATATATATGATACCTATATATACATCTCACATAATATATATACATGTATATATGTATATACACATATATATAGAGAAAGAAAAGACACATGTGCATGTGTTCAAGTGTGTGTGTGTGAGAGAGTGCACAAAAGTGTGTGTGAGAAGACAGGGCAATACAAAACAGTGTATAATACTCAGGAAAACAGTGTTAGGCAATGTGAATAGATACTTGTGTGTGTGTGTAAGTGACATGAGGGTGTGAGGGTTATATAGTGTAGTGTATAGTGAGTCCTGAATAGTGAAGGTATTATGAAAATAGTGGGCATTAGAAAACAGTGAGCTAAAATTGTAACCTGGAAATCAGTGAACAATGTTAGGCAATGTGCAATTGCTCATGTGTGTGTGTGGAAACACAAATAGTATGGAAATGGCATGATAGTGTAGTGTGCAATTGGGAAATAAGAAAAATCAGTGTGAGATAAATTCGGGAATAGGAAAACAGTGAGGTACTCTAGTGAATCTGGAAAAACAGTGAGGGTATTACATGGTGTATGCAACCTGTGTACAATGTGATCCTGAAATCAGTGATATACATTTGTGTGAACCTATGTACAGTGAGTGATAGGCATGATAGTTTACATGTACTAAATCTCAGTTAACAGTTACTTTAATTTCAATTTCAGTTAACTAGATAACCATTTATCCCATTCCACCATTTAATCAATGAACAACAATACAATATATGGAAATTCACATTCAAATGCTCATTCGATTTCAGTTTAAAGAAGGAAAGGAAAATAGTTCTCAGGTTTAGTGAGTTCTAACTAAATGACAGTTAACATGTAACTCCATTTCAATAAAAAGAATGAAAGGAACCAATACTCAATAAGGAATGAAATCAATTCAGGATATTAAAGATTGAAATAAAACATTCAATTACAGTTCATTAAGGAATGAATTAATCTCAGGTATAGGAAAGGAAATCAGTTCCCAGTCATGCATTTCGAAGCCCAACACAAAGTCTAAATATCCCATTCTCAATCAAAAAGCCTAATTCGTATGAAACCATGAATTAAATATGAACTACAATCTGTGGGAATCATTGACAGTTGAAAAACATTAGTTAAAGGGATTTAAATAGAATTAATAGTTTTAGGAAAACTGTGGATAAAGTAACAGTCAATAAGTATTAGTGTATCAGTCGAGCATTGAACCCAACTCAATTCAAATATTCCGTTTCACATCAAAACCTATTCTAATATGTAAACTCAACTAATCAGAGATTATTAACATCTACAGGATCTAATTAGCAATTAAAATATGAATTAAATCATTAAAACTGGAATTTAAACACAGAACACACTAATAGACTGTACACACAGAGGCACGCCCCGTGCACATGCGATACCATGTCCGACACGACAGGAGGACCTACGAAACTTTGGAAGCCTCGTGTCAGACACTACCCGCACCCACGTGTCAGTTTACACGTGTCCAAGTAGCATGTACAGCGCGCGATCGACCCCGAGTAGCAGGGAAGTGTCACCAGCGCGCGCGCGTGCTGCACCCCGCGTGTACCCGTGTCCAATGCGATACGACACGACACCAATACAACCTCAGTACACTAGAAAACAATAAACGAGCTTAAACCCTAATTTTCTATTCAAACCAAATCCAAAAACAAGGATGAAATACCCACTGTGGCATTTCATCGAACACCTATACATATCTACTGATACGTGTCCGATACGGACACGTATTGGACACAAAACCTAGAAGTAGCTATACCTATAGTTAGGGTAGACCTAGGGCTTCCTATTTATGCAATTAGAACACTATTTTATGGAGTGGATTCAAAATTACCTATGGGTTACAATGGCTCAAAAAGCCCCAATGTGAGTGGTTCCTCAAGCTACCCAAACTCCTTCAGATAGGTCCTTCCCAAAAATTTCTCACCATAGCCATAGAGAGCACAGTAATTAGAATCTATTGCAAGAAATTAGGAAGAAAAATGAGTTGAAATAGAGGAGTTATGGATTGGGGAAGAAAGGGTTTACCTCTTCTTTAAGCTTGCTAATTTTCTAAGAAGGCTAGCCCTAAATTTTAGGGGACATTAAATAGATGGGGGGAACCCTAGGTGGCCGGCCAAGGGGATGTTGGGCTAGGGTTAGGGTTAGGGTTCCACTAGTGGTCTATTGACCTCTATGGGCCTAAGTCATAAATCATGACTTGTGAAATCACAAGCCATTCTCTAGCCAAATAAATTCCTATTTTCCCCAAATAAATTCTAATGAGTTAGATATCACTAACTTAGGTCAAGCTAGGGTTACACACTCTAACCAAGTAGTCATGACCTAGGTTAGCTTCTAGGACAGTCTCCTAAGTCACCCTGAGTCAAAGTCAATAATAGCACTAAAACAATTATACTAAAAATCACTTAAAATTCCACTAATTATAATTAATACTAAATAATTGCAAATAATTCCCAAAATTTTAAAAATAACCAAAATACCCTCGAGCTAGAAATGTGGTAGTGACAGGAAGGTGGTGGAGTCATCTGGGTTGGTGGATTTGTGGAGTGGGAGAGTGTGGTAGGTGGAGGTGTATCGGTCAACTGGTCAACCGGCTGGATAGGGAGTGTGCCGTTCTCAGATGTGACAGACTGGGATGAGCGGGTGAGCAGCATCCAAATAAATAAATAAATAAAAAGGACTTATAAGGACTCTTTAAAGTAAACAATCATAAACAAAAAAAATCTAATTTTGTAACAACGAACATGTGATGTGTTTCCTATGTTGCAGTCATAGTATTCCTCTAGGTGTTCTAAGCGTCATTCCTAATGTTGTCTAATTACCTTAAGTTCCTAATTGCAGGCATGCTTGGTACAATTACGTAACCAAATAATTTAGCCTCGACCTGCGTGGGCCACCACTAAAAATTTGTCACGATCCGCTACCCAAATTGTTGGGCCGGGCCGAGTCATGTCCAGCCTACGCTTCAGATAAAGCGTAGTAAGCTGTTCCAAAGATATCAAGGTAAGACTAAAATGTGCTAACAGTTCTATAAGTAATAAAGAGTCAGAAAAGTCCTAAACACAAAAGTCATCTCATATAATAGTAAGTCCCAAGTACAAGTCCATAATGTAAAGCTGGATACAAGTCCAGTCACAAAATACATAGTCTAATACATGACTACTCTCAAAAGTCTAAAGTAAATAGACAACTAGACGAGTTTTCTCGCAGGTACATCCTCGTAAGATAAGGCCTGGTCCTCGGCAGTAACTCTATAATATGAATCACAGAGCAACTCCTCCTCAGTAAGTATACCTACAACGTTATCCTGTCAGGACGGGAGCAAGTACTGAATCTAACAAACATATAATACTGATCATGTGATGGAAAGAAATAAAATGACATATCTTGTTTATCCAGTTTTAGATATATTTCATCATGACAATATATATATGTTTTAAAGTTTAAAATTATAGTAGGTGAGTGATTAGTCAATAGGTAATCAGGATGTACAGTGGTACATATCAATTTTCTTGAGTGTACATACGTACCCTTAACGGCATCGGTGTATGTCCATACACAAATACGGGACCAGACATACGACAAAGTTACATATAGAATGTAACAGTGCTCGATAAATACATACGGAGAAAGGGGTCATGATCACGTACACTACTAACAGTTTTTCCTTAACCCATTGTTAAACATGTGAGAGATATGAAAACTGTCCTAAACATGGTAGAGACTGAAAGTAATACAATATGTAAAGTTTTAACTTGCTACCCCAAGGATCAGCATTTAACATGGTTGGAAATCACAGTTTATGGTTATGGCAGTATGTAAAGTTTTTAGAAGTACTTGCCTTTAGCAAAGCAAAGCAGCGATAAAAATGCTATAGATGCCTGGTGACTCGTTACTGTAGAAATAACACATAAACTTAGTTTTATACTAAGTTAAACACTAAAACACTAGTTGTGTGATACGACTTTCTAACTGGACACCTAGCAAAATGATGACTTTAGCATAGAAGACCAATGTGGGTCACACAATACCCAAACTAACTTTCTAGGGTCTTTACACTAGTGCGGGGTGAGGTTCAATACGACTATAACTCAAAACAACACAAAATACTGCAAGTCATAATTATTTAATAAATAAATCAAACTGTATACTGCGTTCCAACAATTTTTGAGATAGACAAAAAGCTCAATTTTACATAAAATAAAGTACCAAAATGATCCTTGTTAATTATATAAATTTATACTAATTTTTCTGGAATTTATAAACCTTCATAAATATTTATTAAAAATCAGCAAACATATGTATCCTGAAAATGAGTTCCGTGTTCCCGTTTTTATAAAATAGCAAAATTACTTATTAAATGCTGAAAAAATTATAATAAATTAGCTAAATAAACATAGTATTTAAATACAATTTTTTTCCAGATTTTACAGCAATTAAAATATATATATAAATTCAAGAACAGCAAGCAACAGTTTCTGGAAAATAATTAATTTAGTTATTTACTATTTTGTCCATGTATTCAAAATTGAACCGAAGTCCAGATACAGGACCCAGAGCCATAAATCAAGTCCAATATGACTTGTACATACTCTAAATATATTAGACACAATTGAGCCCAAAAATCCATGCTAGGTTTGGACATCAATTGGTCATAATCAATAAAATTACAGGAATTTAAATATAAATAATATATTTTAAAGTGGTAAAATTGCAAGTCACAAGATATACAATAAAATAACTTGTGAAATTTTACATAATAATATTTTGTAAAAGGTAGAATTTGAAATACATATATAAATATACAACAACAATATTTATACATATACATATAAATATATAGATATTTATATATATATATATATATATATATAATGGATATATATACATATAATAAATATACATATATATATATAAAAGTACTAAATATAAAATATATATATATATATACAAATACTGTATATATATATAACAGTATATATATAATAATATATATACATAAATACATATATATATATATACATATATATATAAATACATATATACATATATATAAATAAACAAAACAAAACAAAAAGAAAAAAAAAGAGGAAAGGGGGGCTCAAACTCGGCCATGGGGGTTGGTTTTTAGCGCGCTCGGCTGGCCAGGGGTCAACCTGAGTCTGTTGTTTAAGGAAGGGTTCGGGTTAGTTTTAAGTTAGATTTTAGGTTAATAGGTTTTAACCCGATAGCAGCATAGTAACCCGTTAACCCTTAGTCCTTGTGTCCTAACAGTTAAGGACACGAGGATACACGAGTCTCGTGTCTGGGTCATGCACGACACGCACGACTCGAGTTGGACGTGTCCAGACTTACCACTAGAGTCGTCGTGTCCAAGCGAATCACATATGTGAGTTTGGGACACGTACGACACGATTTTAGGACAGTTACCTTCGTGTCCGGCGTTGGGGTTCAAAATCGAAGGGGCTTCTGGCGGCTAGGGGCGTCATGGTCGCGGTGCTGGGGTGGCGCTGCCCTTGCCTTGCCTCGGTGAACTCGGTAGTGGTGGTTGATGGTGGTGAAGGTGGCTGTGGAGGTGGCGCTAGAGTGGTCGTCGGAGTTAGGGTTAGGGTTTGGTCTGGAGTGTATTTATAGGGAGGAGGAGGTCGATCTTAGTGGCTAGGTCGGCCGAGAAAAGCGGAGGATAGGTCGGTGGTCGTCGGGGCAGCCGACCGAGAACGTGGGGGGGGGGTGACGGTGGTTCTGCAGCAAGGCCCCTAGTTTTTAGGAAATTATAATTAGGTCCCTCCCATTAACTAATACAAAAAACAAATTTGTAAATCCCCTCCCGCTCTGTTTATATACAAATTAAATTTGCATAGAATATTTAGGAAATTGCAAACAGCAATTAAACAATCTAAATAATTGCAAAACTCAATTAAAACATTTTGTAAAATTACAAACTTATATTTTTTTGTAATTAAAACTCATTTGAAATCGTTTAGAAATTCTAAAAAAATTCCTAATAATTATAATAAATCATTTTAAAGCTAAATAGGTCATTAGCATCTAATTAATACTAGTTAAACCAAATTTGAAAAACAGGGGCTGACATACGTCCTTTGACTCGGATAATTAGGGGACCATCATTGGTAGATGAACTCACTTCAGCTTCATCGTCAGCTTCGTTGCCGTCATCCTTGGAGGGCTGAGATTGGTAAAGTACCAAATCTCTATAGTAGGCTTCAATACCCTTGAAAGGATTGACATCGGCAAACTCCGTCTTCAAGATTCCATCGTTGTTGACGTACTTTAAGTACTGGTGAAGGGTCGAAGGAACGATCATGTTCTCGTGTATCCATGGACATCCTAATAAGGTATTATAGGACACGTTGGCGTCGATTACATAGCAAGAAACCTCCGTACGAAGATCACCAATCTGGTACATGAGACGGATCTTGCCCAGTGGGTGGCTTCTTCCAGCATTGAAAGCCATGATAGTTGTATTGGTTACAGATAGCTTGTGAAGAGGGATCCCTAAAATTTGAAATAAACTTCTAGGAATGATGCTGAGGGAGGAACCTGGATCGATATGCATCTGATCCACCTTAATCGTCCCGATATACCCTGTTGTTTCACTTAACAAAATGCCTAAAAATTGGCTTTTGAAATAAAACTAGAAAAGTACAAAAAGTACAAATTGTTCTGGGAAGTATTACTATGGAAGTCTGATCTGAAGGCGATCACTTTGTTCCTTGGACCATATACGATGATGATGAAGAGTACTGCTATAAGATAAACAGCCGGAAGAACTAAGTCACTGGAAAGGTATCGACGCACTTGGGCACTGATGGCGAGGTCGAATGCTTTCCTGCTTTGCTTCACTCTGTTCTGGAAGAAAAGTTGAAGAAGAATGCTCTGGCCAATCAAAGTCTCTGGGCTCTGATCTCTATATATTTTCCTGGTGCTATCTATGTGAAAAATAAGTCTATTTATAGACTTATACCTTTGTGCGTAAAAAGCAGCATAATCCAGTCTTTACGCTAGCAACCATCACCCATGATGGAAGTCACCCTCTGTGCATGTTGACACGTGTCCCATTATTTCAACAAAAATAGGGAGCACGTACACACGTTCTTCAATAAATATGGCATGATAGCCACGTAGACAACCCACGTTTTAAAGTAGTCAGAAAAGATCGGGCGTAAAAATGACCCAAAATATGCCCTAAGCGTAAAGTGGCAAATTGGCGTAAAAACAACTCAAAATAAACTTCCCAGCGTAAAGTGGCTAAAATAGCCTTGAGCATAAAACTTAGCCCAAATAGACTTTACGCTCACAATAGCTTTGAGCGTAAAAGCTCGAAAACTATAGTGCGTAAAAAGAAGTGACTTTATTGAGCGTAAAATAGCCTTCTCTGCACACCACACGACAAGTATCGGGTTTTGTGAAAGTCTGATCTTCTCGACTTCTGTGTCTGCATGTTGTCAGTAAAATCATTCTGTCAAGTCAAATCTTCTGCATTAAATGCCTGACAGTTTGTCTCCAGGCGTAAAATTCAATGGACTGCCTTAGCGTAAAGTAGCTCGCGTAATGTCTAATGTAAATAGCCCTGGCATAAAATAGATCACATAGAGAGTTGCTTGCGTAAGGTTCGCAATTCCTTTGACTTAGTCCACAAAGCACTTTTTTACGCTCCTACAAAACCCCCTTCAAAGTTTTCAAATATTTTTTCAAAATTTGAAATACTTTGAACAGAAGCGTAAAATTCAGGATTTGACCAGTCAGCTTAAAATTTTGGATTTTCAACGGTCATCCGCGTAAAAGTTGGGATATCCAACAGTCAGCGTAAAAATAGGGAATTTGAACCGATTCTAAAATTCCCTATAAATAGGGTTCTTCGGGAAGAGAGAAAACTTTACTTTATTCTTTCGAAATCTCAATCTTTCTCCACTCTCCTTCTCTCTTCTACTCTTACTTTGATTCGATGGCCCCCAAGAAGTCGTCCGTCGCAGCCAGCAAAGGCAAAAAACCCGCCGTTGATTCCTCATCGGCCGATCGCGCGCAAACTCCTGTCCGATCCTCGGCAGCATCTCAGCAAAGCCACCCCGCCGTGGCTCCGCCAATGAGGGGTAAAATGTTGTACTTCGATCATAAAATCGTCAGAGAAGAAGAACGAACCGAAAGTCTATGCCCACGTTGTTCGTGCTAGCGTAAAAAGACGAAAATACGCCCACGTTTATCGTGTTAGCGTAAAATTTAAAATACGCCCACATCTACATGTGTTAGCGTAAAACTTGAAATACGCCCACATTTATATGTGTCAGCGTAAAACTTAAAATATGCCCACATCTACATGTGTTAGCGTAAAACTTATTTTACGCTCACATCTATTGGTGGCAGCGTAAAGTTGAAAATACGCCCACGTCTGTACGTGCCAGCATAAAAATACGCTCACATTTAATGTGTACTGGCGTAAAATTGGAAATCCGCTTACTTCCAGTTGTACTAGCGTAAAATTTCACTAGTAACAGTCTTTTGCGTAAAAAAAACATTTTTTACACTTAAAAAATAAGCGTAAAATTTGCATGCTCAGAGTCTTTATGCGTAAAAGTCAAACCAAATCATATGCTTCAAATTAGATTTTCACTAACTTGTTTTTTTTTTTCATTTTTTTTAACAGTAGACTTGCAAATTCATCCTCTCGCAGAAATATTTGGCTCGCCAGCTGGTATGGTGGGCTCAAACTATCTGGAGAACTTATCACATGTACAGTTTTCTCAATCCAACCCTGAATACCCTGAAGGAAGAGCTCAACTGATAGCTGCTCAAGGGGACAGGATGTTGTTGTCCATGATGAATGGAGAAGTATTGGTATCACTAGAAGACCAACAATTCTTGAAGCCAGCTTTTCTATTTGGGGATACGATAGACTTCAAATCGCAAACTCACCCCAAGAAAGAAGCCTTGGTGTTTAAGTCTGGAGAAAGGGTGATGTATCTTCCTGACATGGACAGGGATTACCCTCTATCTGCCTTTGTCCATGCCACTCACCCTCGTCAGATGTTATGGAATTTGACTCAAAATAGCTATGGCAGGCCGGGCAGGATTATTTTTAAAAGAGAGAGAGCTAGTGATATGGGCTACCACATTAGTACTCCCAGTGGTGGTGGTGTCCCATTTTATGGTCTATTACCCGGGATCATACCAAGTGAAGACTCATCACTAATCCAGCCAGTACAAGTACCCATGTTTATAAATAAGTTCATGAGAGCTGCTGTGTTGTATCCTCAGACCAACCCTATGTTGACAGGGTGGCTGACTCCTTATAGTAATAACTGGATTCAAATCAGTGCTTGGATCATGAAGCATTTTAAAATAGACTGGAAGCTATCGGCCTATATGAAGCAATTGCCTCTACAAGTTACGGCATACCACCAAACAGCAACTTATTCTTGGCTTTATTGGAATTGTATATGAGTTCAACAGGAACTTTTGCAACTCCTCATGGTGAAATGGGTCTTGCTCTACATGAGATACAATTTATATCAAAGCTGCCGATGGATGAAGCCCCTTATAAAGAATATGTTCCCTCCAATCGGGAACTAGCAGAAATATGAGAGAAGAACCCTGAATTGGTACAGGTCTATGAAGAACTCATGTGCCATTATCTGATTTGTACCAGTTTGTATGAAACTGGGTCACATTTGGCATATGTAACTAAATGGACTACATATTTATTTTACCATGAAAATAGGGTATCCAAGACTGATAAGGGTAGGTTTCGAGAAAACAAGACTCAAACCATCACCCTTGCTCTATAATTCCAGCAGATGTAATCCAGGAATTGATGGTCTCACAGAAAGCTCGAGACCAATATCTATCCACCAAGACTGGAGATATCTCTGCGGGGACTGAGACTTTAAGCTACCTGAGGCATGGTAGTCAGAAGATGTCAAGGAAGGCTTTACTGGCAGGCTTTCTATCCCTATGGCTATGAAGATGGGTCGTACTGGAGATTAGTACCATAGAGAGGATCCACCGAAATGTATTGTGGCCAGCAGTACGTTTAGTGTTCAAAGCCAAAATCAATCTGCTGTCGGCAATGGTATGCCGAATAAATGCAGGTCTACGGACTTTTGGTGAAGAATTGATTAATAATGCTCCTCACCGAGACAATTTTCCGAGGGTGGAGCTGCCATACACTTATTTAATGGGATGGTTATTATACCATCACTGCAATTTACTGCCACCAGGCCCTGAAGATGAAGCGGCGATCTTCCTCCAAAAATTCAGCAAGGCAACATGGACTGCCACGACAGTGGCAGACACCCGAGCAGCGTTAAATTACTCTCATGGCTAGAATTTTTTCTGCACAAGGCCGCCAGTTCCAGCCGACTGTCTTGGCGTGCAATTCGAAGATAGAGGAGAGATGACAACTTCATTGCCAAACCCTGTCTTCCAATGGCTAATGTACATCAGACCATCCCATCTGATGTATAGGAACGAAGATAACTGTGCGTTTGAGCCTTATCTACCGAGTAGGTTCGCCCGCCAGTTTGGATATGACCAGCTTCACGTTGGCAATCCTTCGACCAGCTTTTATCACTATGGAAAGTTGAATGACGGCACGAGAGCATGGAGATACTTCAGCGCCGCATGTACTGGTGCTAAATTCAATATATCTACTGCCACCAGTACAACCGAGCTACGTATACTTCACTCATATGCTCGGTTTTATGCTTCCATCCATTCTTTCGCAGATGGTTATAGTATGCAAGGCAGTCTTCGATGGCCCAAGGAGGGGAACATCAAGGAGCCAATCAGAATAGCTCCTGATATACCCGACAACACCACTGTTACAGATGAATTTATGGCGGTAATCCCTACAGGAGCTGGAGAAATAGCAGCGAGACCAATTGTTATTAGGAAAACTCGCAAAAGGAAGCAGAGTATAGCTACTCCTCTTCCAGTGAAGACTCCCGAAAAGAAGAAGAAGGTGACCGTCAAAATGCCTTCCAAACCAAGAGCGGCTACTCCAGAGGATGACATTCCTGTCGACGAACCGCCACATGTCGCATCCTCTTCAACTCATCTTGAAGAAGGATCCTCAGCCTCCCAAGCAGCTACATCAACTGAAGCTGTAGGGATCCTATCTCCAGGATGCCTTAGCACTTCACTTCATTTAACCTTACCATAAAAGGCAAAAATAGTTGAAGGCGTCGCTTCAGAATCCATTCTACTGGATGAACCAGCTCTCGATTTTGATGATGAAGATTGGAATGGGGATTATGATGCATATTTGGCATGTCCCATAACAGGTATGTATATACAAAATCTATACAAGATTATGCATTATAATTTTGTATTTTAATTTATTTTATTCATTTTACAGATGTTATTATTACACCAAAGCCTATGGCTCCTCCTCCTCATCAAGAAAATATTTATGAGGAGAACCCGGAATCTGAGGAAAAGAGTTCTTCTTCCGATGGAGTAGGGGAAATACAACCAAAAGAGGAACTACAACAAGAACCTGAAATAGAGGTTCAACCATGATCGTCTTCTTATATTGACAACCGAGAAGAATAACAAGCTGTAGATCAAGAAATGACTGCTGAAGAAGGAACTGATCTCAATGACGAGATTGAATTATTTCCAGAGTCTGAACCGCCAGAAGCTCAAGAAGGTGATGATGATGTAATCAAATCATCAACTGAAACTGAGGATATTGTGATAGCACCCTCTGCTATTACTACTAATCCACAGGACGGTCATGAGGAGACGATGCCTAAACCCGAATCAACTACAACTACTATCTTTTCATCCACCACTATTACCGCCACCAGAACTCCGAAAACGGCTGGAGTAACAAGTACTGAAAATGTCATCTCTGAAGCTCCTGAAAATGTGATCTCTGAAGCTCCTAAAAATGTGATCTCTGAAGCTCCTAGGGATCAATTAGATGTGGTAGGGACGACAACATCATCTTTACCTAAATCTGCTACTGGAGCCACCATATCTGCTAGTACTGAAGCTTTAACCCTGAAGTTTCCAGGGATCGGTTGGCTATAGTAGTAACGACAACATCATCTTTATCTCAATCTGCTACCGGAGCCACCATATCTACTCCTAGTATTCGGAAAAGAGACTTGGTAGATATTGCTGCAACTCCGAGCTCAAATATAGAAATGAATCTCTTAGTTGAGATTCATACTGAAACTTTTTACAAGACATTGGCAGCTTTGATTGACATGGTCTTGCATAGGAGCCTCAGTTATGAAAGCTTAAAAGGTGCGATTGTTTCCACTATCAGGAACAGCGCCATGTTTAATGATGTTGAGAGAGCAACTACATTGGAAAAGGTGGTAGAAGAACTTGAGCAACCGATTAAAGAATATTTGAGGTTGACAAGTGAAACTACTAAAAGTCTTATTCAAGCTGAGTATGATGCTTTATCAGCTGAATACACTGCTCGAGAGACTACTTTCAACGAATCTCTCAGAGAGCACAGCATCAAAGTCGCCAAAGAGAAAGCTTTCTTGGCTGACGTAAAGCCTAAGTTGGAGAGTTATAGAGAAGCCTATGACACTTCGAATACGAAAATTCAAGAACAAAATGATAAAATTCGTGAAGTGGAGGCCTAACTAGCTCGTCTGAAAGCTGAGAAGGAGCAATTAATAGCAGCTCGTGAGAAACATTTGACACAGAGCTCAATTCTGGAGGAACAGGTTTTTGGAGCTGAATCTACTATCAAGTTCCTTGATGATGCCAGGGATAATCTGATAGCTACTTTCGCTAAGTTTTCTCCCATTTGTACTCCAGAGGCCCGAAGAAAGGTAGCTATTGAAAATGTAATGAGCTCTTGTGAGCAGCGTTTAGCAGAGCTCCAAAAATTGCTAAAAGATATATCTGCTCCTCCTTAGGCAAATAAGGAGCTTTTGTAATCTTTTATCTTATTCAAAAAAATGAATAAAATATTTGTTTTGTGATCCTATCATTTATTTTGAAATTAAATAATAGGTATGAGATAGAAAATACTTATCAG
The DNA here is from genome assembly GCA_029216955.1 of Iris pallida. Lineage (NCBI taxonomy): Eukaryota > Viridiplantae > Streptophyta > Magnoliopsida > Asparagales > Iridaceae > Iris > Iris pallida. The sequence continues at coordinate 5,645,024 of JANAVB010010800.1, forward strand.
ATGTAATATGGACATGACAAGTCTTCTCAACTCAATAGATTGTATCTATCCAAAGGTAATATGGACATGATAGATAATGAAATCTCGTTTTCTGTTTAGAGTATACGATACTATCAGAGGTAATATGGACATGACAGATCGTAACAACTCAAAGAAAAATAGATTAATATCTATTCAGAGGCCAAATGGACATGATAGATAGAAAAAATAAGCAGACTCAATATTTATTCAGAGGTCAAATGGACATGATAGATAATAAATCCAACTTTTTATATCAACTGACAAGATAAACGATTAAAATTTCTCTCCAAGCTTAACCAAACATTGGTAGCTGGGGAATAAGGAAGAAATTCAAACAAAATATTTCTTCAAAAATTTGCCATTGATAGGCATCATGAGTAAATCTCCATTAGGTTTAGACAACCTATAGGCACTATTAGAGAAAACTGTCTCGATGACATAAAGGCCTTTCCATTTCGTTTGGAATTTCCTTTTACTCTTATGAGTCATCACCATCGATCTTCGAACAGCTAGTACTAGTTTACCAACTTTGAATACCCTCTCTTTAACTTTACGATTAAAAGTTCGAGATATACGGGCTTGATATAGCCCAATATGCTGTTGTGCTTGAAGACGCTTCTCATCCAATCCTTCAAGTTCTTGGAGTCGTAAACGGTCATTGTTTTCTGTGGTTAGCTCATTAGTAATAGCTATTCGAAGAGATAGAATCTGGATTTCCAGTGGAAGGACAGCCTCACATCCGTAAACTAGTGAAAATGGTGTAAAACCAGTAGGAGTTCGGACTGTTGTTCGATAAGCCCATAAACATTCTCCAAGTTTCTCGTTCCAATTACGTTTGTTGGAAAAAACAAACTTTTTGAGAAGATTGATGATCGTCTTGTTGAAAGCTTCGGCTAAACCATTAGCAGCTGGATTATAAGCCGTAGACGCTAAGTTTTGGATTCGATTCTTATCACAGAACCGATAAAATACCTGACTAGCAAACTGTGGTCTATTATCATGAATTATCCGTCGGGAAATCCCAAAATAATAAATGACATGATGTTTAATGAAGCTAATCACATTAGATATTTTTACTTCAGTAAGAGGAACTGCTTCCGCCTATTTAGAAAAGTAATCGGTTATAGCCAGTATGAACCGATGTCCCTTAACAGAAGGAGGATTAATTAGACCAATAATGTCCATGCCCCAAGCTTCGATGGGCCAAGAAGCTGCTGTAGGATGTAAGAACTCCGATGGTTGATGAATAAAATCAGCATAAATTTGACACGCTTTACACCTTCTGGCATAATCTACAGTATCTGCTATCATAGATGGCCAATAATATCCCATTCTTCGAATACGGTCTTGTAATTTTGGACCTGGTTAATGGGCACTACAAACACCATCATGAGCTTCACGAAGCATTTGCTTAGCTTCGTTCTCAGAGAGACAACGTAGCAAAAGTCCATCATATGAACGACAATATAACATATGTAGAGATGAATCATAATAAAATCGAAATGATCATCTTTTGATTGATGCAGCTTCTTTTGGATCTTCAGGTAAAATTCTATGAACTGTATAATCAATGAATGGACTTCTCCAATTCCTCTGTTGGAAACTTGATTCTGTAATATAATTTTGTTCAATATGTAGATTATTCTTAATACAGAATAAGTCTCGGTCCAACAAAGTAATGGTGTTTTGTCTTCGAATTGGAACAGCCAAATCTGCAGCTAAGCTAGCAAGAGCATCCGCTTCAAAATTTTAAGAACGTGGTACAAATTCGATGAAGAATCCTTTAAATGAGAGGACCAATTCGATTACCACTTGATGATAAGGGATAAGGTCAGGATTTCTGACTTCATATGTCCCTCTGACTTGATTAACAATTAGTTGATAATCTCCATAAGCTTCTAGGAACTCGATGTCCAATTATTTTGCTACTTCGAGACCAATGAGCAGAGCATTATATTCTGCCACATTATTGGAGCATGGCTCATTGAGAGAATAAGTACGGTATATGACCATTTTGTCAGAAAAAACCAAGATGATTCCTACCCTAGAGACGATATTGCCTTTAGGTCCAACTCGTGATGCTCCATCAAAGTATAATTGCCAAATGTCATCCTTTAAAGTCATGTTGCAATCCGCAACTTCATCTGGAATGTCTTCATATAGCTTTGATGTTTCAGGTATAGGGTGAGCTGCTAAGAAATCAGCTAATGCTTGACCCTTCACTGATTTTTGAGGTACATAGACCATATCCTAAAGAGTGAGCAACATCTCCCAGGTGGCTAACCTGGAGTTAAGAATGCTTGGTTTTCTCATCAATACCCGAATAGGATTTATTCTGGAAATGACATGAATGGTCTGTCCTGTCACATAATGTCGTATCTTTTGAACAGCAAAAACCAAAGCCAGACATTCCTTTTCTACAGGAGTATACCTATGTTCAGCTCCAACCATCATTCGGCTAAGATAATAAATTGCTTTTTCGTGACCCATCACTTTTCTGTGCCAAAAGAGCACCAAGTGAATGATCCAAGGCTCGAATATATAGCAAAAATGGTCTTCCTACCACTAGTGGTACCAGAACAGGTAGATTCGTAAGGTATTGTTTGATGTCATTGAAAGCTTTCTTACATGCTTCATCCTAAACAAATGATACACCTTTCTTTAATAGACGGAAGAAAGGTTGACATCTCCCAGAGAGATTAGATATAAATCTCTTGATATAAGCAATGTGACCTTGGAAGCCTTGGAGTTCTTTTAGATTGCGTGGAGGACGCATTTCAAGAATTGTTTTGATTTTATCAGGATCAACATGGATACCCTGAGAAGTGATGAAAAATCCCAAAAATTTGCCACTAGAAAACCCTAAGAATGACTTAGTAGGATTCATTTTCAATTGATGCAGACGCATCAATTCAAATACTGTCTTCAAGTCTTTAATGTGATCCTCTTTTGATCGACTTTTGACAGTAATGTCATCTACGTAACATTCAACTGTCTTTCGTAGATATTCTTGAAAGATGTTGCTCATGGCCCGTTGATACGTAGCACCTACATTTTTGAGACCAAACGGCATAACCATATAGCAGTAGACTCCAAGGGGTGTACGAAAAGCAGTATGCTTTTCATCTTCTGGATGCATCTTAATCTGATTGTATCCTGAGAACTCGTCCATGAAAGATATGCGTTCAAAATCGCATATATTGTCTATCATGACGTCAGTAATAGGAAGTGGAAATTCGTCCTTTGGACAAGTTGCATTAAGATCTCGAAAATCTATGCAAACTCGGACTTTTCCGTTCTTCTTCATAACATGAACAATATTGGCAACCCAGTCTGGGTGTTGTTCTTCACGAACAAAGCCACATGTAATCAGCTTTTTGACTTCTGCTTCGATAGCATCCATCATGTCTGGTCGAAAACGCCGTTGCTATTGTTGTACAGGCTTGGTATTAGGAAGAATATTGAGTTTATAAGTAACAACTTTAGGATCTAGACCCGGCATATCCTCATAACTCTATGCAAAAATATCGATATAAGTTTTAATCAGTCGTATTTACTCTTCCTTTTCATCTTCAAAAAGGTTCTTACTAATGAATATTGGCTTGGACGTAGTTCCGTCTCCAACGTCAATTTGAACAATCTCATCCTCTGTAGGTGGTTGTCGTTGTTCAAAACGAAGCTCCCACCGAGTGTCTATCTGTTGGGCCCAAGGGTCATTTTCAAATGGCTCAAATTCACCTTCAGTTTGAACCATGTTAACTGAAAATACACACTCAGATTCATCGTCATAGTCTCCTTCAACATATGAGGAGTGGAATGTATCAGATTTGATGAAATGAATTTCTTCCGAATCTGAGGATTGTGAAGAACTAGAAAAAAATTCTTCTTGTAAGTCTTCATTAAACATGTGGGACGGATCATATCCCAACCCTTGACAAGTTTTCTGGTAGAACGGATCACCGTATAAGGGTAATCGTCTACCTTTGCCTTGATTGAGACCTTGTATAGTCTTTAAATCATATCCCATTTTCTGGATAATCTTGAGAGATTGTTGACTATATTTGTCAATTCGGATCCTTCTTTTATCTTTATCTCGAAGATCATCTGTTTGAACAACAGAGATGTTTCTAGCCAGACCAAACACAATTTGGTGCTTGTTTTTCTTATCAGACGGAATCACGAATTAAGATTCTTCATGACGTCTGAAAGTTACACATGCTTGTGACGAAGCAACTACAGGAAGAAGATAAGGAGAAGATTTTAGAAACTTTTAAGCATAAGGGCCTACATCAACATACGAAGGAAAAGAATTTTTTCTATGGTCAATGTATAAAGTTTTATCTGTATCTATGTCGTCTTTATATTGATGACTTTGATCATCAGAAGATAAAGACATTCTTTCAACAAATTTGACAGCCATATACTCCAAAAAAAAATCTTCATTAATATCAGAAAGTACATAATGATCAATATTTATATCATTTACAGGTTGAGTACTACGTTTAGGATTTATCATTAATGGACCGTCATCCGTCTTCTGCGTAGACTTGCCAAGGTTGATGATTAATGGTAATTCTGGATCATTCGTACGAGAAGTACGTCCCTTGACTTTGATCATAAGAGGTGCATCTTGACTCTTGGCAGGAATATTTACTGATTCCTTTGATGAAGCCCGAGTTCTCCCTTTGACTTTGATCATCAGAGGTTGATCATTGACAGATTGGGATTGGATTCGACCTTTGACCTTAATCTTCAAAGGTTGATCTTCCGGAGGACCTTTATTGACAGACTGATCTTCAGCAGGTGATTGATCTTCAGCCATATCTCATATCTCTTTCACATGCTCTTATTTGTAGAGTTTCGAGTCAGAAAAATAGGCTTCAGCACCCTTGAAGGGATTGATATTAGCAAAGTCAGTCTTCACAACCACTTGTGAATCCATATACTTGAAGCATTGGTGGAGAGTTGAAGGCACAATGTTATGCTCATGTATCCATGGTCTTCCAAAAAGGATGTTGTAGGATACGTCTGAGTTAATAACATAAAAAGTAGCCATAGTTCGAAGATCCCCAATCTGAATCTTTAGCCGAATCTTCCCAGTGGTTTACTCTTTCCAGAGTTGAAACCAACTATCGTGGTACTAGTGTAGATCAAATCACTAGTAGGGATCCTCAAAGGTCTTAGCATACTCTGAAGAATAATACTAATAGAAGACCCAGGATCAATATAAATCCTGTCAATTTCAGTGGATTCAATATACCCAGTGTATCACAAAGGCCTGTCATGCTTGTTATGCTTCAACAGCATATCTTTTTGTGTGAAGGTAATGTTAGGAATTTTCTCCATCACACTATAACATTGTGGACATGGCACTGGTGTATTATCAGGACTCTTGAGTTGAGCCAAGCATGAGTCTGCTTGCATCAAAGCTTCGCTCAAAGTCTCTCTGCTTTTTTTAGAAAGATGCAGTAGCTTAAATATAGAGAGTCTAGTTGGAGTATTAGCTAACTGGGCTAGAATATCGAATTTATAGGGCTTCATCACCACCTCTTGATTTGAAGTAGATTTCAAGGGAACATCAAAGCGTACTGCTTTCTGTCTTCCTTTCTCAACCACCGAGGATTTAGCAGGAATAGGAGATGGTTGAACTGGGATTGTTTCTATAACATCCTCTGCTTCTTTGGAAGATCCTTCGTAATCTTTATGGTATTCTTTTCCAGATCTCGTACCAACAAAGCTTTCTTCTTCAGAATCATGAGAAAAAGTACCATATTGCAGGATTTAGTCTTCTTTTCCTTAGCTTTCTTCTTACGAGATTTTTTAAGAGGAAGTTCAGAACCCAATCCAACAGTAGATTTTTGACTTTGAATCTATAAAGGAAGTCGCATTCCTTTATCATAGTTCAAATCCTCTGCCTTTTGAAAGTTAGAACACATCGCCTTCATGAGATGGACTGATTGTTGACTGTACAAATAAATGGGCAGCGGACTTTCAATGAATGGTTGAACAGAAGAAAAAGAAACAGAGATCTCTGTAACCACGGGAGAAGAAGAAGGCATAGAGACTTCCGAAGAAGGAGGAATAGGAATCTCTGTAGCCATAGAAAAAGGAGAAATATTCAGGACACGAGGAAATATCCCTGTAGGAGCTTTCTCATAAGCAGCAAAGACTTGTTGTACCCTATATAAAGGAACACTATTCATAGCTAACCACTGCTGATGAGTAAGCTTGAGCTTGGTAGGAGGAGCTAGACTTGGAGGACATATGTTCAAACCTTTCAGCCTATCCTCCAAAGGAATGTCATCCCAAAGATGATCCAAATCATCAGGATCTGGAATAACATGAGAAATCATGTTGCAGGTTTTAATTTTTCTACCTTTCTTAGATTTTGAAGTTTTATCTTCATCCTCTATTTCAGGTACTAAGTCAGGATGTACCCACATGATTTCACCATTCTTTAGTGTGAGAGGCAACAATCTTTTATTTTCATCTCTAGCAGGCGGGATATTCACAATCTTCATCGTCGCCTTCGGAACTGGGACAATTCCATTTGGGACTTGCTGTGGAAGAAAACCTCTAAATTGAAGAAAAACCATATTGGTCGTGACCGTATGCGCATCATTAGTTAAAGCGATGGCATTGGCATTTATCAGCTCCTGAATTTTCTTCTTCAGAACATAACAAGCCTTGGTAGGATGATTGATGTATCTGTGATAGATATAATATTTGGGATTGTAAGTCAGATTCACTTCATTAGGCCTTTTTAGCTCCGAAATCTGGAGTTTGCCACTCTTGACTAGACATTGGAATATCCCCGGGATATCGCTCTCATCAAAAGAATATTCTTCTTTTGGCTTAGAAGACTCCTGATTATTCGGTGTCGTTTGTTCTTGGAAAGATTAACCATAAGGGTATCCTTTTCTTTCCCATTACGATTACCAGAATTATTACCAGAAGAGTCTTTCTTTCCTTTATCTTCTGAAGCAAAAATCATCCCGTGTTTCCGAGCCAATCTACCATTAGTCTTGGCTGAAACTGCTGCTATGATAAACGAGGCCCAATCTGTGAATTGAGAACCCGTAAAGACAGCAATAGATGGTCGCAGATTCATCTTGCACGTATCAATCAGTACTGAATCTGGCATGCTTTGAGGCATCTTCAGAGTTGCTTGTCGGAAACATTCAATGAACGTCCGAGTATCTTCCTTCTCCTTTTGTTTGATTTCTATTAAGGAAGACATGTTCATGTCCATACCTCCTTCATAGAAGCGGGAGAGAAATATTGTTTTGAATTCGTCAAAAGACGAAACGCAATTGTCCGGTAAACTACGATACCAGTCGTAAGCTGAACCCATTAGACACCCGATGAAAACCCAGGTAAGAAGAGCATCATTCTTCTGCAAGTGTACAGTCATAATATCAAAATAATTAATATATTGACTGGGAGATGGCTTTCCATCAAATAATACCATGGATTGTGGTTTGAACTTTGGAGGAAAAGGTAAATCATTCCAGTGAGGAGGATAAGGTTGCTTAATCCCTAACCTCTGGAGCTGATCCTTGTGCTTCAGAATTTCAAACTGTGCTTTTAATTCTCGTACTGCTTGAATAGCTTCACTGGTTTGAGGAATCACATTTGATTGAATTGTTGTCGGATGTACCGTAACCCCCACCGGAGGTGGTACATCTTCTGGAATAATAGGATCTGGAGATACAGAATTTTGATTGGTAGCAGGCTCCTGATTTTGATTATTTAAGGGTATATCAACCCCTTGACTATCTAGATTTTGTGCTGCTACTTGCACCGGAGTTACCACTGCCGGTTGAGCGACTTGCTGATTTATTATTTGATGCATACTTTGTATCATAGTAAGCATATCCTTCAGCGACTGCTCAACTGCAGATAGACGTTGTTCTGTATTAGCAGATGACGTCTCTGGTTTGTCTCCAATAGCATAAGATTCAACCTCCCTTGAAGATATAGAGGGATTGGTGTAGAAGTAAGAATAAATGCTATCGGTTTCGGACTCTAAGGACTGGGTACCCCCAGCTTCTGAGTCAGAAGTCTGTAACTGTCTCTGACTTCTCAATCGAGTATTCTGATATACTCCTTCAAAGTTATCAAGAAGTCGATTAAACTATTGTTGACCAGGAGTCTGTGAAGAGTTGCGTCTTGGACGTCGTCCTCTGTTAGTATGAGATGCCATATTAACTGAGGCATATGACAACTTCTGTTCTTGATCTTCAACTGATTGCTGATCATTGTAGCCTAACCGATCAAAAACTGACCGTTTAGACGTCGAACAACAATACTTAATTACAAACTGGTGACACTCACAATGGTGATCTTCTTTTAGGAGTGTCACAGAAGACTTTATGTCTTTACGCTTTTGTACAAGTAACTCGCGTAAATCAGAAGGAGTAGAGGAAGCAGTCTTCTTTATTATGTTTGGGACAGAAAATCGTTTAGTCCCTTGTGTATAAAGAAGATTACTTGCTGCATTAGCAGAACCAAGCTGTACATCTTTACGTGCTTGGAGTTGCGTGCGTAAATCTTGAGATTTTTTAGCACAAAGAACTCCATCAGCATTACGCGTAATTTGGAAGTTTGGTACCTTGCGTAAAGCAGTGTAAGAAGGCTGTTGGTAAAAACCAAAGTTTTACCAACAATGTTTTTACGCTGGTTGCGTGCAGGTACATTCACTTTTGATGTAAAGACATCATTATGAATTTTATCTACACTGTCACAGACAGGAGATTTACCTTTACACGTAGAGCACAAAAACATGAGTATCTTCCACGTCACAGACGGGAGATTTTTCTTTACGCGTGGAGCATAAATTTTGTGTGTCTACCGCGTCACAGACATGAGACTTATTTTTACGCTCAGAACATAAAGCATTGGAGTCTACCACGTCACAGACGGGATACTTGTTCTTATGCACAGTGCATAAATTTTGGTTTTTACACGCTGGGCATAATACCTTATTTTTACGCACTGGACGTAAAACTTGGAAATCTTCCTCGTCACCGACGGGAGATAGATTTTTACGCCCGGGGCGTAACACTGAGGCTTCCTCGTTATAAACGGGAGCCTGGTTTTTACGCCCGTGACGCATCGCTGAAGTAGAGACTGCCTCATCACTGATGGGAGTCTCCACAACAGGAGTAGGAAGGATGCTTTTGCCTTCGGAGACAACAGGGAGATCCAAGGATGGCTTGGACTTAGGAATCCAAACTTTTTGCGCCTTCCACAATTTTTGAATATTGGAGCAGTGAGTACTACCCCCAGTCCTGAGCATTTCTTCGTAGACAGTCTGGTCGAAGTGTACAACCAGAGTCTTCTTGGTCGAACCGACTAGCGCATCATCATATTGAGCAATTGCCTTCTCGTCAGAGGAGAAGGTCGTCCCCAGCAGAGTCGCCATTTTGTTTCACTTAACAAAATGCCTAAAAACTGGCATTTGAAATAAAACTAGAAAAGTACAAAAAGTACAAATTGTTCTAGGAAGTATTGCTATGGAAGTCTGATCTGAAGGCGATCACTTTGTTCCTTGGACCATACGATGATGATGAAGAGTACTGCTAGAAGATGAACAGCCGAAAGAACTAAGTCACTGGAAAGGTATCGACGCACTTGGGCACTGATGGCGAGGTCGAATGCTTTCCTGCTTTGCTTCACTCTGTTCTGGAAGAAAAGTTGAAGAAGAATGCTCTGGCCAATCAAAGTCTCTGGGGTCTGATCTCTGTATATTTTTTTGGTGCTATCTATGTGAAAAATAAGTCTATTTATAGACATACCTTTGTGCGTAAAAAGTAGCATAATCCAGTCTTTACGCTAGCAACCGTCACCCACGATGGAAGTCACCCTCTGTGCATGTTGACACGTGTCCCATTATTTCAACAAAAATAGGGAGCACGTACACACGTTCTTCAATAAATATGGCATGATAACCACGTAGACAACCCACGTTCTAAAGTAGTCAAGAAAGATCAGACGTAAAAATGACCCAAAATATGCCCTGAGCGTAAAGTGGCAAATTGGCGTAAAAACAACTCAAAATAAACTTCCCAGCGTAAAGTGGCTAAAATAGCCTTGAGCGTAAAACTTAGCCCGAATAGACTTTACGCTCACAATAGCTTTGAGCGTAAAAGCTCGAAAACTATAGTGCGTAAAAAGAAGTGACTTTATTGAGCATAAAATAGCCTTCTCTGCACACCACACGACAAGTATCGGGTTTTGTGAAAGTCCAATCTTCTCGACTTCTGTGTCTGCATGTTGTCAGCAAAATTATTCTGTTAAATCAAATCTTCTACATTAAATGCCTGACAGTTTGTCTCCAGGCATAAAATTCAATGGACTGCCTTAGCGTAAAGTAGCTCGCGTAATGTCAAATGTTAATAGCCCTGGCGTAAAATAGCTCACATAGAGAGTTGCTTGCATAAAGTCCGCAATTCCTTTGACTTAGTCCATAAAGCACTTTTTTATGCTCCTACACCTGTATAGTACAGAGGTCTATCATGACGATTTTTTGGAGTAGCATGTCCTCCTGTGAAAAGGTGATGTTGGGCACCACTTCCATAGTGCTGTGATAGTGAAGACAGGAGACGGGATCTTCAGCGGAGGCTTTGACTTAAGCGAGATAAGAGTCGACATGTAGTAATTCCTCACTTAAGGCCTTCAGTGTCTCTTTGGAGAGTCACAATAGATCGAACAAAGACAATCTGGCAGGTGTATTGGCGAGCTGTGCCAGTATGTCAAAGTTGTAAGGCCGAACCATGCCGTCGGGAGTTGGCGCCTTCAGAGACTTGTCAAATCGCGTCTCCTTCTGCTTGGCATTGTCGGTAGTTGAGGGCTTAGATGGACCGGCTTTTGAACTTGTGGGGGCAGCAGGAGCTTGAGAAGGTACTGCTTTTTCTTGTATGGGGTCATAAGTCCGTAGGTAAGCCTTTCCAGATTGCGTATTGCCAGATAGAACATCGTAAATAGGAGAAGTCACCATATGACATGATTTGTATTTTTTGCTCCTCTTTACTTTGAAAGATACAACCCTCTGTGTCATTTCTTGTACAAGGTCTGGATGGTCCCACATGATCTCACCTTGTTCAGTCGTGAGTGGTACAAAGGTTGAGTTGCGAGCTGGCGACAGGTTGACGACTTCCATTATTACCTTGGGGATTGGGACTACGCCGTCTGGGACTTCCGTGGAAGGAAAGTCTCCAAATTGAAGAGAGATTATGTTAGAAGATACGACCTTGTCTTCAGCTTCGAGGTTGATCACTTGGCTGTCGGTAAGCTGTTGTATCTTCTTCTTCAAGACGATGCAATCCTTGGTAGAGTGGTACACGTACTAATGATAAAGACAATACTTGGGATCATTGAGTTGGTTCGCCTCCTCAGGACGACGTGGTGGAGACAATGTCAGTTTATTACCCTTCATCAATGCGTAAAAAATGGTAATAACATCATCCTCATCAAAGGAGAAAGTCTCCTTAGGTTTGTCAGGAGCGCCCTGAGAATTGGAAGCTCCCTTGGAAGTGTCGCCTTCAAGACTTTTTTCCCTTTACCCCCACGGACAAGGATAGTTTGTGGGTGCTTGCCTTTGTCTTCAAATTTGGGTGTCTTCAACCCCAGTAATTTCAGATTAGGGACGTCATTTTCAATAGCATCAGCGGCCCCAATGAAAGCAGGCCATGTATCATACTTATGTATACCCAGACAGAACTTTACTGTAGGAAGGAAGTTATGTCGACAAGTATCCACAAGTTCTGAGTCTGGTATACCGAAGGACATCTTCAATGCTAGTCGCCTGAAGCGTTCGATGAAAGCAATAACAGACTTAGTCCTCCTTTGTATGGTTTCGATGAGGGTGGACATACTAACATGCATGCCACTTTCGTAAAACCTATTGAGGAATAACCTCTCCAAATCTTTAAAGGAATTAATACAACCGTCAGGCAGACTACAGAACCATTCAAACGCTACCCCCTACAAGGTGCTAATAAATAGCTTTGATAAGAACGGATCATCCCTGGATAAGTGTAGAGTCTGCGTGTTGAAGTATGTCATGTGTTGGCGAGGTGAAGTCATCTCGTCAAATGAATTTAGCGTCAGTAGCTTGTAGTTAGGAGGGCAAGTAGCATTCTCCCATTCAGGAAGATAAGGTTGAGATATCCCCATCTTCTGAAGCTCGTTTTTTTTGTGAGATAGTATCAAGACGGGCAACAAGAGATTAATTACATCCTATTGATTGAGCAGATGTTGAGAAACAACTATTGTATGGTTGTTAGGCGTCGTTGGTGAAGGACCACCCCCTACATTTATAAGATTTAGAGGAGGCACAACGGAATGATACTCCTTCTGTAGTGAATGAGGGTTGTTACTATGAGCCGGACTAACGTAAGATGAGATGTTTGGTTGAGGTAGAGGAACAGCCCCAGAGGTTTGGACAGCCATGATACTGGTAAGCATATCAGTGATCTTGGCAAATGCTGTTTTAAGACTCTATAGCCGTTTGTTGGTCTGATCACTGGCTTCTTCAGGTCTCTCACCATCCGCCATGTATGTAGATAACATACGAGGATGAATAGAGAAGACAGTACAACTGGTGCTGATATTCTCTATCTCTGAATTAAAAAGTCCCTCGTCTTCAGGTAGGGGAGGTAGATAGTCACCGTTAGACTCGGAGAGATCATCGTCATCTGGAAGGCTACCCCCGGTGTGAAGGTCATCTGCTTCAGACTATGAGGGAATACTACCCCCAGCTGAAGCATCATCACCTCCAGTTTGGGAGTCCTCATCATCAATACGGAATCTCGTCCTTGACCAAGTACCCATATAGACTCCTTAAGATGTAACAGCTCGCTAGCTATCTGTTGGCAGACTTCTTCTTCTTCTGTGTGCGGAACTGAGAGAAAAAGTTGGGTTCGTGGTCCACCTTCTTTGATTGGGGCTCCCACAAGGAGGACCCCATGAAGCCATGTTGGATGAAACACACAGCGGCTTTACATCATCAGAGCGATGTAGTCATCGAAACACGGACTGCTTCTGAGGCACTTTCGTTGCTTTGGAGCAGCAACAGTTGATGAAAATACTGGTGCACGAATGTACGCCATGAATTGCAGTATCCTTCCTCACTTTTTGCTTATGATTTATCATGTCACATAAATCGACGGAAGGGAGTTTTGCCTTAAAACCCATGTCACATGCATTGTCGAGCTTTGCATATGGGTTTGTAAGGAGAGTTGTCACATCCGGACTTAGTTCATGTGCAGGGGTAACCCCCATACCTAAGTTCCGTAATGACCTTGAAGACAGCCCCGTGCTATACACGGTGGGGTCTATCTTTTTGTTGTGGGCGCATAGACCCTAGAGCATGCCCTTGGACGCATGCTTCCCTGAGGTCATGGCAGCATGCCTGGCCCTCCTGGATGTGGGCGTATAGAATGGGTCATCAGAGCCTGGACTCATGGCCCTGGGCGCATAGCCTATTGAAGACAGAAGTCCTCTGGTTACGGTTATGCGCCAACATACTGCCTTGGGCACATGACTCTGGTCGTATGCTTGGGAAAGCAGCTATTTTCTTCCAGTTTAGTTTTCTTTATTTGTGAGCCTCGTTGAATTTGTCCAGAGCGTTGAACACTTCGATTCTTGGCATCGTAGTATCTTCCTTTTCCATATTTTGAGTGTTGAACACTCTGTTATTGGTTGCACAAGCGAAAAGTCGCTGGGCTAGTAGAGCCCGGAGCAGTATACGCCTTCTTCATGTCAGGAGCCTCTTTGGCAGAGCTATGTGCCCACAGAGGAGCTCCATACGCCCACGTGGAAGGCCAATGCGCCCACGTGACAGAGTCCTTCGGTTGCATATCTTCTATGACACTGGCAGGATATGCACCACGAGCCTTCGGAAGCCATGTCTTGCGAGACTTGTTTGGCTTTACTGATTTTGAGGGAGTAGAGCCGTCCCTCGAGAGCATCTCTTCGAACGCCTACTGATCGAACTTCATGATCAACATCTTCGGAGTTCTCTCCACTTTATCGGTATCGGATTGCGTCACCACCTTTTCGTCAAAGGAAAAGGTAGTCCCCAGCAGAGTCGCCATTTTTGTGGACAAACACAAAAAAAAAGAAATGCTGTCTTTTCTTATTGGTGCAAGGCACCACAAATTGAGTACGCCTGAGAGATCCTGCATTGAGGATCCTCGAGTACCAAAAGAATTCTGGAGAATGGGACTATAGAGATCGAACGGCAGTTGCTCCTTTACTCCGTTGACACTCCGAATACAAAAGTGGGAGAAAACCTAAGAAAGTTGCTAACTCTCGGCTCACTGGCAAGAAGGGCAGCAATTTGGCTCTTGAAATGCTCTCCGTTCTGTGTGTCTTTGTAGAGGGAGACGCCCTCTATTTATAGTCGTCTTATTTTTGTGGACACACAAAAAAAGGAAGAAGAACGCCATCTTTTCTTATTGGCGCAAGGCACCACAAATCGAGTACTTCTGAGAGATCCTGCGCTGAGGATCCCCGAGTACAAAAAGAATTCTGGGGAATGGGACGATGGAGATCGAGCGACAGTTGCTCCATTACTCCGTTGATACTCCGATTACAAAAGTGGGAAAAAATCTAAGAAAATTGCTAACTCTCGGCTCACTGGCAAGAAGGGCAGCAATTTGCTCTTGAAATGCTCTTCGTTCTATGTCTTTGTAGAGGAGGACGCCCTCTATTTATAGTCATCTTGGCACTGAAAACGACTGTTATGCACCCACGGGTGGAAAATACACTGATTTTACTGTGGGCACATAACACTTCTTTGCGCGCATAGGGTATAGGCGCATGGATAATGGATGATCGTGGGTAGATCGTAGGGTTGACGTGGAGTTGACGTGGCCACATGCTTCGGTGCACGATTGCTCATGGAGACTGACGTGGCCGCATGCTTTGGTGCAGGATTGATCGTAGAGTTTGACTGAGTCATAGGGATCTGATGTCTTGGGCGCATAGAACGGGAGTGAGTTTATGCACCCACACTTGGGTGCATGTTTGATCTACACGAAAATAATATGGGCGCATAGATCCTCTTTGATCATGTGGGCGTATAGCTCCTCATTGATCCTGTGGGCACATACCTCCCTCTTCGACCCAGTGGGCGCATAGCCCCCTCTTTGACCATGTGGGCGCATAGCCTCTTTTGTCTTTGTATTTTTTATGCTTCTACAATAACAACCAATATACTATGCATATCCTGAGAGGAATACATATCAACTGACAATAAAGAAAAGAATGAACATGTTATACATAATAAAAAAATTAAGCATGTATTGTACTTTAAAGAACGCAAGGAATACTTGCCTAGACCTTTGTCAAATCTGTGTTGAGACTGCAGTTAATAAGTCATATCCAGTCTAGGCCTGCTAATGGTACTATATTCTGTAGAAATCAACCAACCCACAAACAACCAAGAATCACCAATAACACATTTATCACAACACAATTTATGAATACTAATATTATTATCGTTGGATAACACTATGGTTTAGTCATAGGTGAATATACAAGTCTACTCATATTCACGTACAACGAAATGACTTATTTATATGAGACTAATTAATTAT
This sequence comes from Iris pallida, assembly GCA_029216955.1. Classification (NCBI taxonomy): domain Eukaryota; kingdom Viridiplantae; phylum Streptophyta; class Magnoliopsida; order Asparagales; family Iridaceae; genus Iris; species Iris pallida. Next base: position 5,660,653 of record JANAVB010010800.1, read on the forward strand.
TTTCATGGCTATTAATGTAACTTCCTACAATGACAATAATCCTTTGACATATGAGCACATCGACACATGAACACATGGCACAATGATGTTCACATATTACCAAAGGTAGCATACCTAGTTTCTAGTCTTTTGTCATCCAAAACATGAGATTAGGTTCCAAGTGTAGGACCGTTGAGCACCTCTAGAGAAGAAGAGAATAGAGTGTATGCATATGAAGCGAAAAATATCACCAGTTAAAAAATTATGTACTATGGCAGATAGGAGCAAATAAAATAACAGTAAATGAGTTAAAGAAAAAGTAAAAGTTAAGAAGATCAAACTCAGTGCCACAATGATAGATGCTAGTTTCGCTCATGGAGTACAAATCCAGTCTCGAGTCCTCCTGCTTGATGTTAATCCACTATGGCACAAGCTTTAACAGAGTGCTTGCAAATCTTGTAACATCATGCTTAGGGACAAGTGCACGACCGACTTCAACAACACCATGCTCGGCGACGAGTGTAGGACCGACTCTAAAAGACAATTTAAAAATTAGAATACTTTCTAAATTTAGCCTCCGATACAACTCTTTAACACCAAACTCTAGATTAAACAGAAGCTGTATTGGCTTGGCTAAGAGAAGTACAGGGGCTTGATTTGAAAGTAGCTCATAGAAAACACTTCAAAAAGAATTGAGAAAAAAATGATTGAGTGATTTGAAAATGTGAAAGTTCTTCTCTACTAATAGCATTTTTGTAGTTCAAATTTGGACATAGTTCGGATGTAGAAATCTCGCATTCGAACATTGGACGCAGATATAGATGGAAATCAAAAATAAATTAAAACTGCCTTGACCGAACTCAGACTGAAAAGGTCATCCTATATGTTTCTAACACTTAACACTGGAACACCTACCTAACCACTAAGGCTAGCTAACTCATAATACGCAAAACATTATGATAACTCATCTCCAATATATAACATGAAATTGTTGTACCATTCCATGTCCTAATGTCAAATCTAAAATAATAAATCTAAAGAATTTTAACTCACACTTGGAGGAAAATACTTCTAACACAAAACAACTAATGAACCAATAAAAACTAGTCCGGAGATATAAGCATAACAAAAACCCAAGGGTCAAAGTCTATCTAGCAAAATTATTTCCTAGGGTAACTACCCCCAACAATTATTCTTAGCCACATCATAATCGCTAGATTGAAATATATGCGAACCCTCAGACTGTGGGTGTGACTGTTGGAGAGGTACATAGGGCATATGTTGCTAAAACTCAGGTGGGGGTAGCATCTGTCCTCTAGGAGGCATCAATATTTGTCGATCGTGTGTCAAGCTCCCGTCCAAAAAATGTCGGACTAGGATTCGTAAACTTGTCAGCTACTTATCAAGTGGACTCCAGTCCTGCTCGTATACGTATAAGTTGTCTATGTTAGATAGTTATATCTCTATATCACTATGATAATTTTATATCTTAATCCACTGAAGATTGATCTCTCGTAAGACCAAGTTACTAATGTTGGTCAGGCATCAACACACCAGATTCTACAATCAAGCAAGAACAGACAACATACAATAAAGTGGACCGGACTCTATAACAATTGTATGAACAAGCTCATGATAAAGAATAAAGCTTGTCAAACTAGGTCATATCAGCAGAATAAAATAGAAAAAATAAATATTATGTCAAATGAATACGATAAAGATATCAACTATATACCTGAAATCATGATGAAACAATCATCATCTAACCATCTATTCTACAAAGACAGCTCAACAAATACTTGAAGAGATCACGAGGTCCTCAAAATGGAACATAGTAAGATAGATAATGTACATGCCATTTGTACAGTATAAAACATGCATAAACTAAAAACAAAGAAGGAAACAAGTATGACTAAGCAACAACAAAGCATGCATATAAAAACAATTAAGCATAAATGAACTGATGAAAAGGAAGCAAACAACCCATACCATGTTCCTATGTGAACACATGCCAAGGGTAATCAAAATGTATAACCAAACCCCCTAGTGTGGACTCGCAGGTTGAGAAAAATTGAAACAAATATAACAGTTCAATTATAACGCACTCGTTCTTCCTACCCCATGATTCGGTACAACTCATATAAGATACGGGTTCAGATAAATCGAATATAGACTAGAACACAAGAACAATAACTATGCCAATCTGTATAACAACTAATATACTATGCATATCCTGAGAGGAATACATATCAACTGACAAAAAAGAAAAGAATAAACATGTTATACATAATAAAAAAATAAGCATGTATTATACTGTAAAGAAGGCAAGGTATACTTGCCTGGAGTTTTGTCCAATCCATGCTGAGACTGTAGGTAATAAGTCAAATCCAATCTAGGCATGCTATTGGTACTATATTCTGTAGAAATCAACCAACCCACAATCAACCAAAAATCACCAATAAAACATTTATCACAACACAATTCATGAATACCATTATTATTATTGTTGGATAACACTGTGGTTTAGTCATAGGTGAATATACAAGTCCACTCATATTCACGTACAACGAAATGACTTATTTATAAGAGACTAATTAATTATTTTCATAGCTGTTATTTTAACTTCCTACACATGACAATAATCCAATGGCATATGAGTACATGGACACATGAACACATGTCACAATGATGTTCACATATTACCAAAGGTAGCATGACCTAGTTTTGAGTCTTTTGTCATCCAAAACAAGAGACTAGGTTCCAAATGTAGGACCGTTGAACACCTCTAGAGGGGGTGAATAGAGTGTGTGCGTGTGCAGCGAATTCACTTCACCAAAAAAGTCATGTCCTAACGACTATAAGCGTTATGAAAATTTTTACTAATGCTTTTTACCATTTTTAGTTGGGCGTGGGAAATTTTTGTAATGATTTTTTACCGTTGGTAAATAAAATTTCCTAAAACTAAAAAACCGTTGGGATTAAAAAATTTCTAACGGTAAAAAAGCGTAGAAAAATAATTTTTCTAACGGTAAAAAAACGTTGGTAGTTGTGAAATCGTAATGCTTTTAACCATTAAAAATTTCTCATTGCCACCCATTTTTAACCATTAGTAATTTTTATTCCTAGCGGTTTTTTAATGTTACAAATGTTTTATTGAATGATTTTTTACCGTTACAAATGTTTTATTCCCAACAGTATTCTATCTTTAGAAATAGAAAAAAAAATAAAAAAATTGGTGGTTCTATTGAGCTTGAGCTTTCAATTCATACTTATCAATCGCAAATAAAACTACAAATTTAAATACTAGTGACCTTGCACAAAAGTTTTTGAGAGAGGGTAATTTGCTAACACTTTATTATAAATAGAAGAAATATTAGTTACAAATATTACACAATAAAGTATTTTTCAGCTTCTTAGAATTTTTATAGGTAATAAAAAAGAATATTATCTATGGGTTTTGATTCATCTGGTGCAGCAATAACCCCAACACTAGTTTCTTCCTCTTAATCTTCTTATTTTCTTCAATTGATACTCTAGTAACTTCATCCAGGACCTCTTGGAATAAATATTATTGGTTATCATAATGTTAGTGATGAGAATTATACTTTCGGAATAATATAAACCGCAATGAATGTTGTAAGTGTTATATAACTAACACTACCAAATCCATATATTCTGCAATAAACTTTCATGCATGATACCTTTCTTGTTTAAGAAGTGGCCCTTCTCTAACAACTTTAAGTATCCTCTCCAATTTCCAATTGAATCTGCAAAAATATCTATGAATGGTACTAGATGTGACGAATGTGATATATATCAAGAAAAATAAATTATAGTAAGCTATAATATATATCACCCTCAAGTCAAAATATGAATGGTACTAGATGTGATGAAAATGATATATACAGAGAGCATAAGAAATGAGAAAATAAAATATATGAGCATGCAAGTTAAATTCTCAAACTACTTGTATAGTACCGGTACCTTTCAAACTATGATAACAAATGGCTAATGGCATCATTTCTGTGGACTATTAAAGAATCATAAAAATAAAAAGTTCATATATTGATAGTTGAATACAACGTATCGTGTCAGACACGACATAAACGCTCCAACATACGGTTCAATTTGTGTCTCCGAGTCTGTAATGAGTCTTGTGACTCATGTTATATTTGTTTCTGGACAACATAGATGACTACATTAGAATCTAGTTACTAGTATTTATTGACAAAATATCAATATGCTCACCTTGACAAAGGAGTTTCTGACACATTCTCCACCAGTTGATATCTGGAACCTTTGCTGCGTACCCGAACCTTGGGTACCATCTTACCATGTCTATGTATGCAGTCTTGAACCCTTCGTGCATTCTTTTGTAGTTAGGACAGGAAATCCTACTGATTTAGTAACCATAAAATAGTTATCTCCAAGTTCTCCTTTGTAAGCTATTAGAGTGCCAATCACATCAATGGTAATACACTGCAGTCTTGACAAAAGTAACATTGTGCCAATTCCTTAAACTGCTTCTTTCTTCTATAATAGACGTTTTTCTGTTAACAATGTTTATACAACTTCTATAAAGTTTAAATAATCATCTTCTAATACTGTGACACTCTTCAGTGCCAAATTTTCTGCATTAGATATTATTCTCATTAGCGAGGAAGGAAAAAGAGTAGTCTACAATAAAGTAAAATCACAATAGCAATGAGCATCCTCAAACGCACATTGTCTTCTTGGTAGTTCTCAGAACTAATACCAAGCTCTTCTAAACGAGGTGCCGGTGCCATCAGCCTAAGTGGTCATGGAGGCAATTTACTGCTTTTTGCCCTATTAACCTTTTATTTAAAGATGAGTAAAGGGAATATTTATACAGTGATGCCAGCAGAAAATTCAAGGTCTTTTCCGCAGAAAATGGTAGTAAATTCAAGGGAATAGTAACCATTTTCTCAGTGAGGTGCCGGTGCCATCACCGAGGTGCCGGTGCCATCAGCCTAAATCACTTATATACACTGATATCATTGCGGAAAGCAGTTTGATAATTGTGATGCCATCACCGAGGTGCCGGTGCCATCACCGAGGTGCCGGTGCCATCAGCCTAAATCACCGAGGTGCCGGTGCCATCACCGAGGTGCCGGTGCCATCACTTATATACACTTATATACACTGTGATGCCATCACCGAGGTGCCGGTGCCATCAGCCTAAATCACTTATATACACAGTTTGATAATTGTCAATCGGTCTTGCATTATTTGGAAGTTGAGACATCCTAATCACATGTTAGGGACAGATTGTTGCGGAAAAGGCATGCAAGTGGGTTGGTTATAATAGTAACCAAATGATTGTATAAATATTCCCTATGATTGTCAAAATATAGAAGTAGTAAATTCAAGGTCTAGTGCATGGAATGATGGGAATACCATTTTCTGCTGGCATCACTGAGAAAAGTTTACCTTGCGACCATTTTCTGCTTTCCGCAATGGTATCACAGTGTATATATAAGTGATTTAGGCTGATGGCACCGGCACCTCGGCTGCTGGCATCACTGAGAAAATGCTTTACCTTGCGACCATTTTCTGCTTTCCCTTTACTGCTGGCATCAAAATATAGAAGTAGTAAATTCAAGGTCTAGTGCATGGAATGATGGGAATACCATTGCGGAAAAGGCATGCAGTGATGCCAGCAGAAAATTCTCCTTCTTCTCAGTGATGCCAGCAGAAAATGGTATTCCCATCATTCCATGCACTAGATCTTGAATTTACTACTTCTATATTTTTACAATCATAGGGAATATTTATACAATCATTTGGTTACTATTATAACCAACCCACTTGCATGCCTTTTCCGCAACAATCTGTCCCTAACATGTGATTAGGATGTCTCAACTTCCAAATAATGCAAGACCGATTGATAAATTATCAAACTGTGTTCATGTGTTTCTCCTCTAATAATTTCGAGTGTCGATGATAATATTAGTGATTAATTGACATGATGAATTAAATAACTAATAAAACCAAGAAAGAAGTAATCATTGAGCAATCAAAACATACCTCTTGAGAGGAAATAGTAGAAGCATCACCATTGCAGCCTGCCAACTCCAAATCCTACCATTAGAAGAAGCATGGTTGAAGTAGTATATTAGTACTGGCTAGTATATATCCATGCTAGTCAAATGATCGAGTCGACATACAATGCTTAGAACTAATCGCTTCTATAGTTTCGTCATTAGAACAAGAGGTTGATTCTGGTGGCGAGGAGTGAGTTATGCAAGACAGCGTGGTATAAATTTAGTTCTTTAAGAGAATCTAAATGAAGATGAAGACTATAGCAATTGTATAAACACTTTGCAGGCAGTAGTTACCTTGCGACCATTGCTCAATGCAACCAAGCTCCAGATCTTAATTTTTAAAACTCCATCATGAAAAGTAGTTGGATTACATGCATCCGAGTAAAATAAATACACTTTTAATGTTAGAAAAATCCATATGTTGCATCCATATTGCAATTCATTGCTTTGAGTTCTTATTCGAGTTTCTGTAGTCAAATTAGGAAACAAAATAGTAATAGTCCTTACTCAAAAGCCATGAAAGATTTATTTTGTAACTAACCAATCATATCAAATACATACCAACAAAATCATCACAGAGCTCATATATCACATTCCAAGAACATATTTTTGTAATCAAAATCTTTTATATCCATACTAACATCATAATAATACAAGACTTCCTCAATCCATAAGAAAGAAACAAAGATCAGAGCACGTAGAATCACAAAAACATAAATATCCAATTAATATCCATACAAATAGCCGATGACGGTGATGGAATCCCAATAATAGTGACGAAATCCTGATGTCGGTGATGGAACCTCACTGGTCGGTGACAAATTCTCTTCTAGACTTCTGAAGGATACTAAAACTTGTCCCTAACATTTGCCCTAAAATTATATTGTGAGATAGATTTACCTTCAGAGGAGAGAGGTCCTCGGGGGGGGGGGGGGGGGGGGAGAAGCACTAGTGTTCACGGGAGAGGGAGTCTGGAGAAAAAAAGGTGGAAACTAGGGGGAATGAGAAGGAGGGGGGAGAGAACATCTAGGGTTCATGGGAGAGAGTCGGTGAAAAAATGGGCGGGGGAATGAGAAAGTGTTCCCCTTAACACTTTTGTTTTCAAGTGATAGATTTGTTTTTCTTAATTCATTTTTTATTAACATCGCTAATGGTTTTAAAGTATTATAACATAAATAATATGTTTTATATATATTAAAATTTGGTTTTTTTCTATTTATACTAATGATTGTTTTACATTGGTAACAGTTTTATACTGTTAGTAATTAGTAACGGCAAAAAACTGTTAGCAATTTAAAAAAAATTATGTTGGAAAATCCCTCTTTTGGTGTAGTGGAAAAATGTCACCAATTAAAAAATTATGTACTACGGAAGATAAGAGCAAATGAAATAATAGTAAATGATTTGAAGTAAAATTAAGAGTTAAGAAGATCAAACTCAGTGACACAGCGATATATACTGGTTTCCTTCAGGGAGGACTAATCTAGTCTCGAGTACTCCTGTTCGATGTTAATCCACTTTGGCACAAGCTATAACAGAGTGCTTGCAACTCTTACAATACCGTGCTTGGGGACAAGTGCACGACCGACTTCAATAATACCGTGCTTGGCGACGAGTGCACAACCGACTCCAAAAGGCAATTGGAAAATTGGAACATTTTTTGAATTTAGACTCCGTTACAACTCTTCAACACTAAAATCTAGATTAAACAAAAATTGTACTGGCTTGGCTAATAGTAGTATAGGATTGATTTGAAAGTATAGCTCGTAGAAAACACTTCAAAGAGAATAGAGATGTGAATGAATGAGTAATTTGAAAATATAAAAGTTTTTCTCGATTTATAGTATTTTTGTAGACTGAATTCGGACAGAGTTCAGATGCAGAAATCTCACATTCGAACGTTGGATAAAGATATAGAGCGAATTCAAAAATAAATTGAAACTGCCTTGACTGAACTCAGGCCGAAAAGGTCATCCTATATGTTTCTAATGCTTAATACTGAAACACCTACCTAACCACTAAGGCTAGGCAATTCATAATACGCACCTAAACATTATGATAACTCGTCTGCAACATATAACAAGAAATTGTTTTACACATTCCATGTCCTAAGGTCAAACCTAAAAAAGTAAATCTAAAGAATTTTAACTCAAACTTGATGGAAAATGCTTTTAACACAAAACAACTAATGAACTAATACAAGCTAGTCTAATGATATAAGCATAACAAAAATCCAGGGGTCAAAGTATATCTAGCCAAATTATTTCCTAGAGTAGCTACACCCAACAACTATTCTCAGCTATATCATAATCGATAGATTGAAACACATACGATACCTCAGACTATGATGTAAGTGTTGGAGGGGTACATAGGGCATATATTGCTAAAACTAAGGTGGGGGTGGCATCTGTCATCTATAAGGCATCGTTATTTGTCGATCAAGTGTCACGCTCCGTTCCAAAATTAGGTAGGACTAGGATTCGTAAATATGTCTGCTACGTATTAAGTGGACTCTAGCCCTACTCGAATATGTATAATTTATCTACGTTAGGTAGTTATATCTCTAAATTACTGTGATAATTCTATATCTCAATCCACAGAAGATTGATCTGTCGTAAGACCAAGTCACAAACGTTGGCCAGGCATCAACATACCGGATTCTACAATCAAGCATGTCACGATACATACCCAGTGTAAGGGCACGATACCATGGGTACGTCCAGCCTACGCTGTAGAGTCGGCAGTAGAATGCTGTCCTAGGTCACAAATACAGTATAAATGTACCTGAACAGAATATACACTCTAATCGGAGGACAACATAGAAGGTACAACTCAATCACAAATCTAAGATGGATAATTGCACGATAAGATAGATATGAAATCCTCAAAAAAGAGATAAAACCAGAAGGAAATAAGTCTAAGTGTTAAACAACACTACAACAAACATCTGAATAATACATCTCAAAAGATAACAGAAAAAGTAAGATAAAGCCCTAGCAGTCTAGCCTAGGAAATAGGGTAGTCTCCTCAGCACAAATTGGATCCTCCTGAGGGTCCAGGTCGCAAGGGTCATCTATACCAGCTCCATAGTAGGTGAGGCAGAAATCCTTCTCGTTCTCTGTAATATTTTCAACAGGTCCAGTCAGGACAGGAACGAATACATAACTCTCATACAGTTCATAATATGGCAGGAAATATAGAACTAGCAATAGAATAAAATACATGAAATACTGTAAAAAGATGTACATGAACAGTAAAAGCAGATAAATCTGAATACATGAAGGTTGTATATAAAATATGAACTGTAAGTGAATATAAGTGATTTAGAGCACAAGATGGTTATGTAATCGATTTGGGTTGTCCATACCTAAGTTAACAGAGTTGTACATGATGAAACTACTTGGGAATTGATCACATAACCACTTCTACTCACCCCTACCCCAATCAATACATAAGGATCTAGTCAAGTTACATTACCTATATGAGATTTGGTTATACATGAAGCACATGTGAACATGAGAGTACATGAGAGCACATGAGTGTACATGAATAACATGAGGACGAGGAATACATGATTTACATGAAAAGCATATGACATGATGTAATATCCAGTTTTCTAAATGGGGGTAATTTAGAAATTTTGTAATTTTAATCTTTTATTAATGATATTTAAATCATGATATGATTCTTGGTGATTTTTAATCATTTATAACTATTTTAAAATCATAACTTGTGATTTTGATGTGCTTGCTAGCGTAACCCGAGAGACTGTCTGACCTCGAGCCCAACCATGGCATTAGGATGATTTATTTTCACTTTTGAGCATGAGGGTATTGTTTGCAAAAACAAAAGTTGATCTTTATTTCAACAAACTTTGTAAGAAGATTACAAGAATTCTGGGAAAGTACAACTATAGGAATTCGATCTGAATGATGATCGCTTTATCCCTTGGACGATGTGAACTTTGAAGACGATAGCCTCTGAAGATTGCAGCAGCACTTTGGCAAGAACTCATGATCTCTGGTGATGATTTTTGATATGTATGTGTGATCCCCTCTAGGAAGGACTTGAAACTCTATTTGTAGAGTTCTAGAAATAACTACTTTTTAGTTATTCTGGACTGTGCAAGATGGATTGCATATGCATTGGACCGCGCAGACATCAGACTGCACTGGCGGTTATTTGATCGTGGGCCAACTGTATTGGACACATGGCATTATTTGATTGAAATGCGCATGATCGTGTACAGACGGTTACCACGTAATGAGTCATTGATGGCATGAAGGCCACGTGTACTTTGTCAGTTGTCTTGATAGAGTGTGCCACCTGAATTGTGCTGGCTTCAGATTATGCTGGGTTGGACCGCGCTGCAAAGAGTCTGGCAGATTGCGCTGTATATACAGTTGTCCTCGAGCGCAGTACTGCAGGATAAACGAACAGTTTCCTCGTCCTCCGTGCTGTCAGTTGTCAGAAGATCTGATTCTCTGTCAGGTAATTATGACAAGGCCACGTCAGCCTGCGCACTTGGATGAGTGCGCAGTTCAGCCTGCGCAATCGAGTTGGTGCGCAATCTGTCTCCTGCGTAATTCACTTGAAGGATGCCCAATTTGATTTTTATGACTTCTTTGATGGGTGCAACTTGATTTTTAGGACCTACAAGACCCCCTTCAAAGTTTTCGAAGTTTGAAGATAGTCAAAGCTTCGAAATACTTTGAATTTTGATTTAAAAAAATTAAGTTGCGCAAGTAATGACTTGTCTGCGCAATTGGAGGAGTCAGCTCCCATTTCTTCGACGCAATCTGAGGCGACCGTTGCTCTTGAAAAACTATAAATAGTTCTCTTCATTCTTCTTGTTATTCTTTACTTGTTTTCATTTTGCTAAAGAGAGAAAAGTTCCTGAGCCTACTCTGACTTTCTTCCTTCTTCTCCGTCGACTTCAGATGGCCCCAAAGCGTTCTGCCGTCGACAAGGACAAGGCCCCACCGAGTCTTCGACTTGTGCTGTGCCGCACGTTTCACGATATGAAATCGGACATCCAGCATTGCAAGGTAGTTATTCGATCGAAAACCCTTTTTAGGGTTCTTCGACATGATTGAATCCCCAAACCTATCTCTTTTTAGAGATTTGGTTATACTACGCCGCCCTGTTTAGGGTTTCGATTGCAGAAACCTTATAGTTTTCATTTTTATGAAGACTATTTTCTTGTGCAATCAGTTAGAATGCGCTGGCAAAAGTCAGCGTAATCTGCTGATTTGCGCAAGGCTGTCCAGCGCAAACTGATGCTTTGCGCAAGTTATTCAGCACAATCTAATGGCTTGCGTAAGTGGATGAGTTGGCACAAGTGGACAGTTTGTGCATAGAAGCTGTTGTTGCGCAATCTGATGCTTGTGCAATCTAATGCTTGTACAATTTGCTGACAGAATCTTTGATTTTACTTGTACTGAATTCTGTCTTTCTATTTGATGCAGTTAACATCAGAGAGGACCCAGAGTATAAAATCTTTGTAGGGTCCCTTGCTGAACCAGAATTTAAAAAAGATTTGTCCCATGTGCTTTTTCTCCAATATGCTCTGCCATCCTCCCGCCAAGCCATCTTGGTAGCTCAGGACAATGAAACTCTATTAAGTCTGATGAATGGGCAGCCTCTGCAGACTGTCGATGCCATTGCCCATAAGAAACCCCTGTTCTTATTTGGCAAAGCTATTGACAAGAGTTCTCAGCCAAGACCCCGTGTTGAGCAGAGACTCTTCCAGAGAAAGAAGAAAATAATCATGTTACCGGACATTGCTAGATGTCTCCCTCTAGCCCGCTATGCCTATGCAAGCCATCCCAGTAGGATGGACTGGGATATTACCCCCCTCCAACAAGCAAGGACAGGGAATATTTGTGTAAAGAAAGGCCCAAACAACAAAGATTTGTTCTATAGCTCTTCTGAGCGTCATAGCACTTTGCTCAGAGGATTGAAGCCAGGCTGCATCCCTCCAGAGAACTCTTCCTTGCTTCTGCCGGTGAGGACACCAATCTTTGCTAATGAATATGCAAAGGTTGAGAGCAGATACCCGGATCAGGATATCCGGTTGACAGGTCTGGTGAACCCAGACAACAAAAGGTGGAGCTGCATAACCAATTGGATATTGGTTCAGTTCGAAGACAAGCTTAAAGAGATCGAGCTATATCATGCGGTATACGCTACCGTATATGGATTCCTCTCAAACCCTCATCTGTTTCTGGCCTTGGCAGAGAGGTACAATTATAGGATAGGGACATTCATGACACCCTGCGGGAAAATTGGATTAGCCCTTCATGAGATGAAATACATCTCGTGCTTACCAATGGAAGACTTTCCTTATGAGGAATATGTTTTAACAAACGACGAGTTAGACCGACTTCGTCGAGAAAATACAGAGATGGTGGCCGTTTTCGACGAACTACTGTGCCACTATAAAATTTGCTCCCTGTACTATAAGAGCGGTTCTTCCGGCACCTGTTATTCCTCAAAGTGGTTGCCTTATCTTTTCCTTAATCATATCACTGAGAAAAAGACTAAGGATCATGATTCGTGCAACCCGACTTTCTTCTAACCCCTCAGCTACAGTGAAGTAATAAGACTGATGGAAGAAAAGAAGAAAATGGATATCAAAGTTAATGACGAACTTCAATACCCTCCGCTCAAGATCGAAGATTTTGTTGAGAGTTTTATGAGAATGGGCTACAGGCCCATGTCAAGAGAAGCCCAGCTGGCGGGTTTCCTGACATATTGGCTCCGACGCTTCATCGTACCCGGAGCGAGCACCGTGGACCGCTTCTACCATAGCGTACTTTTTACTGCTGTCCGGTTAGTCTTTGGCTATCGGATGGATTTGCTGTCAGCGATGAACTGTAGAGTGAATGCAGGTCTTCATCTTTATGTTGACTCCATGCTCAAATGGAAGGATGAGAAGGGGAACTTCCCTCGACTGGAGTTGCCTTACACCTATTTGTTCGGATGGTTGCTTCTGTACCATCCGTCATTGATGAACCCCAACATGGGAGCAGTCGACGGTAGCTATCTACAGAGATTTTCCCGGAGCAAGTAGGTATACACTAGTCTGAAGGATTGCAGACGTGTCTTGAACCTTGGGAAGGGATGGAATTTTTATTGCGTGGTCCCTCCAACCGGTTATGAACATATGTCGACAAATTTAGTTGACCTTGGGAGGCAGCCGTTGGGTCGGGCAGCATTCGACTGGCTGAGGACGATCAGGCCGTCGTATTTGGTGTATAGATTTGAAGATGAGTGTTTCTTGGAACCATATCTGCCAAGCCGCTTCGTTCATCAATTTGGTTACGACCAGTTCCACGTAGGTAATACTATAACTTGCCTACAAGGAAAGGGGTATCTGATTGATGGTGCCAGAGCATGGGCCTATTACAACGCTCGAGACACAAGGACATTATTCTCGATGCGACCAAGAATGATCATGTCCCTCGAATGTTATATACATATTCACTTTTTTACACAGCTGTAAATACTTTCGCCGAGAACTTCAATCTTGTAGATAGTTTTGCGACGGCGACGCGTTTGAAGAAAGGAGCAACTGCTATGCTAGCTCCAGGAAATGATGAGCAACATGAACCAGTGGATGATCCCTTGGAAGCCTCAAGGGAAGCTAACTTCCCTGGGGAGGTTAATGAACCACTGAGGGTTTCTTTGAAAGTGGCCAAATCTCCAACCAAGGAGAGAAAGAGAAGGATTAATGAACCTTCCTCTCCGGTTGCAAAGAAGAAACTTATCTTAGACCCCTCTGAGAAGGTCACCACCAGGTCGCAGTCTCGGCAACTGGCCGAGTCGACCCGAGAAAAAGCGACCACACCGACCTTTCTTCCAAAGCAGGTCGATGTAGTAGATGTGGAGACTCCTGAAAGACCTCTTCATCGAAAGAAACTGGCCTCTAGAAGAAGAAAGAGGGTGATCACCCCTCCAAGACAAATCTTGTCTTCAGTGGTGGCCAGTGTTGTAGCTGGAATAACCATGTCATCCCCTACACCTACCTCTGAGCCTAGGCAGGAGACTCCTTCCCCAGAGCCAAGGAATGAGGTTGAACAAAGAGATCAAGCTGAGCTAGGGGCTGAAGCTGAACAGAGGAATGATAAAATTTTGCGATCTCCTTCTCTTGCGGTGAGAACTTCCCAGATTCCTGCTACACCAGGAGGGCTCCGTGAGGAAGAAGATCGTCTGATGATTGAAGCTTTAAATGATTGCAATTTCGGTCTGCAAGACGATGTTAATCAAGCCGCTGCCGCAACTGCCTGCGAGGAAGCTCCAGATCAGGATAGCATAAGCGATGAAGATACATCAACAGAAGAAGTTGATGATACATTAAATCCCGAAGCAGGCACTGATGTTCACATGTCTTTCGAAGCCGTAGACGACACACTGAATTCTGAAGTGGATGTGGAGGTATACGTATCTCCGAAAAGGAATACAGATGTAGAAGTAGCACCTACTGAAACTACTTCTGCTGATCCAAAAGGTATTAAATATTTTTTTCTACCTTCTTTTTATAGATTCAAATAGCTGACATCTATATATTTTTATCCATGCAGAACTTGAATCTTCCCCGGTTCCTTCCGTATGCACAGATATAGTGCCAGTAACGACTATCGCTAGCGGTAGCTGACATTTCTCGGATGGTTCTGAGGCCGGAAGTAGCCAGGCAGTAATGTCTGAGGCTACTTTCGCTAGATTGGAATCTGTACCAGCAGACGAAAGGCTTGTTGCTGGGGCAAGTCATGGTAAGATTGCCTTTGATCTTTTGATCATTTTTAATTAGTTGCTAATGACAACAACAATCAATGATAAGGTTCATTTGATTTTACAGAAGAACCTCTGGGAGGAGCAACTAGCTCTACGATGGCTCCTCTGGCTAAAGAGTCGTCTACTCAAAGAGAAGAAACCGAACGTTTGTCTTCACAGACACCTGTTGCTGCTTCTATATCTATAGGAGTAGCTGCTACCCCGGGTGCTCTGGCTACCAACCGTTTTGTCGTCAGCTCCTTTAGTAACATTTTCTTTTAGTCTTTGAAACCCTTAGTAGATAGGGTGATAGAAAAAGAAGAGGCTGGTTTCTCTATCATCAGAGATCCAACCTCCTATTTGATTAATGCCATCCGTCATCAAGGCGACGAAGCTCAGGCTGTTTTTCTCGAACATGTACTAGATGAGCTAGAGACATCGGTCAAAATTTACAAAGAGCTGAATAAGGAAGAGATGGAGTCCTTGGTGCAAGCTGAATTTGAAAAGATGTCTCAAGAGGCTGCAGTTGAGAAGTTAATTTCCAAATTCTCTTGGATGCTTTCACTAACAAGTCTGCTGAGTATAATGCCCAAGTGGAAACAGTGGCATCTGTTGCTGACGAGAAGGAGAGGAAGGTTGCAGAGCTGCAATCAGAATCTGCCCGTCTTAAAGAAGAGCTGAGACTTGTCCAGCTTACTCTGGAGGACGAGGCCGCTCAACACCAGACTGCAGTTCAACAGCTGAATCTCTGACTCTGGAAAGGGATGAGTACGTCTCAACTCATCAAGAAGAAATCTCTCGCAGAATAGTGACTATGCCATCTTTTGACGACAAGTCTGGGATGGAGGAAGCTAAGAAGCGGGTGATGGAATCTCGTGAGGAGCGGCTGCAATCTTTGAAGCAGCAGATGACCAACTTAATGACTCCGCCAGCAGAATAAGAAAGACTTTTGTATCTTCAATCTATTTGTGATATGTAATACTGTAATGTCTTTCAATTTTTGATCAATAAAAGACATTTTCTTGGTGGCTCTATTATTTGTTGCATATCTTATTCAGATATAAATAATAGCGATAGAAAATATATTCAGAGGTGCATGACATGATATATTTCTTGATTTTGGAAAATAATCATATTCAATTACATCTGCTCAGAGGTAATATGGACGTGGCAAATATAATTTATTGAATATCATTATTTCAATAGACAACTTAATCAAATATGACAAGTTGCTGATATGAACGAAATAGATGATTCTTCAAAATATGAACGAAATAAATAAACGAAATGAATCGTCGGGATGAACGGATGGACCGTCAAATGAATTAAATGAATGTGATGAACGGGTGAACCGTCATGATGAACGGGCGAACCGTCAGATGATGAATGGGCGAACCGTCGGATGAATAAATATGATGAATGGATGAACCGCCGGGTGAATGAATATAATGAACGGACGAACCGTCAAAGGGATATAATGAACGGATGAACCATCAGATAGATGGGCGAACCGTCGGACGAATTAAATGAAGTTTCGTTATCGTATGAATCTCTGTCTATAAATAGAACAGAAGATCAGAAGGGATGGTCACTTTCACTTTTCAACATAAAGATGTCGTCTGGAGATGCATCCAAGAAGAAAAAGATCGCCTCGAAGGTGGAAGCAGGTACTGAGGAACATCCAGTCGAACCGGCTCTACCAAAGCAGATAGCAGCGGGCGAAGGTTCGTCTGCCTCCAAACCGCCAAAGGACATCTTGGACTTTCTTCTTGAACCAGGAAAGACTGAAGAAGAAGAAGCCATGGGAATGGCTGCTTGCAAGTTCCTGGTGGGTTCCAGCAAGAATATTCTCGACTCTTTTGCTGATTATGTTTTTGATAAGGATGGTAGTAGACCACGTCCCAATTTTGAGAAGGATAATAGTGACCTTCCTTGATATTATGTACTATCATTCATGATGAAATAAAAATTGAATTTTATTTATGAACTTGTCTGATGATTACAAGCAATGTCTGTTACATTTATACATAATACTTTTTTAGGAACTTGCCATTGATAGGCATCATTGCAACTCGACCGTCTAGCTCTGTGAGTTGATAGGCTCCATTTGAGAAGACTTTGCTCATAATATATGGTCCTTCCCACTTTGCATCGAATTTGCCCTTGCTCGAGTGAGTCATAGTCATAGGACGTCTAACGGTTAGAACAAGCTCTCCTTTCTGAAAGGCTCTGACCTTAACTTTACGGTTGAAAGTCTTTGAGATGCGGGCTTGGTATAACTCAATATGTTGTTGAGCCAATAGCCGCTTCTCATCGAGCGCCTCCAATTCTTGAAGTCGAAGAAGATCGTTGTTCTCTGTCGTGAGTTCGTTGGCGATAGCAATCCTCAAAGACGTAATTTTTAGTTCCAGAGGTAGAACTACTTCACAGCCGTACACCAAAGAAAAAGGTATACAGCCTGTAGTGTTGCAGACCGTAGTACGATAGGCCCAAAGACATTCTCCAAGCTTTTCACTCCAGTTTCGTTTGTTAGTGGATACAAACTTCTTGAGGAGCTTAATAATAGTCTTGTTGAAAGCTTCAGCTAAGCCATTAGCAGCAGGATTGTAGGCTGTCGAAGCGACATTGTCAATCCGGTGATCGTCACAGAACCTTGTGAACTTTTGGCTGATAAATTGGGGTCCGTTGTCATGAATGATCCTTCTAAGTATACCAAATCTATAGATGACATGGTGTTTGACAAAGTTGATGACACTGCTGGTCTTGACTTCAGCCAATGGTATAGCTTCGGTCCACTTGGAGAAGTAGTCGGTTATTGCCAGTATGAACCGATGTCCTCTAGAAGAAGGAGGATTGATGGGACCGATGATGTCCATGCCCCAAGCTTCAAAAGGCCAGGAAGCAGCAGTCGGATGAAGAAATTCTGACGGTTGATGAATAAAATCTGCATGAATTTGACAAGCTCGATATTTCCTTGCATATTCGATGGCATCAGATAACATAGAGGGCCAGTAGTAACCCATGCGTCGGATGCGATCCTGCAGTTTAGGACCGGGTTGGTGTGCTCTGCAGACACCGTCGTGAGCTTCACGCAATACTTGCTTTGCTTCATCACCTGCAAGGCAGCGCAAGAGTAAACCGTCATAAGTTCACCGATAGAGAGTTTTGGTGGTCTGATTGTAGTAGAATCGTAGAGACTGCCGACGAATACTCGTAGCCTCTTTGGGATCTTCAGGGACTATGTCATGGACCACGAAGTCGATGAAGGGAGTTCTCCAATCTTTATTGGTAACATTGACTTCAGTAAGATTACTTAACTCAATATTATGATTGTTTTCGACGCAGAACAATTCCCGATTAGAGATAACCACCACCTGCTGTCTTTTGATAGGGATGGCTAAAACTGCTGCAAGATTGGCTAAAGTGTCGGCTTCAGTATTGCAAGCTCGGTGTACATATTCGATGAAGAAGGCTTTGAATGATGTAGCCATGTTGATTGTCGCTTCAAAGTAAGGCACTAGATCTTGATGGCAAACTTCATAAGTCCCTCTAACCTGGTTAACAACCAGCTTGGAGTCACCGTAGACTTCAAGATACTCGACGTCAAGTTGTTTGGCTAGCTGAAGGCCAATGAGTAGAGCATTGTATTCTGCCACATTGTTGGAGCAAGGTTCATCTAAGGAGTAGGCTCTTTGAATAGCTGACCCGTCTGGAGAAACAATGACAACTCCAACTTCTGCGACAATGGCACCATTGGGTCCAATTCTGGATGCACCATCAAAGAATAGACGCCAAGTAGGAAATTCTTCGGAGATTGTATTAGATTCCAAAGTCTCGTCTGGAATTTCATCATAGAGTTGGATGTCTCTGGAACAGGATGAGCTGCTAAGAAATCCGCCAGTACTTGGCCTTTGACAGACTTTTGAGGAACATATACCATGTCATATTGGGCTAGCAGAATGGCCCATGTAGCCCGCCGAGAATTGAGTGTGCTAGGCTTCTTCATCAATACCCGAAGAGGATTAACTCGGGATATGACATGAATAGTTTGGCCAATGATATAATATCGAGTCTTTTGAACAGCAAACATAAGAGCTAGGCATTCTTTTTCGACCGGACTATAACGGTGTTCAGCACCAATCATAGTACGACTGAGGTAGTAAATGGCTTGTTCGTGGCCTTCTTTGTTCTTTTGGGCATGTAAAGCATCCAATGAATGATCCATAGCACGGACATACATTAAGAACGGTATGCCAGAGATTGGTGGCACCAAGACTGGTGGATTCATGAGATATCGCTTTATGTCGTCAAATGCTCGTTGACATTCTTCGGTCCAAGCGAAAGATACACCCTTCTTCATTAGTTGAGTAAATGGTCTGCAGCGTCCAGACAGATTCGAAATGAATCTCCTGATGTACGCAAGTCGACCTTGGAATCCTTGTAGCTCTTTTAGGTTGCGTGGAGGACGCATCTCTTGAATGGCTTTGATCTTCTCGGGATCCACGTGTATACCCTTAGAGGTAATAATGAAGCCGAGAAATTTTCCACTAGAGACACCCAAGAATGACTTGGTAGGATTCATTTTGAGTTGATGTTGGCACATGAGGTTGAAGATAGTTCTCAAGTCTTGGATGTGATCTTCCTTTAGACGACTTTTGATAGCGATATCGTCGACGTAGCATTCGACAGTCTTGCATAGATGATCTCGAAAGATGGTACTCATGGCTCGTTGGTATGTTGCACCAGCGTTCTTGAGACCAAATGGCATTACAATATAGCACTAGAATCCACGAATAGTACGAAAAGAAGTATGTTTTTCGTCTTCAGGATTCATCAGAATCTGATTGTATCCGGAGAATCCATCTATGAAAGATATTCTTTCGAAACCACAGGTGTTGTCGATCATAACGTCCGTGATAGGGAGAGAAAATTCATCTTTTGGACATGCTTCATTAAGATCCCGAAAGTCGATGCAGACTCGAACTTTTTTGGTTTTCTTTAGAACTGGGACAACATTGGCTACCCATTCAGGATGCTGTTCTTCTCGAATAAAGCCACAAGCGATGAGCTTCTTGAATTCATCATCGATTGCGTCCATCATTACTGGCTTGAAGTGCCGTTGTTGCTGTTTGACCGGTTTTGCATTCGGCAAGATGTTCAATTTGTGAGTAGCAACTTTGGGATCTAGACCTGGCATGTCCTCATATCTCCAGGCAAAGACGTCTATGTATTCCTGAATAAGAAGAATTAATTCTTGCTTATCTGCCTCCGGAAGGTTCTTGCTGATAAATATTGGACGAGGTGACCCGCTCTCTCCTACATCAACTTGAACTAATTGATCTTCAGTAGGAGGTTCCCTTTGTTCGAATCGGAGTTCCTATTGGGTATCCATTCGTTGAGCCCAGGGATCTATTTCAGGACTTTCTTCAACATCCTCGTTATAGCCTTCTGGAAGTTCGAAGGAGACCATGTTAGAAGATACAGTCAATTGATGAACTTGACCGATGCTGGTGTCAGAATCCCATGATCTGGAATCAAAAGAATTAGAGCGCTCTTCACTATAGGATTCAGAAGCTGCTAGGGATAATACCGAAGGTGAAGCATATCTGAGACCTCTTTTGATCCTGCTGTAATACATCTCTGACTTCCCTTTCGGCACAGCCGTACGGATAGGAGTTCTTCTACCTTTACCGTAATTGAAGCCATTCTTGAAGTCATAACCCATCTTTTGGATGATGTCTTTTAATTGTTGACTGTAACGACAGAGTTGAAGATGCCCCGTATCATTACTTTTGCTATCATCCGTATAGCTGAATTGTTGTTCTGGTCCTTTACTAAAAAGTATTGGACTCTCGCCTTTCTTACGAGCGGAAACAATACGATATGAATTCATTGGGTGTTCAAATAAGACTTCTGTTTGAAGAGATTGCACAACTCCCATCGTAAATGATTGAAAGCTATCTAACATATCCAAATAGCACTTCACATGATAAATGACATCAGTATACTGGAAAGTAGATGCTTTTTCATTAATTTGTACATCTGTATTTATAGTAGAACCTTTAGCCTTAGCAGACTTTGTCAGATTGATTACAAGAGGGGAAGAAGAAGAACGTAGAGGAGGATTGGCCTTGTTACGACGGAGGTCGATAACAAGCGGCTCAGAGGAGGTGAGCTGCCTTTTTTCCTTGTTATGAGATAAATCAATAACAAGTGGCTCAGAAGAGGTGAGCTACCTTTTTTTCTTCTTACGACGTAAGTCAATAACAAGTGGCTCAGACGAGGTGAGCTTCCTTTGATCGTGATAATCATCGGTTGGTTTCTTCTGGACTGGCAAGTGAATAGCCAGTGGCTTGGAGGACTATGGATGAGAAACACGCCCTTTGACAGGTATGATGAGGGTGTCATTAGGCACTGTTTCTTACTCTTCTTCAGTATCCAGAGATAGGACAACCTTCATGAATTCATCCTTATACATACGGGTACCATTACAGTATGCTTCGACGCCTTTGAAAGGATAGAGATCAGCAACCTCCTTTTGCACCTCTCCATTATCATCGATATATTTGAAACATTGATGGAGAGTCAAAGGAACAATGTTATGTTCATGCAGAAATGGTCTTCCCAACAGAGCATTATAAGAACAACCATGGTTGTCAATGATATAGAAGGTCACCTTTGTGTGAAGATTACCTATTTGGAGTTTTAGGCGAATCATGCCCAGAGGTTCACTCCTTCCCTGATTGAATCCGAGGATGGTGGTGATTGTACTGGAGAGACTATGCACCGGGATCTTCAATGCATCCAACATTGTCTTCGGCATGATCTTGAGAGCAGACCCTGGATACGATCGACTTTTATCGAGTCGACATATCCTGTATAGTATAGAGGACGGTCGTGCCTATTATCTTCCATCAACATGTCATCCTGTGTGAAAGTTATGTTTGGAATTAACTCCAACACACTATGACAATGGAGGCAAGAGACTGGCTCTGCTTTCGGCTTCTTTAGCAGGGCTAGACAAGTTTCAGCTTGCATGAGAGCCTCACTCAGAGTTTTCTGAGTCTCTTTGGAGAGGCGCAAGAGCTCGAAGATGGACAGTCGAGCCGGTGTATTGGCCAACTGAGCCAAGATATCAAAGTTGTAAGGCTTTTCAAGTCCGGAAGGAGATGACTTCTTCAAAGGTTTGTCGAAACGGACTTGTTGTTTGCCTTTGTCAGCTATCGTCGGCTTGGGAGGAGTAGACTTTACAACCGGTGAGGATGCAGTAGGAATATCCTCAGTAGAAGCAGGCTGCACTGGAGCAGGCTCAGAAGAAGAAGCATGATTCTCTTTAGCTTTGGGGTAATCCTTTAGATAGGCTTTCCCTGATCTGGTGCCCAGCAAGATTTTCTCGTCAACTATGGGGTCAAAAGATACCATATTGCAAGTCTTTGTTTTGCCCTTGGAGCGGTCTTTCTTCTTGGAGGAAGAGGGAAGTTCAAATTCTGAAGCAAGATCCGGATGAATCCATATAATCTCGCCATTGTCAAGAGACAAGGGGACAAGACCTGTACTTCGTGGAGGAGGTAGATTCTCGATCTCAAGAGTAGCTTTGGGGATAGGAATGACACCATGCTGTACCATCTGGGACGGGAAGTCACCAAATTGAACTGAGACCATGTTTGCGGTAACAGTTTTCTCGTCTTGATGTAGGGTCACAACACCAGCGTTGACCAGCTCTTGAATTTTGCCTTTGAGCACATAATATGCTCGAGTGGAATGCCCAATGAACCTGTGATAAACATAGTACTTAGGATGATCAGTCTTACCGACTTTATCAGGCTTCTTCGGATCTGGAAGCTGGAGCTTGTTGCTTTTGATCAAACAATCAAAGATGCTCATTGTGTCATTCTCGTCAAAAGAGTACTCTACTTTCGTACGAGGTTCCCTCGGTGGAGGTGCTGAAGGAGTAGAAGTGGACGTAGGGGGAGCTACGTTGACCGCCAGAGATTCTTTGTTCTTATTCGTCAAGTTGATATTCAAAGTTTCTTTTCCCTTGCGGTTGTTCTGGCGATTACCACCACCCGATGTCTGGTGTTCATCCCGGTCGAGGTTAGACATTTGTACCCTTAGCTGCTTGAATTTGTCAGCGCTAACTTTAGCTGCTTTAGCATTGACAATGAAGGATGGCCAATCTTGGAACTGAGTAGACCCTGTCCACATGCTGATGATAGGCAAAAGATTTGCCTTGCAGGTGTCTATGGTGACAGCGGCCAGAGTTCCAGGAGACATTTTCAAAGCTTCCCGACGAAACCTTTCAATGAAACTCTCTACAGTTTCATTGTGTCTTTGTTTGATTTTATTGAGGGCTGACATGGTCATGTCGTTGATCCCCTCATAGAATTATTCCAAGAAGATTTGTTTTAGACCTGAGAAGGAGGTGATACAACCATCGGGCAAGCTTCTGTACCAATCATATGCCACGCCAGCTAAACAACCAACGAATACTCTGGTAAGAAGAGCATCATTTGGCTGAAGTTGGACAGTCATAACCTCAAAGTGGTTAATGAACTGACTGAGAGAAGTGCTGCCATCAAACAACGAGATTGTTGGAATCTTGTACTTCGGAGGAAACGGGACTTTCTTCCATTCAACTGGGTAGGGTTGCTTGATCCCGAACCTCTGTAAGTTGTTCTTCTCTTTGAAAGCCTCGAACTGAGTGCCCAGGAGTTTGACAGCTTCGTTGGGATCTTCTACTGATGTAGAAGGAGCAGGCTGAATCACAGTGTTAGGGGGAGGAACAGCGTGATAAGCACTACCCCCAGCACCTGACTGACTGGGTGTAGGTTGGATTTGTACAGGAGGTAATTGAGGAGATGCTACCCCCAGCCCTGTATTGACAGGCACCGACGATGCTATGATTTCAGGATTTGTAGCAGGTACTGTCGGTGGAACTGTATGCTGGGCCACAATGATAGAATGCATACTTGCAACCATCTCAGCCATGGTCTTCAACTTGTCTTCTAATGCAGCTATTCGTTGTTCTTGACTAGCTGAACTGGAAGCATCTGGATCTTCAGTGACAACATAAGCTATCACTTCTCTAGGTACAGTGGAGGACACCGTCTGTTCAGAACTTTCGCTGTATGTATCATAGTCGGAGAAAGAATCATCTCCTGAGTGAGAAAGAGGAAGATGACCGGAAGGATCTTGAAGATTCCTTTGACCGATTGTGTCTCGGCTTCGGGATCAGGTATGTTGGAATACTCTATCGAAAGATTCTTGGAGTAAATCCAAATACCGCTGGCTTGGCTTGCCATGCTTGGAGCACTCTCCTACCCCCAGTGTCTCTGGAAGACATGTTGACAAAAGCGTTCAAAACTTCGTCTTCATCTTCTGTCATAGGTTCAGAGTTTATAAAGTTCAGACGATCGAAGACAGATCGTCTTGTTGTCTGATAACAACACTTGATGACCACTTTGTGATTACAATGGTGTCCAAGTGGTTGCACTGGAGATGTTGCGATGTTGTTCTATTTTTGTTTAAGGTGTTCTCGGAGATCGGAAACAACAACGGGACGAGAAGAAGTTCGAGGGATGTGTTCTTTGACAATATTCGGAACATGGTTCCGGTTCTTCAAATATTTTATCCCCTGAGTGTACAGGGAAGTACTCATTTCATTGGCATAGGTGTTCGGATTTTTGATCGTGGTAGTTTGCTTCTGATGCTGGTTGGTCTTCGGCATTGGCTGTTTGCGTTTCACCGAAGTTGGTCGATTGAGATAAGTTCTTAGATCAGCAAACTCACCCCCAGTGGTTTCTGTCTGAGATACTAGCAATTTTCCCTGTTTTGAACGGAATATCTTAAGAGTTGGAAGATCTTAAAATTCTGCTACCGGAGTAGGCAGAATACCACTATGATCAGTACACTTCCATTTGGCAATGAGGAAAGAAGAACCCTTATTAGAGAGAGTTCTTGTACTGACTGGTGCCGGAGCACGTTCAGATTGATCTTCTACGGTAAAAACCGAGGAAGACTGAGAAAAGACCAAAGGGCCTTTTCCTTTGTTTTGTGAAGAAGGGTTAGCTAAAGAGCGTTTCCCTCTGTTGTCTTCCAAGTCGTGGGACGAGGAAGTTTGAGAAAAGACCAACGGGCCTTTTCCTTTGCTCTGGGGAGGAGGAGGAATAGCCAAAAGACTACCCCTAATAGATTGCGCAGGAGCAACAGGGTGCTTGAGAGGAGGAGCAGAGCTTTTTCCCTTGCTATGAGAAGAGGAGAGATTAGCCAAAGGGCTGTCTCTCTTAGGCTGTGCTGGCACAGTGTGCGCATGGGTTGGAGTAGTCGATGGCGCACTGGCAGGTTACGCATGAGTAACTCTGGCAGAAAGTCTTCAGGTCTCAGTCACAATGGCTTGCGCAGCAGGAGTCTTGTTGCCAGAGTGTTTGGGTTTCACTCTGGTTGCTGGAGTGGTAGATTGTGCAGGAAGAGTTGCAGCCAACTGCGCCAGAGGAATAGGAGTCTTGCACTTTGACAGAGTAGCATAGGAAGTAGGTTGTGCACTGTCAAGGGGAGCAGCATACTGCGCATGGGTAGTAGCAGCAGACTGCACTGCAGAGACAGCAGTCTTGGGAACAGAGGTAGTAGACTGTACAGCAGGCTGAGCAGAAGCAGTGGACTGCACAACAGTCTTGGAGACCCACACTGGGTAAACTTTGCTTGTGGTAGAAGTTGTTACAGTATGAGGGGTTGTCCTGGAGTTGATCATCGCCTCGTAGGCCGTCTGGTTGACCTTTACAACCAGCATCTTCTGCGTCTTTCCGATAAACGCAATGTCATATTGAGTTGTTACTTCCTCGTCGAAGGAGAAAGTCGTCCCCAGCAGAGTCGCCATTTTGTTTACAAAAACAAAAGTTGATCTTTATTTCAATAAACTTTATAAGAAGATTACAAGAATTCTGGGAAAGTACAACTATAGGAATCCGATCTGAATGACGATCGCTTTATCCCTTGGACGATGTGAACTTTGAAGACGATAGCCTCTGAAGGTTGCAGTAGCACTTTGGCAAGAACTCCTGATCTCTCGTGATGATTTCTGATATGTATGTGTGATTCCCTCTAGGAAGGACTTGAAACTCTATTTATAGAGTTCTAGAAATAACTACTTTTGAGTTATTCTGGACTACGTAAGATAGATTGCGCATGCATTGGGCCGCGCAGACATCAGACTGCGCTGGCGGTTATTTGATCGTGGGCCAACTGTATTGGACATATGGCATTATTTGATTGAAATGCTCATGATCGTGTACAGACGGTTACCACGTAGTGAGTCATTGATAGCATAAAGGCTACGTGTACTTTGTCAGTTGTCTTGATAGAGTGCGCCACCTGAATTGTGCTGGCTTCAGATTGCGCTGGGCTGGACCGCGCTGCAAAGAGTCTGGCAGATTGTGCTGTATGTACAGCTGTCCTCGAGCGCTGTGCTGTATGATAAATGAACAGTTTCCTCGTCCTCCGTGCTGTCAGTTGTCAGAAGATCTGATTCTCTGTCAGGTAATGATGACAAGGCCACGTCAGCCTGCGCACTTGGATGAGTGCACAGTTCAGCCTGCACAATCGAGTTGGTGCGCAATCTGTCTCCTGCGCAATTCACTTGAAGGATGTCCAATTTGATTTTTATGACTTCTATGATGGGTGCAACTTGATTTTTAGGACCTACAAGTATTTTGGTCATTTGACCTCTTTGAATTATTTGATAATTTATTTAATTGGTGTTTTTGATTTTTGACTTGAGCTAGTTGAGACTTGTAGACTAGCCTAGAAGCTAACCCTAGTTGGTGACCCTAGTCTAACTCAAGTTAACCTACTTTAGTAATTAGAAATTAGTTTTAAGGTAGGAAGGATTAGTTTAAGTGAAATTAGTTCATGACTAGTGACTTAAGTCAATGACTTATGACTTACCAATTTCAAGACTAGTAGTTAAGCCATAGGCCCATGACTTAAGCCCAAAACCAATTTAAACCCACCCATGGCAGCCACTATTAGGGTTTTCCCTTTCCTATAAGTAATCTCTTAGTGTGTTCTTGCCTCTTTTGAGTTTGCCCTAATTTTGGAAGGAGAGGTATTTTCCCATTGCTCTAAAATCCTATTTTATTCATTTGAACTCCTTTTTAACCCTAGTCTCTTGCATTAGGATCTAATTTATGTTTGTTTATTGATTTTGGAGGATCACCTCAGTTTGTGTGCCATTTGGAGAATTGGAGTTGCCGTTTGGAATCACTTCCTTTGAAGCTTTTCTTGAGTTTTGATAATCAATAGGTAAATCATCTAAACTCATAGTTTTTCCTGATTTCTTTGCATATAAGGTTAGGTTTTAGGGTTTCCTAGCTGTCCCCGAGATTTGGGCACAAATTGTGTCCATTTCGTGTCCGTATCGGACACGTATCACAACAGTAATATAGGTGTTTGCAGAAATGCCACAGAGAAATCTATTTTCGTATTTTTGAAAAGTAATTGCATAGATTTGTAGATCTACATGAGTGTATGAATATTTCTGAAGATGGTATGGTGTTTTGTGTCCGTTTGTATCGTATTTTTTACCTGGACACGCAGCAAGAGCCCTTAGGCCGTGTCCTACATATCGGGGGCTATATCTCGGGATACAGGACACGTCGAGACCCGAATTTTTGGGGGAAGCAAGGGGCAATGTCTTTCACAATGCTCCTAAAATTTGGGAGCATGTCGTGGAGTACACGTGGAGAAATCACACTCGCAAGGGTCGCGCGCTATCGCGCGTAGACGGCTGTGCACGTGCACAGACACGACTGACACGGAGTTCGTGTCGTGTCTGTGTGTCACGTGGATACGTTTCAGGGTGACACAGTCCTAGACCTACCCTAGGCGCACCTCTGGACACGAACACGAGTTGTGTCGGGTCGTTTGTCGCGTGTTAGATGCACGTGGACGCGTGCACGATGATTATATGTGCAAAGTCGGGTGTCTGGGTTCGTGTGTCATTTTAGACACGATTCGTGTCCAATTCTTGGACACGAAGACCCTACCTAGTATCCTCACATGTATAACACTATTTACCAACTTGTTATTTGTAAATTAGATGGATAATTGGGTTCGAATTTCTAAATTTTCCTACGTGCACTGATACGGCTGATACCTATAGGCTGAATATATTTTTCCTGAAATTGATTTTCATTTCCTATTTTTTTATGATGTTAAAGGTTAATAGGACTCACCTACATATTGATAAGTATTGTATATGTTCACTTTGATTTGTACTAATGCAAGGATCTTTGAAATGGGTTTTGTGTATTGGGTTGGGGGTTTCCTGTCACTGGTTTCAGGAAAAACTGAACCTGAGATTGAAATTCGAATTTAACACACTCACATTGCCCCCTACATGTTATACACACAAATATTCTGAATCACACACACACCCCCCCCCAAGTCCATGACACATTCTAATTTTCTGTTTACTTCTCAACACCTACACACAATCTACACACACACATTCTGAAATTTGTCACACATAGCTCACTCCTCTCAAATACACACATTGGTTCACTGTTCTCACACACACACACAGACCATCCCTATTTTGCCTGTTTACAGTCCACACATGCCACACACACAACTGATATCACGTACACATTCATAGCACACACACACACACATATGATTATATACACTCACACTCACACTCCCCACACACACTTTTACCTTGCTTTGTGTTTTCCTCTATATATATATATATATATATATATATATATATATATATATATTTTTTTTTATATATTATATATATATATATATATATATATATATATATATTATATAATATATAATATATATAAGATATATCTATATATAATATATATATATATATATATATATATATATATAATATATATATTTTTTTTAATATATATATATATATATATATATATATATATATATTTTTTTTTTTTTTTAATATTATATATTATAATATATATATATATATATATATATATATATATGTATATATATAATATATATATATATATATATATATAAAATATATATATTATATAAATATATATATATATATAGATAATATATATAATATATATATATATACCCACATATTTTATATAATAATATATATATATATAATATATAATATATTTTTTATATATATCTAGATAATAATTAATATATAAAAATATATTAAAATATAAATATATAAATATATATATATATATATATATATAATATATATATATATATATATAAAAAAAATATATATATATATATATATATATATATAATATATATATTATATATATATATACCCACATATATATACCCACATAATATATATACATGTAAACACATAACGTAGGTTAGGTAATATATATATATATAATATATATTTATATATATATATATATATATATATATATTTTTTTTTTTATATATATATATATATATATATATATATATATATATTATAGATATATATTATATATATATATACCTAACCTACGTGTATGTGTATTTACATGTATATATATTATGTGGGTAAATAGTTATACCAGTGTATATGTGAATGTGTAGTGGGTATGAGGTAGGCATTTTATTAGCCTATTTGTGTTGGCCCATGGCCTAGGTAAATGGCCTATGGCATGTGGGTGATACACTTGTGTATCACTAGGCTAGTGAGACTTGTGTGGTATTTAGTTAGTTGACCTAGAATTGACATGTTAAGCCTAGGATTGACCAACTTGGACTAGTTTGACCAAGTTTAACCTGTTTGACCTAGTTGACCTAATTAGACTAGAATTGACCTAGTTTGACTGTTAGGGTTGACTAGAGTTGACCAAAGGTTGACTTTAGCCTAAATTGACCCCAAACATTATGTAGATGCATTATAGCATTCTATTTCCTTATTTTAGACATGTAGTGATTGTACTGTTCTATAGGAGACAGACACCACTCCTCGGACAATATATTCTCTTCAGACATTCAGGATACCAGGCAAGTACATTCTCTGACGTTTCATACTTGTCTGGATTTACATTCTTGCTCTAGATTACTGTACTTGATACTGACACGATTGTTATCACGAATTGGTGCTATATGGATCTTCTTTTGAGTGTTATCCCCTTGTATTCACTAAATACATATTGTGATGTGTGTTACACTTACATATCGTATTATTGAATACCCTTATCCTTGTATACTCATTGTGCATATTGTACTCTCATTATCACATGAGTCCCATGGATAGACCATTGTACAACTATTGTATAACATTGTACATCTATTGATAATATTGTACACTATTGTATAAGATAGCGTAACTGGAGTGGATCCTTGTGTATTAATTGGGGAGGGAGAATAGATTGGTTATGTAATCAAATTCTATTGTACAACATGTATAACGCCCCAGTCCCAAAATACGTAGGACTAGGACCGTAGACATGTCAGCTGTATTCATACGAAGTACTAGACCTCGTATGGTTACATAAGCTGTAAAATGCTGTAGAACCATAACTAATCTCATCCACAAAAATAACGAATAGAAGATCTCATATAATCAACTATGAAATTGTCATGGGTACGTAGTTCGGCGGAGATAAATCCACTACCAACTATGAAAAGAAATACATAACAAAAGAAAGATTTTGGCGAGCGAAGCGAAGACGATCCAAGTGCAATTATCCTAAAAAAAAAATAGAGAGGACCACGACTAGAGCTAAAATACCTGCGAAAGACAAGAGCACACACCTGGAGAGATAACCAGGTCCTCAGAGGGACGTAACAAGACATAATATCATGCCATATAAACTGAATAAAATTGCTCAATTAAATAAGGAATGCCTACAATAGGGTACCTAACCATACTATAGTGAAAATAAAATAAGAACAAATCTTTGACGCATGGGCCGGATCAGGAATATCAGAGATCAGGACCATACCTCCCATTGGAGATAACCGGCAATCAGGACCGTACCTCCCACTGGAGATAACCGACAATCAGGACCGTACCTCCCATTGGAGATAACCACAATCAGGGCAGTGCATATATGACCCATACATTAAGGAGCTGTTCTCCCATCCAATGCCTACCATGTGTATCCATAACAGTAAACCTCTATAACCGCTAAGTCAAACTAGCATACAATTTCTATTAGCGGTTATTCTTATCGCACGGCTTATACGCACCAGTGGCCACTAGTCACGCATGTCGTGTTCTACATGCGGACACAAACTTTGTGATAAACGTGTCAAGGCCATGAATGCAACACACAAGGTGGTCCCTTAAATCTAGGTTTAATTTGTAAGAAAATAATACACAGCAGGAAATATAATGAACAGTAAGTTCTAACAGATTATGCCATGTATCACAGTTTATTTTGCATAAAGAAAATAAATAATGCATGAAATATGAGCTAAAATAAATAAACTGCAAATGGCAAGGTGTCTTGCTGGTAGTACGCCTGGTGTGTTGCGATGATGAATGTGGCACGAACTACGACGTCGGTGCAACAACTATAAAGATGACTCTGATGGTGGCACGGACAGTTCCATTGGGTCCAGAAGGGTAAGTTAGTTAGGATGGACATATGGTAGTACGAAATTGGTGAGGAAACGAAATAATAGGGTTGGTCATGGTCTGGACGATAATCGAAAGAATTTGATCGAATAATATGAATTTAGAAAATTATTTATAACCTTGAAACCGTATTTTATTATCTCAAAATTTTTCGCAAGTGGTAAAATCGTTTTAAGTCCAAAACTATAGTTACGCAGTAAAATTATTTATATAAATACTTAAAAATATTTTATTAGTCAAAATAGTTTTGGATAATTACTTGAAAATATAAAAATCATTAGGCTAAAAATACTTTAAGGTTGTCAAAATAAATTTATAGATAGAAAATTTGCTAGTAAAAATAATTTAGATAAATATCAAAATATTAGGAACCATTTTACCATTGGGAAGATATGTTTAAAATACCATAAAAATTCTTATAATAATATATTTCGGGCTAAACTAAATTTGAAATAAATGTAAGCCAAACCGAATATAATATTTATTATATATATTCTAATTGGTGACAGTAGTATGGAACTAACATTATATATGCATGTATAATATAGCTATATCTAATATGCCTATACTGTTATATAAAATAATCGATAATGATAATAATAATAATAATAAGTATACAATATAAAACAAAAAAAAAAAAATAGAAATAATAATCAATAAAAATATATATAAAAAATTTATTACCGCAGTTACTGCTGCTCTACCTTTTGTAAAAAGAAAGAATGAAAGAAGTACAGAAGGAGAGGAAGAGAAAAGAGGGAGGAGAGAAGAAGTGAGGGGGAGAACGAGCGGCCGCGTGCGGCGGGCGTGCTCCGACGGAGCGCCGCGGTGGCAGCGGCCAGAGTTGCGGTGAGAAGAAGGAGAGAGGGCGCGAGAGAGAAACGAGTCGGAGGGAAAGAGGAAGGAGCGGATCGGAGGGGAGGGTTCGGCAAAGGCGGGCGGCTCGTTGGCCGGTGACGGAGGCGGATAGGGGTTTCCGGCGTGGGGGTTTGCCGGGGCGGAGCAAGAGACGGCGAGGGCTGGAGAGGAGCGAGAGGAGCGGGGATTGGCGGAGATAGATCGGGGCTCCGGCGGATCTGGGAGGAGGAGAAGACGGAGGATGCGGCGGCGAGCGGCTGGAGACCAGGCGGCCGTGGCTCGCCGTCCACGGCGGAGGTGAGTAGATTTGGGGTTTTATTTTGCTGGGCTTTGGGGAAATTTGGGGGTATTTGGTGGTGGCTCCGGCATTGGCCGTGAGGGCGATGGTGGTTTGTGGCAGGGAGTCGGTGATCGATGGTCGTGGCGGAGGGTCTGGATGGAGACGTTGGACGTGCTGTTGTGTTGGTAGATGGCTGGATTAGATGGGGGTCGACCACTGTGTCGAGGTTGGCGTGCCGGAGAAGACATGGGGTCTGGATTATTGGTCGGCCAGGAAGGGTTATGAAGTGGATCGGTGGTGTCGTGGTCAGTGATGGTGATAAGGCGGTGGTCTGCCGTGGCAGCGGGTGGCCGTGGTCGGGTGGTGGAGGTCGTAGGTGTTGGGTGTGGGGCTTGTGGTGATGATGACGGGGGGTAGTGTTGTTCATGTCGGGGACAAGGGGCTGGTTGTCGTGAATCCGACGGCGAGTGGGTGATGGGGGCGAAGGTGGCGATGATGGTCGACAGGAGGTGGAAGCTGAGACTAGGCTAGGGCTAGGATTAGGGATTTGATGATGTCGGGGTGTGTCCGACACGGGAAAGAAGATAATATAGATGTAATATAGAATAAGATGGGGAGGGAACACGGACACGATGCACCTTTGGTTGTGGAGAATTTGTGGATGAATAATGTGGAAGAGTACCTGCCTATTTATAGGATGGGGAATTCCCACTTAGATATGGGGAATATTTAAAACCCAAGTAGATAAATCATCTATTTAATTAAAATCAATCAAATCAAATTCCAATCCAAATCCAATTAAATCTAGTTTAATTCCCTTAGTTTAAAATCAAATCAATAAATCAAATTCCAATTATTTAACTATTTAAATAAATACATAAATTCAAATCAAGATTTAAATGGCCACAATAACTTCCAAATATATTTTTCAAAATACCAATATTAATAATTTCAAAAATAATAATATTTTTAAATATCTTTTGAACAATAAAATATTAATATTAATAAATCTAGAAAATTATACTTCTATTTTAAATAGACCAATAAATAATTACGAAATATATCTATACATAAATATTCTTTACATAATTAGGCTTTTCTAGTATACAAAAATATTACTTATTATTAATAACTTTTAGAAACAAAAGGCTTTTTATAGCAAGAATATTTATATAATATTTTGAAAGTATATAATAAAATAGAGAAAAAATGTTTTTCTAAAATATGTACGCTCGCACATATTCGCACTCGACGAGCAACTACGAAAAATAAAATTTCGTGCGCGACAGTACAATACGACTATGCGACGTACAATTCAAAATTTTAAATTGGTACCAAATGTAATAAAAAAAATATAGTAGAAATTTAGGGGTTTTACATCCTACCCAACTTAAAAGAATTTCGTCCTCGAAATAAGAATTAGTAGGGGTGGTGAGAGGACACAAGGGGGTATCGATGGGGAACAATCGATAACAAAATCATGCTATAAGAATCGCGATCTAGATTATAGAAGAATAATACGGTATGGTCACGGGTAATGAATGAGGGTCACGATTAAGAGAACGAAATAGATTCGCTTTAATTAAGCGATTAGAGGGTCTTGATAGGGTCGAGTAGTTTAGGATGAAGATATAGCAACATCAAGTAAGAATGATCATAGCCGATAGGAAGGCTAGAGAAAGTTCTAGTATAACGCCTTCATCCTCCTAAAATAGGTGAAGGCGAACGCAATCAGGAGTTTCAAGGCGTTATTATCGAATACGAGTACGTGATTCAAGGACGACCAAAAATTTCAAAGGAATTGCCAAGGCAGTCGTGGATGGGATTCTAGAGGACAAGTTTAGCTATGTCCCCATCCACGAAGAATAATAGACAAAAGCGAACCAAAGTGCACTTGGTTGATCAGACCATTATACACCGGTTCTGATTAGACAATAGGCTAGTGAGCGCTCAATAGCATATGTCATGAACAAGCTCGATAAAGAATAAGCTTGCAAAAACTAGGCTACATTAGCATCATTAGTCAAAATGGTAAATACATAGGCACGAGAGATTAAAATTTAAAGAATGTAGAATGATTCTAAGTCATACAGTCGTCCTATAGTCTTCTTGTCCATGTCCTTGGTTGGCTAGACGGGTTAGGTCCTCTAGATTTTAGGATCTAAATAAGCTTGCTATATAGGTCACTAGGTCAAGGGGTTGCTAGTTCATAAGATATTCTACACAACTTAAAGAATTAAACTAATGGTGTTTTGGGACAACTAACTAGTAGGGTCAATCTCTGGCAAGCACGAAGGGAAGATAAGAATAGGGATGGAAGGAAGCAAGCAAGATGCAATTAATGAGTCCAACGGTAGATAAAATCAAGGAAAGAGTTCAAGTATGTGGATGAGATCCTAGACTTCTAATCCTATACGCAGGCTTGCTTGGTACGGTAAAGTAACCAAACAATTTAGCTTGACCTAGCATGGGCCACCACAAAAATATGTAACGCCCCAGTCCCAAAATACGTAGGACTAGGACCGTAGACATGCCAGTTGTATTCATATGAAGTACATAGGCCTCGTATGGATACATAAGCTGTAAAATACAGTATAACCATAACTAATCTCATCCACAAAAATAAATGAATAGAAGATCTCATATAATCAACTATAAAATTGTCATTTGGTACATGTAGTGGGGCGGAGACAAATCCACTACCAACTATGGAAAGAAATACATAACAAAAAAAGATTTTGGCGAGCGAAGCGAAGACGATCCAAGTACAATCATCCTAAAAAAAATAGAGAGGACCACGACTAGAGCTAGAACACCTGCGAAAGACAAGAGCACACACCTGAAGAGATAACCAGGTCCTCAGAGGGACGTAACAAGACACATAATATTATGCCATATAAACTGAATAAATATTGCTCAATTAAATAAGGAATGCCTACAATAGGGTACCTAACCATACTATAGTAAAAATACAATAAAAACAAACCTTTGACGCATGGGCCGGATCAGGAATATCAGGGATCAGGACCGTATCTCCCATTGGAGATAACCGGCAATCAGGACCATACGTCCCACTGGAGATAACCGACAATCAGGACCGTACCTCCCATTGGAGATAACCGACAATCAGGGCACTGCATATATGACCCATACATTAAGGAGCTGTTCTTCCCACCCAATGCCTACCATGTTGTATCCACAACAGTAAACCTCTATAACCGCTATGTCAAACTAGCATACAATTTCTATTAGCAGTTATTCCTATCGTACGGCTTATACGCACCAGTGGCCAGCCAGTCACGCATGTCCGTGTTCTACATGCGACACACAACTTCGTGATATAATGTGTCAAGGCCATGAATGCAACACACAAGGTGGTCCCTTAAATCTAGGTTTAATTTGTAAGAAAATAATACACAACAGAAAATATAAATAAACAGTAAGTTCTAACAGATTATGCCATGTATCACAGTTTATTTTGCATAAAGAAAATAATAATGCATGAAATATGAGCTAAAATAAATAAACAGCAAATGGCAAGGTGTCTTGCCTGGTAGTACGCCTGGTGTGTTGCGATGATGGATGCGGCACGAACTGCGACGTTGGTGCAACAACTATATAAGATGACCTCTGATGGTGGCACGGACAGTTCCATTGGGTTTAGAAGGGTCAAGTTAGTTGGGATGGACATATGGTAGTACAAAATTGGTGAGAAAACGAAATAATAGAGTTGGTCATGGTCTGGACGATAATCGAAAGAATTTGATCGAATAATATGAATTTAGAAAATTATTTATAACCTTGAAAACTGTATTTTATTATCTCAAAATATTTCGTAAGTGGTAAAATCGTTTTAAGTCCAAAACTATAGTTTACGCAGTAAAAATATTTTATATAAATACTTAAAAATATATTTTATTAGTCGAAATAGTTTTTGGATAATTACTTGAAAATATAAAAATTATTAGGCTAAAATACTTTAAGGTTGTCAAAATAAATTTATAGATAAAAAATTTGCTAGTAAAAATAATTTTAGATAAATATCAAAATATTAGGAAACCACTTTATCATTGGGAAGATATGTTTAAAATACCATAAAAATTCTTATAATAATATATTTCGGGCTAAACTAAATTTGAAATAAATGTAAGCCAAACCGAATATAATATTTATTTATATATATAATTCTAATTGGTGACAGTAGTATGGAACTAACATTATATATGCATGTATAATATAGCTATAACTAATATGCCTATACTGTTATACATAAAATAATCGTAATAATGATAATAATAATAATAATAATAATAATATACAATATAAAACAAAAAAAACAAAATAGAAATAATAATCAATAAAATATATATAGAAAAAATTTATTACAGCAGTATACTGCTGCTCTTCCTTTTGTAAAAAGAAAGAATGAAAGAAGTACAGAAGGAGAGGAAGAGAAAGAGCGGAGGAGAGAGAGAAGTGAGGGGGAGAACGAGCGGCCGCGTGCGGCGGGTGCTGCTCCGACGGAGCGCCGCAGTGGCAGCGGCCAGAGGCGGCTGAGAAGAAGGATAGAGGGCGCGAGAGAGGAAGGAAGTCGGAGGGAAAAGGAAGGAGCGGATCGGAGGAGAGGGTTCGGCTAAGGCGGGCGGCTCGTCGGCCGGTGACGGAGGCGGATGAGGGTTTTCGGCGTGGGGGTTTGCCTGGGCGGAGCAAGAGGCGGCGAGGGCTGGAGAGGAGCGAGAGGAGCGGGGAATTGGCGGAGATAGATCGGGGCTCCGGCGGATCTGGGAGGAGGAAGGCGGAGGATGAGGCGGCGAGCGGCTGGAGACCAGGCGGCCGTGGCTCGCCGTCCACCGGCGGAGGTGAGTAGATTTAGGGTTTTATTTTGCTGGGTCTTTGGGAAAATTTTGGGGGTGTTTGGTGGTGGCTCCGGCATTGGCCGTGAGGGCGGTGGTGTTTTGAGGCAGGGAGTCGGTGATCGATGGTCGTGGCGGAGGGTCTGGATGGAGACGCTGGACGTGCTGTTGTGTTGGTGGATGGCTGGGTCAGATGGCGGGTCGACCACTGTGTCGAGGTTGGCGTGCCGGAGAAGACATGGGGTCTGGACTGTTGGTCGGCCGGGAAGGGTTGTGAAGGTGGATCGGTGGTATCGGGGTCAGTGATGGTGATAAGGCGGTGGTGCTGCCGTGGCAGCGGATAGCCGTGGTCCGGGTGGTGGAGGTCGTAGGTGTCGGGTGTGGGGCTTGTGGTGATGATGACGAGGGTAGTGCTGTTCATATCGGGGACAAGGGGCTGGTTATCATGAAGCCGACGGCGAGTGGGTGATGGGGGCGAAGGTGGCGATGATGGTCGACAGGAGGCGGAAGCTGAGACTAGGCTAGGGCTAGGATTAGGGATTTGATGATGTCGGGGTGTGTCCGACACGGGGAAGAAGATAATGTAGATGTAATATGGAATAAGATGGGGAGGGGACACGGACACGATGTACCTATTTGGTTGTGGAGAATTATGGATGAATAATGTGGAGGAGTACCTGACTATTTATAGGATGTGGGAATTCCTACTTAGATATGGACTAGGAATATTTAAACCCAAGTAGATAAATCATCTATTTAATTAAAATCAATCAAATCAAATCCAATCCAAATCTAATTAAATCTAGTTTAATTCCCTTAGTTTAAAATCAAATCAATAAATCAAATTCCAATTATTTAACTATTTAAATAAATACATAAATTCAAATCAAGATTTAAATGGCCACAATAACTTCCAAATATATTTTTCAAAATACCAATAATAATAATTTTGAAAATAATAAATATTTTTAAATATCTTTTTGAACAATAAAATATTAATATTAATAAATCTCAAAAATTATACTTTTATTTAAAATAGACCAATAAATAATTATGAAATATATGTATGCAAAAATATTCTTTACATAATTAGGCTTTTCTAGTATACAAAAATATTACTTATTATTAATAACTTTTAGAAACAAAAGGCTTTTTATAGCAAGAATATTTATATAATATTTTGAAAGTATATAATAAAATAGAGAAAAAATGTTTTTCTAAAATATGTACGCTCGCACATATTCGCACTCGACGAGCAACTACGAAAAATAAAATTTCGTGCGCGACGTACAATACGACTATGCGACGTACAATTCAAAATTTTAAATCGGTACTAAATTTAATAAAAAGAAATATAGTAGAAATTTAGGGGTTTTACAACATGGTATAACTATTGTATATGTCCATTGTGCACTCACGTACAATGGAGTTACCATTGCATTGTCCTAAACCGTTTTACATAACTATATTGTACTCTAAATCACATATTGCTTACAGCTCTTACTTATCATATATAGATATTTCTTATTATCAAATCTCTGCTATTTTCATATACATTCTTCCTTCAGCGTTTCCTGTATCTTATTCTATTGCATGCTTTATATTTCCTAACTTGATATGAACTGCGTGAGATGTTTTCTGCTCGCTCCTGTCCTGACTAGACCTGTTGAAAATTTTACAGAGAATGATGAGGCTCTGGTGTCTACCTATTAAGGTACAGCTATAGACAGCACTTGTGACTTGGACCCACTTGCAGAAGAGGATCTACCACATGTGGTTTAGACTGCTAGCTTAGACTCTTACTTGTCTTTCTCATTGATACATTATTGTATATATTGGGAGTTGTTTTCTTTGGATGTTTGTGGAGATGTTATCATAGACACTTAGTCTTTATCTGGATTGTACCTCTGTGGATTTTCTTCTGTTCATATATATCTATCTTTTATCGTATCCTACCTTATGATTGAGACTGTATTTATTATGTCACCTCCATTCGGAGTGTATATACTGTACAGGTACCTTATATTATTAGATGATTGACCTATGACAGCGTTCTACCGCCGACACTGCGGTGTAGGCTGGACGTACCCACTTCTCGTGCCCTTACTCTAGGGTACGGGTCGTGACACATTTTTAGTGGTGGCCCATGCAGGTCGAGTTTGTGTAGTGGTATTCGAACTAGAATATCACTACAACCTGCAGTAGAATTAGGATATAATTTTGAAGGTACTCAATCATACTAGAAAAAAACTCTTAATCAGATTCCTTTTATCTAAATTTGCTGCTTATTGTTTCCCTTGAATATAAACTGTCCCCCTTTAATTTTTTGCTTCATTCTCAGTAATTGCTTCTTGTTTTGATCTGTCTTCATGATGGTTATGGAGACACGATCTCATCGCTCCGGTTCGGGGGATACTATCGAGAGGCTGGCCACCTCTCGTCATGTTCATCAGGGCCTCGAGACCGCAGTGCCTATTGTGCCGACTTAGGTTGGCATTTCTGCTACATTGGAGGTGCACCTCCGCCTGTACAGAGACCTTTTTCCCGTCATTCCTGATTTCTCTCAGCAGTAAAGGTACCTGCAGCATCAACAGCAGGCCAGAAGAAACCATCAAGGGCGAGCTTTCGCCAGGATAGTCGAGGATGCACAAGCCATTGAAGATCTTGCTGCAGGATTCCGATCTTCTCGATTCTATTTCCACAAATGCCTCTTATAACTATCTTGAGATTCGATTCCACCTGTTTCTTGTTGACTGATCAATTTGTTCTGTTGTTCTTGTGTTATGTTTGTTTTTCTTCTGAGAAAATTATATGGGCTAGGTCACCTCAATCACGGGATCTAGAATCTTCGATAGTCGTATTAGCTGGCATAGTGAGGACATATAGTCAGATTTTGGACGTATTTTTTGGGTGTGGGAATTTAAGGTTTTCGCCATCGCATGTGGCAATTCGAAAATTTTAAACACCATGAACCTAGAGGTATGTACCTTGGTCAAGGACTCTGTGATTATCGTAGCCTTGCTCACTAACATGACGAAGACACTGAACAACATGATTTTGGACATACGCATATGATTATCGTACCCTTCTGTTGTTAAAAAAAATTGTATTTTATCATCAAATAACTTGGGAGTAGGAATATTTAGTTTGTCGAGCTTATTCATATGTAGTTCTTCCATAGTGTAATGATATGATGACTTGTAGAGTGTCTGTACCCAAGAGATGATAGTTAGCATTGGTATTAGAATAATAATCCATTGTAGATGGTTTTTCTGTTATTTATAATACCAACCAGTTTACATATAGGATGTTAGTATTCCTTACAGCTTTGATGATTTATTATTATTTTTCCCTTACCTTTCCCAGAGAGGCACCCATGACTAGATCCTGTCCTTGAGTATAGTTGTAGCTGCACCTAAGACTGAGAGGTCTATATACATAGATAGATTGCAGGTGGTATTGGCATATAGGATGTGGGTCGATTGGTATCTATAGGCAATTATTGTATAGGGTATTGACATGTTGTTAGCCTATAATTGGTTCAGTTTTCTATTTTAGTTAAGTTCTCCTTGTGTTGAGTTCGGTCGTGTTTATAGGCAGTGTACAGACCCTTCACTAGAGACCTTGTTCCCTCAGTTCATACTATTTCAAGTTGTTCACTGCACTCAACTTTCATTACCTACCATATTGTATCATAGATTTCATTGGACCATTGTTCAGGCCCCAATTATTAACTCACCAATATAACCATCAACCACTTGTCATATTCTGTACATCTAGAGTCAGTATCATGCATATTAGAGGTCCGCACTCATCCACGTCCAGGTAAAGTCTACATCACTTAGGATATCTACTTTAGTTCACTGTTCTGTAAATCTTTTGTATCATACTTGTTTGGGATATCTTGGCTCAGTCAAGAAGACCAAGTTTTAGTTGAGATACTAACTTTTTAGCTCACTGTATCTCTTTAGTTCACTGTACTACACCTATCTTCCCTGCATTAGGATACATACTTCATGTATCAGAACCTCACATATCCTGTACTCTATTGGTCCTGTGCTTCATGGCACACCCTGCACTCTTCATTATATACTGCACATCATTCTTGCATCCTGCATAGTATCTACTTCATAATAGACTGCATCACTCAATTTCAATTCCCTTGAATTAATTGGTCCAGTCCCTATATCATTTTGATGTTCAGTCCATGAATGGGTTTGATATCAGACTTTGAGAAAATTTGATACTTACCACTCTCATGTAGTCTTGTTCTTGAACTTATCTGGCCAATCTACTTTAGGTTTTATGTTCCTACATTCCTTTGGTTCAACCCTTCACATAGGAGTAGCATGAGTAATTGGCCCTGCATTTGATTTGCTAGCCCTGTTTATTCCTGGTTCAGACCTTACACATGTGTGATCATGGGTACACTTCCTTGCCCTACCTTCTTGAGTATTCTGTCCTATTTCTTACCTATAGGTAATCCTATATACACATGTGAGAAATGTGTATATATATGAGTTGTGTGGTCCATGTTTCCTTGGGCTACTGCCTTTGTGTCCATTATCCTTGGTATTAGATATATCTTGTGTATATACATATATGTTATATATTTATATAAGTGCATTTATTTGTGGTGGATAAGGGTATATGTCATTATACATGTATATGATAACCTTGGGATATGCATAAGTGATATTATATATGGGATTAGGTTGGGTTATAGTATGCTCTATATAGATATATATATTTATGTGATATATGTATATGGATATGTAGTTAAGTAATATATATATATATATATATATATATATATATATATATATATATATATATATATATTTTATATATATATATATATATATATATATATATATATATATATATTTTATATATATTTTATATATATATATAAAATATATATATATATATATATATATATATATATATATATATAATGATATGGGTTAATTGATAACTTAGAGTATGGGTTAATTGATAACTTAGAGTGGGTTGGTTATGACATTGAGTTAGCTTATAGAGTTTGACCTATATAATTGACCCAATAGTCTAATATTGACCAATGCTGACTTATTGACCTTGTTTGAATAGACAGTTGACCACAACCTAGATTTGACTTAGTTGACTAAGAGGGTTGATCCTTGACTATGTTTGACCTAGAAGGAGTACTACCATCTTAATTTCGAGGACGAAATTTTTCTAAGGTGGGTAGACTTGTAACACCAGTTTTCTAAATGAGGATAATTTTGAAATTTTGTAATTTTAATCTTTTATTAATGATATTTAAATCATGATATGATTCTTGGTAATTTTTAATCATTTATAACTATTTTAAAATCATGACTTGTGATTTTGATGTGCTTGCTAGCGTAACCCGAGAGACCGTCTGACCTCGAGCCCAACCATGGCATTAGGATGATTTATTTTCACTTTTGAGCATGAGGGTATTTTGGTCATTTAGCCTCTTTGAATTATTTGATGATTTATTTAATTGGTGTTTTTGATTTTTGACTTGAGCTAGTTGAGACTTGTAGACTAGCCTAGAAGCTAACCCTAGTGGGTGACCCTAGTCTAACTAAAGTTAACCTACTTTAATAATTAGAAATTAGTTTTAAGGTAGGAAGGATTAGTTTAAGTGAAATTAGTTCATGACTTGTGACTCAAGTCCATGAATTATGACTTACCAATTTCAAGACTAGTAATTAAGCCATAGGCCCATGACTTAAGCCCAAAACCAATTTAAACCCACCCATGGCAGCCACTATTAGGGTTTTCTCTTGCCTATAAGTAATCTCTTAGTGTGTTCTTGCCTCTTTTGAATTTGCCCTAATTTTGGAAGGAGAGGTATTTTTCCATTGCTCTAAAATCCTATTTTATTCATTTCAACTCCTTTTTAACCCTAGTCTTTTGCATTAGGTTCTAATTTATGTTTGTTTACTGATTTTGGAGGATCACCTCAGTTTGTGTGCCATTTGGAGAATTGGAGTTTCCATTTGGAATCACTTCCTTTGAAGCTTTTCTTGAGTTTTGATACTCAATAGGTAAATCATCTAAACTCATAGTTTTTCCTGATTTCTTTGCATATAAGGTTAGGTTTTAGGGTTTCCTAGCTGTCCCCGAGATTTGGGCACAAATTGTGTCCATTTCGTGTCCGTATCGGACACGTATCACAATAGTAATATAGGTGTTGTAGAAATGCCACATAGGAATCTATTTTCGTATTTTTGAAAAGTAATTGCATAGATTTGTAGATCTACATGAGTGTATGAATATTTGTGAAGATGGTATGGTGTTTTGTGTCTGTTTGTATCGTGTTTTTTACCTGGACACGCAGCACGAGCCCTCAGGCCGTGTCCTGCATATCGGGGGCTATATCTCGGGATACAGGACACGTTGAGACCCAAATTTTTGGTGGAAGCAAGGGGCAATGTCTGTCACCATGCTCCCAAATTTTGGGAGCATGTCGTGGAGTACACGTGGAGAAATGACACTCGTACGGGCCGCGCGCTGTCGCACGCAGACGACTGTGCACGTGCATAGGCACGACTGACACAGAGTTCGTGTCGTGTCTGTGTGTCACTTGGACACGTTTCAGGATGACATAGTCCTAGACCTACCCTAGGCACACCTCTGGACACGAACACGAGTTGTGTCGTGTCGTGTGTCGCGTGTTAGAGGCGCGTGCACGCGTGCACGATGATTATATGTGCACAGTCCGGTGTCTGGGTTCGTGTGTTATTTTAGACATGATTCATGTCCAATTCTTGGACATGAAGACCCTACCTAGTATCCTCACATGTATAACACTATTTACCAACTTGTTATTTGTAAATTAGATGGATAATTGGGTTCGAATTTCTGAATTTCCCTACGTGCACTGATACGGCTGATACCTATAGGCTGAATATATTTTTCCTGAAATTGATTTTCATTTCCTTTTTTTTATGATGTTAATGGTTAATAGGACTCGCCTACATATTGATAAGTGTTGTATATGTTCACTTTGATTTGTACTAATGCAGGGATCTTTGAAATAGGTTTTGTGTATTGGGTTGGGGGTTTCCTGTCACTGGTTTCAGGAAAAACTGAACCTGAGATTGAAATTCGAATTTAACTCACTCACATTGCCCCCCCCCCCACATGTTATACACACACATATTCTGAATCACACACACAAACACACCCAAGTCCATGACACATTCTGATTTCCTGTTTACTTCTCACACACCTACACACAATCTACACACACACACATTTCT
This sequence comes from Iris pallida, assembly GCA_029216955.1. NCBI lineage: Eukaryota > Viridiplantae > Streptophyta > Magnoliopsida > Asparagales > Iridaceae > Iris > Iris pallida. The sequence continues at coordinate 5,705,337 of JANAVB010010800.1, forward strand.
GAAATCTGTCACACATAGCTCACTCCTCTCAAACACACACATTGGTTCACTGTTCTCACAACACACACACACAGGCCATCCCTTATTTCCTGTCCTGTTTACAGTCCACACATGCCACACATACAACAGATATCATGCACACATTCATAGCACACACACACACATATGATTTATATACACTCACACTCACACTCTCACTCTCCCACACACACACTTTTACCTTGCTTTGTGTATTTCCTCTATATGCATATATATATATATATATATATATATATATATATATATATATATATATATATATATATATATATTACCTAACCTACGTGTATGTGTATTTATATGTATATATATTATGTGGGTAAATAGTTATACCAGTGTATATGTGAATGTGTAGTGGGTTATGAGGTAGGAATTTCATTAGCCTATTTGTGTTTGGCCCATGGCCTAGGTAGAATGGCCTATGGCATGTGGTGTGATACACTTGTGTATCACTAGGCTAGTGAGACTTGTGTGGTATTTAGTTAGTTGACCTAGAATTGACTTGTTAAGCCTAGGTTTGACCAACCTAGACTAGTTTGACCAAGTTTAACCTTGTTTGACCTAGTTTGACCTAATTAGACTAGAATTGACCAAGTTTGACTGTTAGGGTTGACTAGAGTTGACCAAAGGTTGACTTTGGCCTACATTGACCCCAAACATCACGTAGATGCATTATAGCAGTCTATTTCCTTATTTTAGACATGTAGTGACTTGTACTGTTCTATAGGAGACAGATACCACTCCTCGGACAGTATATTCTCTTCAGACATTCAGGATATCAGACGAGTACATTCTCTGACCGTTTCATACTTGTCTGGATTTACATTCTTGCTCTAGATTACTGTACTTGATGCTGACACGATTGTTATCACGGATTGGTGCTATATGGATCTTCTTTTGAGATGTTATCCCCCTTGTATTCACTAAATACATATTGTGATGTGCGTTTCACTTACATATCGTATTTATTGAATATACTTATCCTTGTATACTCATTGTGCATATTGTACTCTCATTATCACATCAGTCCCATGGATAGACCATTGTACAACTATTGTATAACATTGTACATCTATTGTATAACATTGTACACTATTGTATAAGATAGCGTAACTGGAGTGGATCCTTGTGTATTGATTGGGGAGGGGGAGTAGAATTGGTTATGTAATCAAATCCTATTGTGCAACATTGTATAACTATTGTATATGTCCGTTGTGCACTCATGTACAATGGAGTTACCATTGCATTGTCCTAAACCGTTTATATAACCATATTGTACTCTAAATCATATATTGCTTACAGCTCTTACTTATCATATATAGATATTTCCTATTATCAAATCTCTGCTATTTTTCATATACATTCTTCCTTCAGCGTTTCCTGTATATTACTCTATTGCATGCTTTATATTTCCTAACTTGATATGAACTGCGTGAGATATTTTCTGCTCGCTCCTGTCCTGACTAGACCTGTTGAAAATTTTACAGAGAATGATGAGGCTCTGGTGTCTACCTATTAAGGTGCAGCTATAGACAGCACTTGTGACTTGGACCCACTTGCAGAAGAGGATCTACCACCTGTGGTTTAGACTGCTAGCTTAGACTCTTACTTGTCTTTCTCATTGATACATTATTGTATATATTGGGAGTTGTTTTCTTTGGATGTTTGTGGAGATGTTATCATAGACACTTAGTCTTTATCTGGATTGTACCTCTGTGGATTTTCTTCTGTTCATATCTATCTATCTATCTTTTATCATATCCTACCTTAGATGTGATTGAGACTGTATTTGTTATGTCACCTCCATTCGGAGTGTATATACTGTACAGGTACCTTATATTGTTAGATGATTGATCTAGGACAGCGTTCTACCGCCGACACTGCAGCGTAGGCTGGACGTACCCACTTCTCGTGCCCTTACTCTAGGGGTGGGTCGTGACACATGAAGTATCCGATGCACCAATGAGGGGATAACATCTCATAAAAAAGATCCATATAGTACCAATCCGTGATAACAATGTGATAACATCGAGTAAAGTAGTCTAGAGCAAAAATATAAGTCCTATCAAGAATAAAATGATCAGAGCATGTACTCGTCAAATATCCTGAGCGACTGATACGAACAGATGTCCGAAACGGAGTAACTGAGGCCTATTTAGAGCAATACAGGTTACAATATGTTCAAAATAAAATAATGAAAGTTTACAATGCATTCTAAATGATTCTAGATCAATCTAGGTCAAAGTCAACTCTTGGTCAACTTTGGTCAACTTCTAGTCAAACTAGGCCAACATCAAGCTAACTTGGTCAACTGTCTAGGGTTCGGTCAAACACTAGTCAACTAGCTCAATTTGGCATATTGGGGTCCATTATAGGTCAATTTATAGTCTAACACATAAGCCCATAGGTTAAAGAATACTAAGTACCAAATCACTTTAACATATACACCTGGTATATATGTAAAGGCAAGCGAACCTATAAACATATGCTATACATATACATATACCTCTCAATACATAACATATATACTATATCTCACATATGGAATACAACACATATATATATATATGACCACACACACACACACACACACACACACACACAGATACATATAATTATAATATATATATATATATATATATATATATATATATCTATTATATATATAATAGATATATATA